>JAFMSR010000002.1:25844447-26024447 GCA_022818135.1 Saxidomus purpurata | reverse complement strand
TTCTGATTACAAACATTCAATTCCTGGGCATGACCGTTTTTGCTCGTGTAGAGATTGAAATACAAAAATGTATATTCATTTCAACTAGAAAACCTTGAGCTTCATTCACGAAAATTAACAGATGAAATATCTTGTCAAGAAACTGTTTCAGCAGTTTGAGATTTTCGGATATTGTTATAAAGATCAAACTAGAGTTGTATATTATTTCCGTTCTGATAATTTATACTTTTACAAAAAAAACATAATTATAATTATGTTCGAAATGCATTTATTTAATATTTAACGTAGTACTACATGTGCCAATTTTTAATATTTTGATAAAACAT
Source organism: Saxidomus purpurata (assembly GCA_022818135.1). Lineage (NCBI taxonomy): Eukaryota > Metazoa > Mollusca > Bivalvia > Venerida > Veneridae > Saxidomus > Saxidomus purpurata. The sequence continues at coordinate 26,024,121 of JAFMSR010000002.1, read as the reverse complement.
TTGTTATATATCTAATTCGGAATGCCCCTCTTTAAAAGAGACACTCCCTAAAACTGGTGTCCGATTAAATAATTACAAAAGCATACATTGTAAATAGTAGAATATTTGCAAGTACATGTATAATTACTTAACGTAGAAATTTAAGCTTTACTTTCCAGTCATTATCCGATTCGGTAAAATCAGTATATGTCTTTAAAATTGTATTTATTTATCATTTACGTTTATTGAACACATTATTTATGTCTAGAGAATATATTATGCTAAATGTAGGGAATGTCCCTTTAAAGTAGCTATTGTGCTAAAGTGGCTATTTAAAAAGTCCCTTCAGTATAAAATTGCAAACATGGATGCATCAGTTTTGGCTGCTCAAAGGCAATTTAGTTGACGACTAACGTTCATGTTAATTTTGATGAACAAATGAAACACAGTCAAACTTGTTTGAGAGCCCACATGTATTTAAAGACCAAATGTATAAGGAGACAACTATTTTTGAAACCAAACTTGGTTATTTCAGAAGAAATTTTGTTGCATTAAGAGACAGTTTTAATAAAAGACCATCATTTTCCTTTAGCACAAAGTCCTTTACAGCCATCGTAGTGTTTATGACTGATTATTACAGGTCTCAACAAATACTGAAACCACATATACTTGCAAAACATTTATTACTTATAATCGGTTTAACTGTTTTCCAGTTTTATTGTTTTTAATTCAATATGTACAGTTAAAACTGTCTACAGAAAGCAAGGCATTGAAAGCTCCCACTTAAAGAAGATGACGGCTCAGCAACAATTATTTTACCGTCTATACGCAGTTTTTATGGCTTCAACAATAACTAAACCAAAGTAGAGTATTGAAGCCAGGAACATTAATAGTTTATACCGTACATTATTGTACTTGTCAATATGCGTCGCAAATGTTTTTCTGTAAAACCCTAGAGGTTGAAACCAGATGCTTGCCTAACATTAATAATTTGCTTGATATTTTCTGTCACTGGCAACTCATTTTACAATTGAATACAATTTGTCTTTCTAGAATATGATTATTCCAGTGTTTTAAACGAGACCAGAGTCAAAGTAAAGTTAATCTCTAACTGATTTTGTCCATTAATTTTTTATCTCCAATTCCATACCATAAAGAATAATAACCAATCGTACACAGCAGAAACTTGACAAAAATAGTGCTATATTTTTATGGATAAACAATCGTGTAATACATACTTTAATGGCGTAAGCGTCACACGACCTAAGTTTTAGAGTAAAACGGTTTGCTCTGACATTTGAACACTAAGTATAAGTTAGTGTTTATTAATTAAAATTTTAAAAAATAAGAAACCCTAAGGGAGCGAACGGTAGCTTACTTAGTGTTTAACCTCATTTGACCTTTTGCATAGCCACCGACATGCATTGTGGCATGGACCTATGTGTATATAGGTCCGGGATTGTGGGCGGGGCTAAAGTGTTTTCTATTAAGAGCGAACTCTTGATGATTTAAGTGATTTCAGTAGGTAGTTTTAATAAAAAAGAAAGACGTTTATTTGAAAATCTGGGCGATTCGATTGGTGGGAAAATGGGGTCAAACCCCAAAAGTTATACAGCAGAAACAATGGTGTCAAAGACATATATCATAATACGATCCGCAACCTTTACTTTATAGATAAAGAGAAAAAGAATCTGTACATTATTTTAAGATAAATACATCACGTTTTCCACAACAGCACATTCAAGCGGTAAATGACGCACCGTGTTTATAAGTCATAATAAACTTATGCTACGCACTCGTAATTTAATTACTACACAGCCGTACTTCTAACTGTACTTTATTTAGGAAATAGATTTTACTTTTGAGTGATATACCGGTTAGTTTATCACTATGTGGAGTGTAGGTGTGCAGTAATCTAATCACAAAGACCGCGTTTAAACGATGACGTCATTTATACAACATAAAGCACAAACAACGTCCCGCGTATTGACAGTATCACGTTAATATAAAATATGCCAAAACTATGTTTTCAGCGTTAAATTAAGAGAATAACTGTTAACTTTTAGTGAACATTGATGAATATTTTACATATTATATAAGACCTACAATAAAAACGTGTGTCGTTTTAATTATGTTAAAATACGCGGGCGTAATTTTCAAAAGCTGAACAAAGTTCCGGCCATTCGAGTGATATACCGTATTGTAAATCACGCTAAAATCCTTCTTTCCTTATATGAGATGAAATGGAGTAAGTGTAAGAATGAATGATATACTACTTTGACATTTTTATTATTTCTTTTATTATAAGTGCATGACGTGTAAATAAAATATTTGTTTGAATCTAAATGATTATCGATATTATATAATGCCACTAATTCAGCAAAACCATTGCCTCTATTTATTTCGCTGTTGCCGCTTAACACCACGTTATTGAGAAGGTAGGGTGGTTTATTTTAGTGCGGTCACGTGTAAAATGTAATTATATGACAGGAAAGTTTTATCCAAAAAATTTCGTTTTTATTTCGTTTTTATTTAGATATTAACGTTGCGTATTTATGAAACGAACTTAACACAGAGTATAGATAAATTGGATAGGATCCAGTCATCATTGTTCTGAGGTAGTCACATTTTGCATGCACTATTTTGAAAATACTGAATAATAAGAATCAATTTGAAATTGATTTATGAATTTCCTGCTAGCCCACTTATTAATAAAAATTATTATAGAAATAAAAATGGACGAGATACGCAATTTACACAAACTCGGATTATTACAGATAAAGCATGTAAGATAATGACAAGTGGATCAATTTCTCCGGAGGCTATAGCTGGAACAAAGCTTGAAACAAGCAGGAACATGTTAGAATCAAATTAAAAGGTGACACAAAAAAATCAAATTGTAGGCAATTTTGATTTATGTTTATCCTCTATTCTAGTGTCTATTATATTGATGTTTAGATTGTTTCTAAAAACATAAACATTCTTTTATTTTTACGTCTTTTCTAATCACGGTTAGTTTCATAGATATACTTCAATTAACAGCATCGTGTGCTTTTTTCTTCGTATCAATTTTGATCTACAGTTTTAAGCGATAAGGATAAGAGGGTTCACACGTGTACACCCCCAGCATCTATGTTTTCACAGCATGTCATAAATCAGATGCTGTCAGCTGAAGGGTATCTTAACTCGATCTCGCGATTCTAATTTGATGAATGAGGACCAGCACAGTTTTTTTAAGTGTAAATGTGTAGATATATTGCCACAAATTCTAGCATTTCTTTTCGTGTCTGTTTGTTCTCCGCCTGTATCTTTTACAACAAGCATCATCTAAGGCATGACAGTATCCTCCAAGTATGTGGCAGCAAAGTCATTTGATTTCATTTATAAATTAATCGCATGATTATTACGTCCGCCTACCTGCATTTCTGTCTAGTTGATTCACGTTTTTGAGTAATTATCGAAATTCTTTCCTGCTTACTATGTATGAACTCTGTGATTACAAGTATTCTCTGGCAAGGAAAACTTTTGTTTTATTTCATGACAAATATATTGCAACAAACATTGGCAAAAGATTTGCATTTGGTCGTGGCTATGAAATCATAATGCAAAAATCTTAACAATATTTGCAAAGCAGCCTTACATAGATACAGCAAGTCACTTTTTTATAGTTGAGTGCACAACGACCACTTGTTTACACAACATATTTTTCTTGCAAATGCAAGATAACCTAAGGTCAAAAATAAACACGAGGTCAACCCTGGTTAGTGAAACGGAATCTGATTAATAACGATATAATGATTCGGCATGCCGTCATGGTGACGCTGAATTTTTACGCGTTCCATGAAGTAATTTAATCTAACGTTAACTTAAAGATGTCTGATACTAAAATATGTTTATAACCTTTGTTGATTTAAAGGGGCACTCCCTACATCTAAACTATTATATTCTCGAAACATAGATTATGTGTTCAATGAACGTAAAATAATAAATAAATACAATATCAAAGAAGAACCGATGGTGAAAAATGCCTCATTTTACCACAATTAATCAAAATAGAGGCTTTCTGTAATAAATCGCATCCACCCATTAATTGTACAACAACAACTCTACATAGATTATTGAATGGTTTACGGGATGACTGGGAATGCATAGCTGAAACTTTTAGGTTTAGTTATAATACTTCCAAAGATTCAATTATTTATGTTTTGGAGGTTATTTAGTTAACATCAGTTATAGGTATGTCCCTTTAAGTTATCTTTCAAAAACTGTCACACGTGACCCGTTTGACATAAGGTCATGATGCCATTGCAACTAGTATATATGTTAAAATAAAATAAAATAGATAAAATGTCATCAAATTGCGTGTTTTGAAAGTACTTCATGTATATTTTGCTACATATCAAAATTTTAATGTGTTATTATTTCTATTTATTCAGCAATCACATCATTAACTTTCTCAGAGCTTGGCTATTTAGATAGTAGTACGCGTAGAATTTTTGTGTTTCGAGTCATGAAAAATAAAACATATATGACGTCATCGACGATTCGTTTATATGTATATTGTATGGAATAACAAGTTTAGCTTAAAATCACAGGATATGCTAAAGTGCGGAAGCAATATTATTGGTGCACGGTTGTACTGTTACTGTTTTCATCACTACGTCGTAACATTTAGTTACTAATACTCTATAGTTTCTTGGGACCAGTATACAAAAATCTGACAAATAGCAAACTACTTGTCATATATTTCTCTTACTAAACTAAGTACGTTTTGCATTTTTTGTATTATCTTAGCTTGTCGTCTGTGATACTTAAGACCTATTACTTTATGCATGGTTATTTTGGATTGGTATATATGTATGCTTTTAGTGATAATAAATGGTTTGCACTTAGTCAGTAACTATTCAAATAATATCAAATATTCAAATTCAAAAGAAAGGTGAATCTGACAATATGCATCCGTTTGTTTTATTGCGGAACTGATTTTTTGTGCAGGCTTGTGCTAGAGCACAAAATGGTGTTTCTAAGTCTCCGTAAAATTGTATGATAGTGTTAAATGATATTTTGATCATTTTTGAAGACAATATCGGCTATTCATAAATTGTTTGATCTGTTGCTCATGTCAAGGTAAAAATGTTCATTTTCATTAACACGAAAGAACGGGACTGATCACTCTCTGGAATAAATGTTGGTGTTGGTAGGTCAATAAAACATACTATACCTACTTGTATCGGCGTATCTATTTCATGAATAGTGTGATTGTATTGATAATCCAAAACAAAATAACCGTGTTCGTTTATATTTTACGGTAAGCAGGGATTTCTTAAATCAGCCACATTTTCTGGTTATTGTATGAAACATTGTTCAACATCGCTTGAATTCCATCTTTTACATTTAAATTCTAGGCAGTTACTAGTAAGTCGTAAATCTCCAATTGGTCCGTGTGATGACGTGCTGATAATTTTGCTGAAGCAATAAACATCACAACCAGGTAATAACATGGAAAACACATATACACATGCTAGGAGTCTACATCTATTATCCAACCTGCAGTCGTTTTCTAAATAGACATACACAATAATTTGTTCACAGTAATGAATCAGTAATGCTTCTCGTTCCTATTGCAAAGCAGTGACTTAACAATCTAACATCGAAAAGATAACACGTTTTCACTAAAGTTGAGCTCCAAACTTCAAGTGAAATTCAAATTAGTACATTTATTATTCAACATTTTCCTAGTAGATCTGTTTCATATTGTTTGTATACATGTATTAGGCCACACCAAATTAATTTCTTGGTCATCGGAATATATCCTAAAGAAATGGGAGCGAGCGAGCGAAAAAAAAATATTTATTTTCCCAATTCAACCATTTTTGGAGCAGGCGAAGAGCGATTTGGTAAAAAAAATTAAAACTCCTCACAAAAACAAATATTCACTGTCAAAACAGATAAAAAAACTTGGAAATAGATAAAAGAGCTACAGATACCTTAAATATGAATTGCCAAAAAGGTACAACGACTCCTATTTACATCGGTACTAAGTTTGCAGGGGTATAATAAAGTGTTTCTAGCAAGAAAATAGTTTTATTCATTTAAAGCCAGTGAAACTGAAGATATATCTGTACCCCACGTACTTCGTTATGTTCCCATTGATTGTAGAAAAATAGGAAGTAAACACTCAATGATTTCAAGGAGGCAAAACTCAAGATGTCAACAATTGACAGCTTAATTAATGTATGTTATTTCTGGTGTATCTTTCTTGGGGATTAGCCAATTCAATAAGAAAATACATTTCTCTTCATCTACGTTTCAAGCAAATACCTGTGAGAATCAGGGTTTATGCTCTTAGAAATGGCGACATTTAACATTATATGTTCGACTGTTTTCAGCTTACCTCATCCGGATGCCGTACACAGTTTTTGTTATTCTTTCTGTCAGATAAGATCGTTTAAATATGGTGCTTTCAAAATTAAACGCAAACGGCTATAAATATTTAATTTATTTTTAGGTAGACTTATTATCAGATTTTCCTTAAACCGTTTTTCTCGGTATTTCATTGAAAAATCTAGTATTGAGTTTCATCTAATCCCTTGTTTTAAGAAATATTACTTGTCGCTCATTAATAAAAGTTATAAAAGTCGACAGTACTGTCAATCAGTACTGTGACATCATTGACATAGCACCTGGACTTTGAAAATTCGAAGTAAATGATAAATTAAATATAAAGTAAGCATTGTTTGAAGAACTGAATTAACTTGTTACATGCTTGGAACTCTAAAAATATTGATGATAGCTAACAGTGTAAGTAATAAATAAAAAAACAATTAGATAAGAACAAAAATTACTTATAATCAAATTTGAAATTTACTGATAATTCTAAACCTTTGACCTGCTAATAGTCAAGGAAATATTAACAATGACTGACAGCGCTAAGTTTAATCGATAGAAAAGCAGTGCTCTAAAATATCCGGTCCAAACTATTTTCACTTACAATTAAAGTACATAACTGCATAAGATTCCTCTTACCTCATATGGTATAAAAACACTTTATGCAAAGCTATTGTAAATCTTTTTCTGTAAACATGTATATAGTTGAAAAAAATCTATTACACCTACTCTTCGAACTTGTACTTATTCATCAAGTGAAAAACTAATCCCAAACAATGGTCATATAGGATGTACAGCGGATCATACGTGTGTAAGTACTTGCGGTCATTATATTGAAATTTCGTCTGTTATTTTATGTTTATCTTTAAGAGGGCAATCCCTACATCTAACAGACTATGTTCTCCAAACATAATAATTGTGTTCAGTGTACGTAAATGATACATAAAAACAACTTAAAGAATAACATCTCTGTAAAAATCGCTATCCATCTACTTATTGCACAACAACAACTTTACAAAAAGTAATGAATGTTTTACGGTACTGCAACATATTTAAAATGCTGATGTTATCGATGATGATCTTAATGTTAAGCTTAAACTTTTAGGTTAAGTGATAATACTTGCAAGCATTTTTTTTATCAATGCTTATGAAGTTACTTGATCTGACACAAGTTCTAGGGAATGTCCTTTAAATCAAATGTTGATCTTTCTTCTCTTAGCACTGATAGTGAAATTAAGGAATGCATCAACTGTTGTATTGACTTCAAATTGAACAACGTGAATGAATTATACGCTACTACCAAATTGATACAATTATATAAATATATTAATTTGGTTATTGAAACTCGGATAAAGTATATGCAGCAAATAAAACAATATCACAATAATGCAAACAATTTTACACTTAATTTTAATTAAATTAGTGGATTAAATCAATAGAAGTTATATGAAAACAAATAAATATTCTGCGATGACTTCTGATACTGATATTGCTGTATTTAATCGTCAGGGATCGTATCAATTCCTACAACGACTGCTTTGGTAGAAATTTATCATAGATATCACATGAAACAAAAATGTCACTGCCATAAGGGAATACAGTATCTTGATAAATCTCATGACCTTAAAAATATGGAGTACCTAGCAACAACTTAACTTGGATTCAATTCAATTCAATATACTTTATTAAACGACGGTTACACAATAATCAATACATGTTCACGATTTTCACAAGATTAATACATTAAATGGCAAAAAGTTAACTTTCTTTGGCAACAAAGCGGATGTACAAAACATATCAAATGATCATTAATTATAGTAAAGGGTATTTTAGAACGTTAAGAAATATCATTTAAAATACATTTTATCTATACATAGAAATGCAGAGGCAAGTAGGCAGGGCAGGGGACAATACATGAACGAAATCAATTATGATTATTGTCATAAAATGTGCGCAGTATCATACACAGTGTCAATTTAGTGATTTGTAGCTCTGAAACTAAACATAGAAAGTGCAATCCCTTGTGAAATAATTATATTTTACAATGTTTGAATACTAAGTGATTTAGCATCAGTTTTGTTTCTTCAGGTGTGTACGCCGATGGTTTCTTGATGTTCACATGTTGCGTATTATTAATTGGTAAGGTTTCCAACTATTACTATATGTGTGTTTATTTATAGTGTGTCTGCACTGTGCATGTGTTGTCCTTTTCTTTTGCACATAATCTACAAGATATTCTCGCATCTGTACCGTTTAAACAAATGTATAGCCATACAAATAACAAAACAGACGGATAGACGCGAATAGTATGATGTATTTGTTGAAAATTACATTTCAATGACATCATTTTTGCATGTAACGAAAGGTTCAAATTGTATGTAATTTCAGAACTTTTAAGTCACACGCAACTTACTTAATATATTCTTTTACGAAGATTTTCAAACAATAGCTAACTACTCACCTTCATTTGTAGTGTGCGAAGAAGTAAAACATATTGATTTTAAAAATAAATAAAGGTGATGTGGAATTGAAAATGGTACGTGTGGAGACATTAACAGACGACAAATGATTTTTTGTGATAAAAACTGATAATGCTGTCATTTTGCTGAAAGACAAAACGTACATCGATATTCAAATGCCAGAGGTGTTCAATTCAATCATAAATATTTATATCAACCTTTATGTTAGCTGTCGGCTGATGTTCTAGAACATTTTAATGTCATCGTTCTGACTACTTGTTAGTTGAGAGTGAAAACAATAAACTATTGCTGATTGCTTATAATAAGTGACTTTCATTAGACCAACAAACCTAAACGGTAACAAACAAGAACACTTTTCATTATACGACAGGAAAGTCTAATAACTTAGTAATTCATTTTCTGGGATAACTGTAAAGGAATCTAATAATGTTTTAAAGTCAGAAATTATCATATTTGAAATAATCCTTCATTTTTTTCAGAAAATATTTCAAACAAGTAAGAAATTGTTAGTGCGAATTTTTAATACGAATACTGTTGCACAACAAAGGATTTCATACATGAACATGGAGCAGGCGCTTAGTTTTAACACTAAAAGTATCATCAGACTAAATGTCGGTGGGACAAATTTCCAGTGCTATGCGGAGACTTTGAAAACATTTTCAGATTCTTTACTGGCGCATTTAGACGAGAAAACAGAAAATTATAACTTCAACAATGAGGAATATTTCTTTGACAGAAATCCACTGTTGTTTGCATACATTCTGGATGCATCAAGGAAAGGAATGATACATTTACCTAAAGATATTTGTGGAGTAGCATTCAAAGAAGAGCTAGAGTTTTGGAAAATTTCGCCGCGTTATGTTGCTCCGTGTTGCTGGGAATCTCTATACCGGAGCGAAGAAGACGTTTCAACAATGAAGAAACTGGTCAAACATTTCACAGAAAATACTAACATGTGTTTGTTGCTGAAAGAGAATATAAGTTTGCGACAGCGAATCTGGCTTTTCCTTGATGAACCAAGCTCTTCTAGGGCTGCTATGGTAAGAAATTCGTATTCATTCAAACATTGCAAAAGTCGTTCATTATCAAGGCAACTAAATCAATATCAATACTAGTAAATGTCTATGACATTTCTCTAATGTCGGTTAAGTTGATAAATAATCGGGAGTTATTTTGCAAATTTATGTTTGTATTTTCTTTAAAATTGTCTACAAAGGTTAGTTTAACTTCATATTTCATTTTGCAAGATAGTTACGCGATTCATGATGATTATAAACTGTTAAATGCCACTCGTTAAATTGTTTAGACCATTAATTGTGAGACCATTAAACCCGTATATAATTCCAAATACATTATGAAAACTATATGGCTGATCGTATTCTTACACACTTTTTGCCATTAAAGCCGTGATTAAACTTAGAATATTTTCAATTTCCTTTTAGTACAGTCATTCTGGGGTTGGACCGGGAAAAAATTTGAACAGAAATTAATCCTTCACCATGACTTTGCAAATGGACTACCTTTTAGCATAAAGAAAAGTTCCCATTGATATTTGTGGTGGAAATGTTATTTTTGGGTATTTTCATGTTTCTTCAATGTTTTAGATGGGAATTTCTGTAATTATATTTCTTATTTTGATTATTTTCAACAAATATTTATGTTGTTTTGAATTTTTAATTCAAAACTACTGTAACTATGTAATGAAAAAAAATGGGTGGAAATTGTCCATATTCACTTACTTTTTGGTGCATTTTCATGCTTTTTTGCTGTTTTAAGTGGGAATTTTTGTAGTTTAATGTTTTATTTTGATTATTGTCAACAAATATTTGTGTTATTTTTATTTTTCGATTGGGAGCTACTATAACTATTCAATAAAAACTTTTTGGGTGAATATTTTCCAAATGCGACAATTTTTGGGGTAGTTTCGTGCTTTTTTGCCGTTTTAATTGGACATTTCTGTAATTAAAATTCTTTTTTTGACGATTGTCAATTCATATTTATGCTGTTTTTGTTTTTTCTATGCAAAACTACTTAAGCTTTGAACTAAAACATATGTGGTTGAAAATATCTATATTCATCCGATTTGTGGGGCATTTTCATCCATTTTTGATGTTCTAAGTGGTATTTCTGAAGTTGTATTTTTTTATTTTGATCATTTGTTTTTTATGTTATTCCTAGTTTTATTTAAATCTACTGTATCTATGAATTAAATATCTGAGCGAATTTTGTCTATACTCAATACTATTTTGAGTAATTTTCATGTTTTTTTATGTTTTAAATCACATTTTCTGTATTTCATTTACGTGTCGCCCTTTCGGAGAATGCGATACACAGGGATCGCTTTGTCTGTCAGTTTGACCAATCCGTCAGTGCGTCAGAAAAACATAATGTTGGCTATAACCTTGCTCTTTCTTAAGCTTTATTCATCAAACTTTCAAATTATATTGCTTATGACAAAAGGCTCGTGATGTCGCCCAATGTTTTAGGTCAAGGTCATTTTTGACAGAGTCATGCTCAATTTGTACTTAGATTTTGTCATGAGAACCTAACGTTGGCTATAATTTTGCCAATCTTAAGATTTCTTCATCAAACTTTCAAATTGTATAGCTTATGACAAAAGGGTCATGATGCCGCCATATTTTGTAGGTCAAGATCATATTTGACAGAGTTATGCCCCTTTTTGTACTTGGATTTTGTCACGAAATTATTGGTTATTATGACAAAGTGTAAGAGGAAGGGCGACACAAGTGTTCTACTGAACACCTATTTAGTTTAAATTTGATTATTGTCAACATTTATATCCTTCATATTTTTTTCTATTCTACTAGCACCTTGATTCTTGTTAAATTGGGTGGAAATGTATCAGTTTGACCAACTTTTGGGTCATTTTCTTGTTTTTTGATGTTTAAAGTAGTAATTACTTAAACAGATTATTCAAGTTTTATTTTTTGTCAGCATATATTTATTTGCCACATAGTCCCGTATTTAGTATTACTGTCAGCTGAATTCTAGATGATTGTGCAAACACTGAATCAGGGAATGAAATGATGCATGCACGTGGACATCAACCAAATTCTAGCTAGCAAACAATAAAACAAGCTGGATTCAACAGAAGACCAGACTACATACCTTGTCCAGGAGGTTGAAGATGCAATCAAAGAAAAAGAAGTAACACTTGTTAGTTGGATTGATCTCCAAAGAGCATTCAATAAAGTCTGGACTAACTGTCTCCTTGTGAAGCTACTACAGAATGGAATGAATCAGGGGCACAATGTACAAATAGTCCTATCTGTTCAATGCAAGGGCTAGAGTCTGTGTTGATGGGATACGAAGTTGTAAATGCTTACAACCACATAGAGGCCCTCAATGAAATGTATTGTCACCCACCCGCTTTCTTCTTTTCAAAAAAGCTTCCAAGAGGATTTGAAGCTTCCTCTATGCAGACTACCTTGTGTTTCGATGCATCAACTGCTATATTTAGGATGCAGCAACCTGCGGACATGCTTTCAACATGGACAGAAGACTGGTGCGTACATGTAAACACAGAAGACAATAAAGCTAGCGATAATACATAAGTAAGTTGACACTAATTTAGTGAGCAAATTAGAAGATACTGAATACAGTATACTTGGGAACAGTGAGGCCCACCTTAAATATAGCTCCATATATAGGGTCCAAAACAAGGCCTTAAGAATGATTACTTGATACAAGTGTGCAGACAATTTTAAGGCAATGGAGGAAATCACTGCCATTCTACTTATTGGTAAGAGAAGGGATGCGAAAGCGCAAATGCAAGGCAGCAAGTACCAGTTCTTGCCAGATCACCCCATGAAAACAAAGCTTTAGGCCCCATCGACTGAAAAGACAGAACTGTGTCCATGAATCCAAGAAGCTGACAAAAGCAAATGCTGCCTATCTTGGGTCACCGACAACTTTTGATCAGTGGGATCTGCCGGAGCCACAGAGGTACAACATGTCAAACATTAGTATCTGCACTACAGTACCGGGTTCCAACTTGGTGTGGAAGATGAAAATATCAAGAGATCCGTAGCACAAGCCATGTTCTCAGAAGATTATCCATCAGAGACATAGACGCATAATTTTTTATGTACAGACTGCTACAGCTGCTATACAAGATGGCAGTGCTGGTATTTTCGCAATGTACACAACTGGTGGGTCAGAGATAGTTAGCATACAAGCAGGCAAGCACTGTTACAACTACAAAGCAGAAATAGAAGCCATCATACAGTATCGAAAACTGTTGAAGAGTCAGAAAAGGACTGTCATCGGGTAGTCCTTCTAACAGATGCTCTATCAGTCCATAAAGCATTGGCTTATGTCAAATTGTCAACCCTTGCCCAAGAACATAACATGTTCAGCGAGAAGCAGAAAGTCTCACTCAAATGGATGCATAAAAACACTATGGCAATGGGATGGCAGAGCAAGTAGTAAATCAAGGGATAAGAGTCGACCAGTCACTCCATAGAGTCACTTATGAAAATATTAAAGCTCACGGCGACTAAGATTCTTACAAGAGTGTAGAGGCAGAAAGATGGCTACCATCTACTAGACAAATGGGAACAAGCTATTCAGTATTCAGAACAGGACACAACAGGCTTGATGCTCATACATATGTTTGAAAAACTAAAGCTGTTGCGTGTGTGGTCTTTCGGACCAAACACCAGCGAATTTACTTGAGATATGTCCCATTCACTCCCCCATCTTTTTAAAGTAGGAATTTATGTTACTGGATTTTAAACTTCGATTGATTATTGCCAACATGTATTAATGTCTTTCATATGTTTCTATTCAGTAATACTAATAGCTTTATATTACTATATCTATTTTTATGAAAATTTATCTCTCTTGGTCAGTAATTTGGGCATTTCCTTTGCATTTTTATGATTAAAATGGGAATGCTGTACTTTAATGTTTTAAGTTCAATTATCGTCAGCAAATGTTAATTTCGTTTGCACGTATCAATTCAGAACTTCTAGAAGTTTGGTTCTTAACCAATTGTTACCTATCTTCACTATCTTTTGGAATTTGGTCATGTTTTTTTATGATTTAAGTGGGAATTTCTGTAATTTGATGTCAGGCAACATGCAGTACATTAATATCCTTCATAGTCTTCAATAGGGAATTTCAATAAAGAAAGCATCTGCCAAGTACGGTTGTCTTCAATAATGAAGAATTTGTGAATGAAAATGAGATCACTGATAATTTCTTGTTTTGATATATATTTGCTGCAAAAACAAAACAATATGTAGACATTACCATACCTCAACATAAAATAGCAGTAAACATTGATTTAAATACCATAGATTTACTTGAATAAAATCAGATGACGAAGGTATTCAAAATTAGTTTTATGGTTTTCGAGAAACGATTATTCCTATCATTCTGCATTCCCTTCAGTGCTTTGATTTCTTTTGTGTATTTTTTCTGTTACATCATAACTAGCCTCTATTATAATAATGGAAGTGGTTTAGTTTGCTGACTCGAGATAACTTCACCCTTTTGGTTGAAGGCGTTAGCATCGAGCCAGACATTTTATATGACAAAGTAAGAAGTTTAAAACCGGAGGTAGGAGTCTTGTACTTGTTTTTCGCAGAAATCCTATTAATCTGTTTATATATTTTCATTCAGCTTATATTTTTAGCTCACCTGGCTACGCCAGGGTGAGCTTTTCTGATCGATGATTGTCCGTCGTCCGTCGTCCGTCAACATTTTGATTCAAATGACATCTCCTCTGAAACCTCTAGGCCAATGTTGATAAAACTATGCAGGAATGTTCCTTGCATGAAGCTCTACCAAAATTGTTCAAAGAATTCCATTCCATGCAGAACTCTGGTTGCTATGGCAACAAATAGGAAAAACTTTTAAAAATCTTCTTCTCTGAAACCACAAGGCATAGAGCTTAGATATTTGGCATGAAGCATTGTCTAGTGGACCTCTACCAAGATTGTTCAAATTATGACCCCCGAGTCAAAATTGACCCCGCGCGGGTGGGCACTTAGTTTTTGCATAGGAATATATAGGAAAAACTTTTAAAAATCTTCTTCTCTGAAACCACAAGGCCTAGAGCTTAGATATTTGGCATGTAGCATTGGCTAGTGGACCTCTACCAAGATTGTTCAAATTATGACCCGCGGATCAAAATTGACCCCGCACGGGGGGTCACTTAGTTTTACATAGACTTGAATAGTAAAAACTTTTAAAATCTTCTTCTTTGAAACCACAAGGCCTAGAGCTTAGATATTTGGCATGTAGCATTGGCTAGTGTACCTCCACCAAGTTTGTTCAAATCATGACCCCCGGGTCAAAATTGACCCCGCACCGGGGGTCACTTAGTTTTACATAGGCTTATATAGGGAAAACTTTAAAAATCTTTTTCTCTGAAACCACAAGGCCTAGAGCATAGATAATTGGCATGTAGCATTGCCTAGTAGACCTCTTCAAAGTTTGTTCAAATTATGCCCCTGGGGTCAAAATTGACCTTGCCCATTTGGTATATAACATTATCTAGTGATCTTCCACCAGGAGTGGACTTGTACCAAGGTGAGCGATATAGGGCCATCCTGGCCCTCTTGTTATTTCTTATCACTGTAAATTGTTTTGCATGTAAAAGTAGTCAGTTTTCATTAAACAAAAGAAGAAACAGGTGAAAAGTGAAAATAAACAAATGACCATGCAAAAAGTTAAATTTCGTGTTTGTTACTAAAAACAACCATTTGACATTGACCTTCAATTAGAGGTCAAGTGTAAACATGTCTGTAAAATGTTTAAAATAGATTGCTTATCAAAATGTTTGAAAGACATAATACAAAAACCATTAAAATATACCAAAATATTGCAAAAGATGCAATAAGTAATGGTGAACTTAACCCTATTTAACATTTAAAGGGCGTGACCTTGACCTTGAAAATAAACTATTTCCACCAATGGAACTTTTGGGAACTTTGTGGTTTCTGAAACTACAGATGTTGGTGATACTGAAAATACATGTTTCATTTCTGTTCAAATTTATTCCCACTTTAGCATATTTTTGAGCTAGGATGACTGTACTATTTGTTATTATCAACGAAACCAATCAGAAACGATGTTACGTTGGATATACGCTTAAAAAGCGCGTGAAAGTTATCTTTCTTTATCTGAATTTTCAAAACAATATAAATTAAAAAATTGTAAGTGCCGGAACCCACTACAGTCGACGTCGGAGGGACCAGAGTAACCAAACACTACACAGCCAAAAATGACAAACGACCCGCTATGAAGCAATTGTTATACATTGTTGTTTTTCTTTAAATAATTATACCTGTTTGTGTAATTTGCCTTCAAAAATCAAATTATAGTTCCACTGTCAACAAAAGAACATTTTTAACAATAAATACGGACATATGAAACTACACACTACACGGCGGACTTCAGCTAATATTTTAATGATAATAGAAATTGATAATACATGTAGTCTTTCTGTTTTACTGAACTGTGCATTTTCGGATTTAGAAGAAGTTCTAGAAAAGAAGTGATTGGTAGACAATGAATCAAATCATGATTACGATCAAATCATTAGTACATGTATCAGTGCAATAATAGTGTTGAAATAAATATGATAGAAATGTCATAACGTTCAAATATTATGTTTATTTAACAATACATTTGTACTCTCTGAGACAATTTCGTATGCATCTCATATAAATGTCAAAAAAGGTAACTGAAGAACAATATTTAATACATAGACAGGCCCCTAGTTACATATTGATTAATTCTTTCCTGATAATTACCCATTATCTTGTTTTTATAAATTTCAGGTCTGGGGATCTTTCATATCTTTTCTTATATTTCTGTCGACCCTCATCGAAGCCCTTTCTACAGTACCACAGTTCACCGTTGAGTACACTGAGGAGGAAAGGGAATTTGTTCTTCGCATATCGCATTTAATGGGATTGGCAAACACAACCAAGGAAATTGTACAATCAATGAAACCACGCTCATACCTGGTGAATACCGATGTCGCCATCCATGTTGTTCTATCTTTGGAGTTGATGCTAAGTTTCATTGTGTGTCCGCGTAAAAGGTCTTTTGCTAAATGCTTTACGCGGGTGACTGTTGTCATAGGCTACTTATCCTTCTGGGTAGCTTTCGCAATGGAGCAGAATCTTTCAAAGTTAGACACTGCACATAAAATTAAAGCTTACATTGCCATAAAACACGTAGCTATACTTCAGTTAGCACGTTTGCTATACCTTACGAAACGTATTCCAGCATTCAACGTAATGGGCTTGACATTTTCCTCTTCGAAACACGAGATGAAGATTCTAGTATTTATGTTACTCTTGCTTATCTGTAGTTTCGGCTTTATTTTGTTCATGGCAGAGTTTGCACATAATAAAAACATAACCAATATTTTTATTGCCATGTACTGGGCATTGATAACTTTAACAACGGTTGGATATGGCCATAATATCCCTGAAACAGCGATGGGTCACGTGATTGCTGGAATATGCGCAATATGCGGAGTTGTGTGTCTTGCACTACCAATTGGGGTTATTGCTTCGTCGTTCCATACATTTTACACATATCAAAAGTACGCACAGAAACACGTTAATCTCTATGGAAAAGAGTGTAAATGTTGAAAAGGCTCAAGCTAGCAATGCTTTACATAACAAAAGATATATCGTGCAAATTAACAAGCAGTTGCTAAATAATATGGATATTTATATAGACTGTATAGTATGGATTAACCTAAGTATTTAAATCACACCTTTTATATCGCTCAGCAGTAAGCGTTTCAGCCGGATGGTATTTATCCAAGCAATACATCAACAATGTAAGTTCAAAGAAGATAACGACATTACGTTTTCTCTTGAGCTTTTACAAGAATTGATACATAATGTAATATTACACAAAATGTATAATATTTGTATTATGTCCTAGTATCTCATTATCGTATACAACACTGTTTTACTAATTTTTACAAGCTGCTCATCTGGAGAATAAGATCCCTCAAAAAGCGACATTGTGAAATGTCACCAAGATACATGTACCTCTAAGCAAATGTTTTACAAACTCGCTTGAGTATAAATTTAAAGTAATTTAGGAATACATATATATTATATTAATACCTGAATAATTGTTAACTTATGTGGGGTGTGGAAGCTAAAGACGCGCTTTTATCTGTACTAAATGGGCATTCATTACAACTAGCAGATTATATTATCAAAATGTTAAGAAAGCTATATAATTAATAAATATAATTTAAAAAAACACACATACCGAGAAATGTCTCGTTTCTCTACAAAAAGACAATCTAGCGACCTTTTATAATAAATTGGTATCCACCAAAAGCTTAAAACCAATTGTGTACCTACTTAAGGTTCCTTAGTACTATAACACATGTTATGTAGCATTTTTACCTATCCATGACTATTTTTGGGCTGAATCTTATATGTTTCGGGAAAAACTTTTCATTGAGATTTTACTTATAGTTTTTAAGTTATTTCAGAGTGCATCCAGTTTTAGGGAGTGCCTCTTTAATAAGCGAGCACTTGTTGAAAGGTAATTATTATCAATAATCGTTTTCCATTGGCTATGCTCCAAATCACCATCCGCCTCACACCTAATTCATACGAACTTGATATATATATAAATCAAATGAACTTTACAAACGTAGATCAATAAAGCCCACGAGATTTCTGTATAGCTGCAAAACCATGTCTTTTTTAAATATTAATTGACGTCAATTTAATGATTTGAAACTGATGTCTTGTATTCCATTTCATCATTCATTAAACTGAATGCGCAAATATTTCTATTTCTACCTATCAAGTGTAAACGGAAGTAACGCTGCTGTCTGGAGCACAACATACTCTTCATCAGTTACTTCCCCTTATGTAGACACTCTTACCATAAAAACTTCGAACGACCAAACAACCTGACTCGGTTTTAATCGCTAATTAATTCGTAATTTTGAAAATTTGTAGTTATTTTACATCAATTATTGATAAGTAAATTCTCTTTTGATACATGTTAGTTTTATTCGATTTTACATTATCAGCGTTAAGTAGCGGAAGATTTTGACATCATTATATTATTTCGAGCGAGTGACGCGAGTGAAGATTTTGCCGACTACAAATGAATAATTAATATTTTCCAGGATCGCTTTAAATAAATTTCGATTTGGAGCGGAGCTCATCCAGTCTTATAGCTGAGCTTGATGAAAGGAATAACATAGGGTTGAGAGCAGGAAAAATGAAACTTAACATATTTGGAAAATGTTTGATGCATACAATTGGCTACACATATTTGAAATCTGTTTGTATATACAATGTACATGTAATTGATTATAACTCAATATCAAACAATAGATTAAGATGTTCACCAGTTCTACTGTGCAGGCTATTATAACATGTTTAGAACGCCTAAATTTTACTAAATTTTCGTTAGATAAAAGTATTAACCTTCCATTAGTGCTTCAAATACTTTGGTATATAATTTTGGTTTCAATATGTGTTTTGCGAGTTAAAATTAAAGAGTCTTTCTTACGTGCCTTAAAATACAATTGATTTTTTTTCATTTTACTCCATTAGATTTAGTACTTCAGCTTTTTTGTATATAGACTGAAATATCTAAGGATATTAAACAGATAAAACCGTCCTATGTGCTCTAAAATAATGTTGATGTAGTATTACTTTCGTATCTTAGTCGCTTCTTTGCGAAAAAGCGTTGTCAGACACCGTTTATATTTTTTGCAATATCATTTAGATAATACTGCGCTATATCTGTAGCATGTTCTGTCTGTTTTTGCTTGTGAAATATCAAAAGAATTAGTTAGAAATAAAGATTGTTTTCAAACTGTCGAGAATTTGACATATTGTGTTTTGTATATATGATGACGTAACAATGTTTTTGGTGCATAAAGTACCATTTGTAGCCGCGTAATTTTGTTATCTTACTTTTCTGAAAGTTTTATGTTTAGAAAGGGAATAGTTTTGAGGCAATACTGTAGATTGAGTTTGCAAATCGGAATTTACTTAATATTGCCAAATTTGAAAATCCTTTCTTAATCACTATTTTGATTCATTATTCAGCAAATCATGACTGTAGCTTATGTACATATTGATATTATTTACTTATAAAGTCTTAGTGCTTAATTATGTTGATTTATTGAGAGTTTTGTGAAACTGCATTCTGAGTGATGCTGGTCGAATGCTAAAAATAGACCAAAAATAAGAATGCTTCAAAATCATCATTTTGAGTCAGTCGGCATAATTTTAAGGCTGCTATATTATTATATATATTAAAAGCTTTGTTTGTGAGGAATTTCACAACATGACATGCAGGAGTTTGTCTGCAAACTAAGTTTCTCTTCTTTCTTTTCATTCTGCTAGGCTGTATCTTTATGTAACAGGTGCTTGGAAAATGAATATCAGCTAGTTTAATATGTTAACAAGAAGTTAGTGGCAAATGGTTGAAGAGCTAGCTTCTTAAATAGTAAGGCTTTGTTTTAAGTATGTTTTTGTATTTTTTGTGACCTTTTATTTGTTGTAATTGGCAAAATCAGCTCTTAGAAGTGACCACTCATTTTGGTCAGCCATTTTGGTTTTTCCCCATTTTTGGAGGGGGGAAGTAGCTGCTATTTTAATTGCTTTAAAGAATTATCTGGTTGTTAAGACTTATGTGCTAGGGTGCATTATTTTATATAGATTACATTGAATTATTTTGTTTTTGGTGACAATTTTTGGTTTTGTGGCTTTTTTTGGAAAATGTAATTCATGGGAGGAGTTAGAGTTTAAATGCCAATCATGTGAAAAATTAGATTGGTCTTTTAGCCAATCAGAAGACAGCATTTCTTCTCCTCTATATAAGGCCTGGATCCCTAGGCTTATGAGCTTTTTACTTTTGGACTTTTTGGCACTATTGACTAAAACTAGTAAATTCTATTCAAAATTAATACAGAAATTAATTACTTTAGAGTGACAACAATTAGTTAATATTTTTGATGAGTAAACTCTGAGAATAAAAACAATGAAAATATGGAATTTTATCATGGAATTTTATTGGACATGAAGATTTCTCTTGGAATAATTTTAACTTAAATATGTTATGTTGTGCTCGAATATTATCAACATCCTAAACAGGCACTTTTGGAATTCAGTTTAAGATTGGTGTGTAAACTATGAAAACATGACATAACATTTGAAGCACACTGAGTAACTCTTAGACTTTTTGTAAATATATGTAGAACTTGTTGCTGAGGTAAAATAAATGTATGAAAACAAATGGTGTTGGCTTTTCAACGGAATAGTTAATGAATGAAAGGGAGATAACAAATAAGAAAACTTGATCCCAGAACTTAAGCTATTTACCCTGGTAACCTAGAACAATTTGAACAATAAAACATTTAATGCACTCGGCTCTTGAACCCCGAGTGTAAAAGACTTCTGACCGATCTTATAAATGGTCAGTGGTGTCGGTCATCCTGACTAATAAATTGAGAGCCCACGAACTAAGTCGATTTCGAGGATCATTTGAAAACGAGCTTGCCCCCGAAGGGCAGGTTTACCACAAAACCTTATCAGTTATGTTGATTTTTCAGTGCATATCTTTATTTTAGGTGTTAAGACTAAGCGATTAACTATGATAAAGAAATAAATACTGACTATTAACATTATTTATTTCTGTTATTGGCAATTGTTTTATATTAAGATAGATCTGATGTTTTCATTTTTGGACATTTGATAAAGACTTCGACTACCGGTAGAACTTTGTCAACAGGGTGAACTTGTGGTATACATTTGTACTTGCATACTTTTAATTTGAATAGACACTGTAAAATGAATTTTATGAAAACAATATTCCGGATTTGGGAGCTTTGGATGCATAGCAGGTAATTTTTCAAGGCAAGTCATTGTGATTTTGGTGGATAAGGTGTTCCATGGTTCGATTACGCCAATATTACAGTCCTTTCCCTCAGAAGAAGTCTAAATCACTGAGGTGTGTTAGAAGTTTGTTTTGTTTGACCTACTATATAAAATTTGTAGTTAAGTCGTAACACATACTCCTATGGAGTGGATTGTATATTTGATAGATTAATGACGTAAGAAAACTTGCGTTTAGTAAGCAACAAGTGCGCCGACAAAATAGCGTTGCGGCCTACTTACGATTTATAAAGCAAAGTTAGGAATGCTTTTCAGTGAAATAACGGTCAATTTCGCTGGTATGATACATTTCTTGGTAATGTAAGAGCTATAAGAAATTTTACATCCACTGTACAAATGGGAATTTAAATGTTCTTTTAAAGCAAAACAAAACTCAAATAAAAACGAAGAATTAAAATCAAACGATTTAAGTTTCATTTACAGGCATACATTTGTTAAATCCTCCTTTCCATATTTACCTCAATAGACATGTCTCCCACATTATCCTTAGAATGGTTTTGCATTGAAGCCGTGACCTTCCTGTACAGAAAATATACATATAGTGTACTTTGTAAACCGAACAGTTCCAGTGCCTCCCTAACGTAGTTTCCATTTTCTGCTATTAACAGGGAATATTCAAATTATCTGATATCAAACGAGACTAATTATTCCTACTTCGTATTTATTTTTGGCAGCGATGCGATTTGTCGAGAGAACATCTGATATATTGTATTGATGTAATGATTTAAAATGTTTGCGTTTACCCTTCAATTTACATTATTGACGCTTGAAATATAGCGTAATTTTGACGCATGACATAAAAAAGTAAACAGTTTCTTAATAACTGAAGGTGAGGGATAACACATTGTCAACACCTCAATAGGACAGTGGTATATACCGCTCAAGAAAAATAACTAAAACAGAAAAACTGCTGTTATAGGTCGTCTTGCACACTATGCTGTACATACGTCGTCATTATATCGATCTATAAACTAGTAGCTAGAATGCTTTATATTCTGTACACCTTTGTAACATAATCGGATAAAAGAAACAAAAATGTAAGAGGGGGGGGGGATAACAAGAGGCCCAAGAGGGTCAGTATTGCTCTTCTGGACTGACTGGACTGTTCTTAGTACATTTTGTGAAAATCGTTTGGAATGTTATCAAAGAAAAGGCAACAGAGGTAACTGCAACATTGTCCTTGACCCACTGACCCCAACAACAGTACGTATCCTCTACTGGTAAGACCAATCATCCTATGACGTTTGAACACTTGAGTAATATAGATCTCAAGATATTGAGAGGAAAAGATTTTCAAAGTTTGCGTCACTCTGACCTCAACTTTTGACTTACTGACCAAAATCAACAGGGATCATCTACAGATTCCAGAAAACTTTCTGAGCAAGTTTGATGAAAGTTGAATAAAAACTGTGGCCTGTAGAGAGTCATCAAGGAAACGCAAACGGAGGTCGCTGTGACCTTGATTTGACATACTGACCCTTAAACAATAGTGATCATCTACAGGTTGCCGGAAACCTCATGACATTTGTCCAGTAGAGCTAAAATGAGACAGACAAGAGTTATGTTCTGACACTGTGTGCAATTCTCATTCCGATCAATAGTCGTTAGGTAATGTTCTGGATAACAGGTCTTACATTGACATCTTTAATACCGCTTTGCTTGTTCATAACATATTTCGCTGAATGCAGAAACATCGAGGTCATAAATAACTTGAAAGAAGACAGCGAATATTGACATACACAATACATAAGCAGGTTCAATGCAAAGTTTATCCGCATAAAAATAAAAAATGAGCAATGTTTTTTTTAAATGTGCGAATAATGTATAATCAGTTATTTTGTTTCGGTATGATATTTGTAAAAACCATTCACAACCATTATAACCATTAAACTCTACCATTATGCCATAGTTCATGTTTTTGTTTAGCATTATTTCAGAATTTTCTTAAAGCATTCAGAACCTTATCTAAATATCTTTAAAAATGGGGATACGTAATTTTAAAGATGCTTCTTTAATAACTTTTCAAACTTTATTTTGTTTGTATTCTCTAAAAAACGGAAGGTTTAGAAACTATTATGTTGTTGTTTGTATTTCAGTGGAATGAAATTATCAAATTTTTTAAAAAAAACCAAAACCCCTTTTACAGAAATGAGGGCGAACTAATTTTAAAGGTTCTCCCCCCCCCCCTTTTTCTGACTGCAGCTTTTTTTCAAAACGGAAGGTTTAGAAACTTTTTTTTTTAAAATGAGGGCCCCTTGGGTGTAGTGCTTTTCTTACATATGTATTCTACATAGAAATGTACGAATACTTGTTGTCTGAATTTAGTAGTACTGATTGCATTTAACCAAAGACATTTAAGTTATTTATGAATGTAACTTGAAGAAAAAAATATCTCCTCGGAGAAAAGGCTCAATTGGGGTAGTGAAGTTTAAAAAAATCGTTTTTTTTCTACTGAAAGAGACAAACCAATACACTTTCATGTTGTTCTTTATCATTTATTTGCTTCATTTGGCGGGGGATATAAATTCACTGAATTTGCTATTTGTTATTAGCATTTTATACTTATTTTCGCTCTCGGTTTCAATGTCAAGTATAACAAATATACTAGTTCTAATGGTGCCTTTTTTATTATCTTGATCAAAAACTTCATTAGTCCATAAATAATTAATTGTCTTATTAGAAAAGCCGTACTGAACCATTGCTAAAAGTTAGAAGTTTAAAGCTTGAACGACATTGTTTGGAAGTACATCAAGCCTCTACGTGTCACTTAGTACTTCCTGCAAAATCAACGACTTCTAAGTAATATTTACATATACACAATAACTCTAAATTATAAAGTTTCATATTAAGTAAAATGACATGTTGTAACCAAACATTGATAAGTAAATCACAAAATTTGTCAGAAAACTATGGTATTATTTACCGTTTACATGTTCTTATTATTTGCTCATTAATAGACTCAATTCAATTTTTGGTTATTAGTCTACAAAATCACGAAGAAAAGTGTCCGGCATATACTTCAATTATTTCTATACCATATGATAATCATTAATAGACTCAATTCAATTTTTGGTTATTAGTCTACAAAATCACGAAGAAAAGTGTCCGGCATATACTTCAATTATTTCTATACCATATGATAATTGAAGGTCCATTACTTATGAAAAGTGACTTCGGCCATTTGTCCACTATTGCCGCAAAGATGGCCACCGAATCAGAGAAACCAGGTAAAATTTGACAACTAAATCATTTTCATTGAAGTGTAAATATTATATATAAAAAACAACTTAAATTGTATGTTGAGTGTAAACACTGTCAAATATCGTGTTTATGTGCATCCATGCTTCATGGTAAAGGTCAAATTTAAGGTCAAAAGGTCAAATTATGAAAATTTTCCTGATATATCATTATTCTTAGGCATCAATTCACCATTTTAAGGTAAATCTAACATCATTGTCCATTATCATTTGTGGTTTTAAATGCGCATTATATTTTCAAACCTTTAAGCATGATAGTTTTGTTTCCATTGAGATTTAAAAGACGTCCGTCAAGATGACAGCCCGAATGAAGAACCTGTTAATTTTTTAATCAATTCTAAATACTGTTATAAAAACAACTAAAATTGTACATTCAGTGTACAAGCATTCTGAAACATATGTTAACATGCCTCACATTCCAAGGTCAAGGTCAAATTGAAGGTCAAAATGTACAATTTATGAACATTTCATTATTATATCATTATTGTAAGGCATCAATACCAGGCATCAATACACGATTTTAAGAGGAAGAAAATTTACTATTTGTTTTTTAAATATTTATTAAATCTAAAAATCTTTAAGTTTCCATATAGAGATTTAAGATGGTCTCCAAATTAAATAAACAAGGTAAAATATTGTGATGTTTGATTCGTTTTCATTCGATTTTGTGAATATCGTTATAAAACAGTTGATATTGTACTTTCAGTCCACAGTCCGTCAGAACATGTATTAACATGCATTCATACTCTCAATTTCAAGGTCAACTTCAAGGTCAGAGGATCAAATTCATGAATATGTTGCTATTAGATCATTATTAGGCATGCGTTTCCAACTTTATGGGAAAACTTACATCATTGTTCATTAGAATTCATGGTTGTACATGTACGTTTCATTTCTAAACCTAAGAAAATCTTAAGAGTTTACCATTGGGACATTCAAGAAGTTTTCGCAGATAACGACCAAGATGGCAGCACTTCAGATAAAAATAATAATTATGAAAATTTCATCATGAGTAAGTGTACTCAATCACATAATCAAAGGTACAAAACCTAGCGCAAATGAAGCTGAATAATTTAAGATAAACCTTCCTGACATTTGTAATATCAATATTATTATTAAAACTTATCCCACTCACTATTTTTAAAATGCAAAATATTATTTCTATTTAGTGCTGTGTT
Source organism: Saxidomus purpurata (assembly GCA_022818135.1). Lineage (NCBI taxonomy): Eukaryota > Metazoa > Mollusca > Bivalvia > Venerida > Veneridae > Saxidomus > Saxidomus purpurata. The sequence goes on along the minus strand of JAFMSR010000002.1, from coordinate 25,997,896 downwards.
GAGACAGTCAAAGATCATTGAAGAATATAGCTATGAACGTGAAACAAATATATTTCTGTAAAATAAAAGTAATATTTACAGGTCTGAAATATATTTTCATTTTGAAATATAATAAATTTGAATTCTTATTAAAAGAGGACGAATCTTGATAAAAGTAGGCCAATCCTAGCTTCATGCTTTTCAGATCTTACATGAAATGAATATATAAATGGGCGACGCGACAAAATCTGTCTTTAAGACACAGGTTCGTAAAGTTAAAACTATAAATGTACAGATAAAATATTTCTGTTTATATCGAAGAGCTATCTTGAAGGAATTGTTTTGTATGTTTGTCATTAAGACGGGTTTTCTCGCCATGCTACCACTATGTGCAATAAAATACTAGATTGGAATAACCCTTTATGTGAGGTACGGTATTAAGCATAGGTGAATGTCACGTGATAATTGTCCCTTTAGCATGTGCAGTAGTTGCGTCTGAACATATAAAACAGATAAACGCTAAATACGATGTGTCATAAAGATATAACGTGCATTTATTAGTCTATTAAAAAGATATTACCAAATTCAGAAATCTCACGTCTACTTCACAGAAATTTGTATTTTTCAAGCTCGCTCAGTTCATACATCTCACAAGGAAGAATCGAAATAATCATAGTTAATTTATTTTTGCTATAAGCAGTGAATTTAAAACTGTTTGCTCGTTACATATATTATAATATATTCTAACGTTTTGAATTAATCACGTTTATTATATTATATCATATTTTCATACTTTTCAAGGAAATGCTAGAACATTCCGGGAAAGGTCAACCGGCGAGCACTTCAAGGAAATGCAAGAACATTCCGGGAAATGTCAACCGGTCACCAATTATCTGCGTTTTTCCGATTTTTCACACCTTTCGTAGACTGGGGTCATGTCATATATCAACTTTCGCCTCGTCGAGCACTTCAAGGAAATGTAAGAACATTCCGGGAAATGTCAACCGGTCGCCGGTCAAGGGCGTTTTTCCCGATTTTTCACACCTTTCATAGAAGTTAGTCATGTCATATATCAAAATTTCGGCACCGGCGAGCACTTCAATGAAATGCAAGAACATTCCGGGAAATGTCAATCGGTCGCCGGTCGAGGGCGTTTTTCCCGATTGTTCACTTATTTCATAGATGTGGGTATTGTCATATATAAAAATTTCCGCCTCGGCGAACACTTCAAGGAAATGCAAGAACATTCCAGGAAATGTCAACCGGTCAAAATTTATCGGCCTTTTCCCGATTTTTCACACCTTTCGTAGAAATGGGTCATGTCATGTATCAGCATTTCTTCCTCGGCGAGCACTTCAAGGAAATGTAAGAACATTCAGGTAAATGTCAACCGGGCGCCGGTTATCAGCGTATTTCCCGATTTTTCATACATTTAATTTAAGTTTCGTCCTCGGCGAGCACTTCAATAAAATGCAAGAACATACCGGGAAATATCAACCTGGCGCCGGTAATCAGCGTTCTTCCCGATTTTTCACACCTTTTATAGAAATGGGTCATGTCATATATTATAATTTCCGCTTCGGCGAGCACTTCAATGAAATGCAAGAACATACCGGGAAATGTCTAACGGTTGCCGGTCAAGGGCGTTTTTCCCGGTTTTTCACATCTCTCATAGATGTGGGTCATGTCATATATCAAAATTTAAATTTAAATCAAAACTTCAAGGAAATACAAGAACATTCCAGGAAATTTCAACCGGTCGCCGGTAATCGTTTTCCCTATTTTTCACATCTTTCATAGAAATGGGTCATATCATATATCGAAATTTCCGCCTCGGCGAGAGCTTCAAAGAAATGCAAGAACATTTCGGGAAATATCAACCGTGCCGGTATATTCTAAGGGCGTTTGAAGTGGTCATGCCTTATTATATTATACCATTTCGCCTCGCAGCACTTTTAAAGGAAATGTAAGAACATTCCGGGAATGTCAACCGGTCGCCGGTCTATGGCGTTTTTCCTGATTTTTCACACCTTTCATAGATGTTGGTCATGTCATGTTTCAAAATTTCCGCCTCGGCGAGCACTTCAATGAAATGCAAGAACATTTCGGGAAATGTCAACTGGTCGCCGGTCGTCGGCGTTTTTCCCGATTTTTCACACCTTTCATAGATGTGTGTCCTGTCATAAATCAAAATTTCCGCCTCGGCGAGCACTTCAAGCAAATGCAAGAACATTCCGGGAAATTTCAACCGGTCGCCGGTCAAGGGCGTTTTCCCGATTTTTCACACCTTTCATGGAAGTGGATCATGTCATATATCAAATTTCTGCCTCGACGAGCCCTTCAAAGAAATGCAAGAATATTTCGGGAAATGTCAACCGGCGAGCACTTCAAGGAAATGCAAAAACATTCCGGGAAATGTCAACCGGTCGCCCGTAATCGGCGTTTTCCCCCGATTTTCAAGGAGCTTTAAAGAAGTTCCGGGCATGTCAAATCAAAATTTCGGCAGTCAAGGCGGATCACTTAAATTAAATGCAAGAACATTCCAGGAAATATCAACCGGTCGTCGGTAACCGGCTTTTTTCCCGATTTTTCACACCTTTCGTAAAATGGGTCATGTCATATATCAAAATTTTTGCTTCGGCGAGCATTTCAAGGAAATGTCAAACGGTCGCCGGTCATCGTCGTTCTCCCGATTTTTCACACCTTTCACAGAAGTGGGCCATGTCATACATCAAAATTTCTGCCTGGGCGAGCACATCAAGAAAATGCAAGAACTTTCCGGGAAATGTCAACCGGTAGCTGGTATTCGGCGATTTTCCCGATTTTTCACACCTTTCATTGAAGTGGGTCATGTCATATATCAAAATTTTTGCCTCGGCGAACACTTCAAGGAAATGTCACAGAGCATTAAAGTCAGATAAGTGTGTCATGTATAAAACTAGAAAATACCAATATGTTATTTATTTAAAAACACACATTAATTTCAGGTGTGATGGGAAGAGTACAATGCTTACAAGATATTGCCTCTACAAGTGTCTTAAAAAGAGTAGGAATGTTCATGGAGTTGTAGATAATCTGCACCATTTCATAACTAACCACGTGTCGCAAAGGTAACTGGTTTAAGATATTGGTCCTTATCTAAAGGAAAATTCATGCTTTGCACAGAAAGCAAATGAATAATTGTTAATGGAGGATTTTGCTTAATTTTGTACAGTTTGCACAATATGAAATCTAATTTAGAAGCCGTTTTATGGGAATCAAGTAATTTTGTAAGTTTCTCACTATTTTGTCGCCATGGCAACCATTTAATATATTGAATGATATTGAAGGAATTGATGCAAAATATGACCGCATCATTTCTATGCATTAGATAAATAAGACTAGTTGATATATGATGAAAGGTTGCCTTTACATCATATTCTTTATTGCCATTGATTTCCACAAAAAACAGTTTAAATGTGACACAATTTTGATATCACCGAAGTGACTGTTTTTGTAAAGATATTGTCCTTAAATTCAGTTTTTATGTGAAACACATATATCATTGTTTTTCAAAGATCCCGTTTAATCTTTGACAAGATTACTGCAATTTTAAATTGAATTGTGATGCTGTTTCTGTGAAAACAAACAATGTCTTGTTATGACGCATTTTTGCTGTCATGGCAACCAAGCTACTGCTTCAGATTGAATATTTAAATTCCGAAAAATGCAGTCATGTTTCCTCACTGACATATAAGTGATGCAACGGAATAAATATTTAAATATTTCTACTTTTGCTTCGCTTTATAAATGGACAAATATAATAAAAATTGACTCAAAAATATACTTATTTGTTGCTATGTTGTTCATTAAAACACAAAATACTTGAAAACGATAAAAAGAACTATGTATTCTGATTCTACACATAGTTGTGTAGAAAATAAATTGTAATAACTCAATTTTGACTAGATATGTCATTTGGACGAAAATTTGCCTAGCTTGTCACATATGATCCATTTGGCGGAGCCAATTTTGATCCCAGGGACATAATATAAATACTCTCAATACAGGTCCTCCAGCTAGTGCCACACAACAAATATCTAAGCTATAGGCCTAATTGGTTTGGAGGAGAATACTTTTAGATTGTTTCCTAGTTTTTGCCATAGCAACCAGAGTTCTGCATAGAATGGAATTCTTTAAACACCTTTGATAGAGCTTCATGCAAAAAACATCCCTTACAAGTTTTATCAACTTTGGTCTAGTCTAGATGAGATGTCGTTTGAAGGAAATGGTGTCACAACAGCTCATACTGGCACTTCGTGCCAGGTGAGCTAAAAACTCATCTCAGCATGGTTAGCGTTTTCGAATGGAAAACCTCAGTTTCTATACAATATTTTAAATATTTTCCTATTGTTCACATAATTATGTTGTTTTGTGTCTTCATGCAGCACTTGTTCACATTTTGTCGTTTCTGTTGCGTCATGCTTATCAGTTGTGGCTAATAAATAAGTTATTAATTATAAATATTTCCTTTCATTAATAAGCAGTACATTTGACTTAAATAAAACTAGGCATTCTTTCCTAAAAACAACTGGAATTTGCAATGCAAAAACAGTCAGATGTTTATTTTAGTTTGCAATAAGCTGCAGCGGTGATTCCGTCGCAGTATATCAATTCAGGACCTTCAACATCTGGATACTGTGTACATGGTTGAAATCTTGAAATTACCAGACCATTTCTCTCGTTTGATAGCCAGCCGCAGAAGCAATTTCTAAAGCCGAGCTCTTCCGCTTCTAGGAGCAGATCTGGGGTAGCTAATCCAGCATGTTGATCAGAGCAAAACTCGGAAGCCTCTTCAAATTTCATCCATCCTATGCTCGGATGTTTAAATCGCGCAACTGAAAAAACACAAAGAAAATCAAATTTCTTTAGAAATACGTCGCGTGCTATCGCATTATATCGGGCAAAATTATAAATTTGGAGTATTCAAATTGCAAGTCCGAAGACTACATGTACATCATGAGATCCATATTAGTTTATGTTATTATCTTGGCAAGCCCATGTTGCTTTACCCGTATGGGACATGGACCGAAACCACATTGAATAATTATGTGCCACATGTATATTTTTGAACAATGCGAAGCAACTGTTCATGGAAATTTTAGATTATGTAAACGTTTTGGCGCATTGTTTCATTTTCAAGGCTAGTTCATGATAAAAATCGAAAAATACACCAGTTATTAAGTACATTAAGTACATTGGACAAATTCAGCCTAATATTTATCATACAGGCTATATCTATTAAGCTTTACAGGTATGTACGGGTCCGGTCCAATCGAACCGACTCACGCCGACCCCATGTTGAACACATGTGATCTGCCAACTGGGACCTAGGATAAACCAGATTACACTTTCTGTATATGCCAATGTGGGCAGCCGTATATGTATCATCTGCAAAAATCTATTATTGATTACATGTAAGATAATATTGGTTATGATCTATGTTCGATCCCCGGTAAGTACAGTGATCTTATACATCACCGAGACAAACCAGGCCTACATGTTAATTTTTGCACTGAATGAACAATTAACATTAAATTATAACTAGATGGGTGTTAAGTAGAACACTTGTGTCGCCCTCTTACACTTTGGCAGAATAACCAATAATTGTGACAAAATCTAAGTACAAACAGGGGCATAACTCTGTCAAATATGACCTTGACCAACAACATCTGGCGGCATCATGACCCTTTTGTCATAAGCAATACAAGTGTAAATTTTGATGAAGAAATCTTAAGAAATGGCAAAGTTATAGCCAACGTTAAGTTTGTGTGATGGACGGACGGACGGACAAAGCGATCCCTATGTATCGCCTTTTCTCTGAAAGGGCGACACAAAAATTAAGTATATATACAGAGAGAGAGAAAACATCATATACTTGTCAAATTTGACTCCACGTAGGAGTTAACTTGTTTTACATACACTTTTATGGCCATAAAACTTGATGAACATATTTTGAAACAAACTTTGGTACTTGAATAGCAATTGTGTGAGTTCACATGTCGATTTTTTTTTTATGTGTTTCTGACCTTGGCTTTTCCTGAAATCCAGTAGTTTGGATAAATAATTCACACTGATATTGTTTTACCTCGAGAACGAATTTCATATGTGTAGTGCTGAAAGGCATTAAGACTCAGTTACGAAACAAATCTTACCTCGGTATTTCACTAAAGAATAAGTCTTCCAACCTGATGCAAGTTCCCATTTGCTGTTCGCTACATCATCGACAGTGTTTATGTTGGAAATAAGACACGTGGTACCGTTTGATGACAAGGATACTGTCTCACAATTCTGCATGCTGTCGCATATCATTAAACATTCATTCAAGCTTAATATCTCACGCTGTTCAACCACGTGTGTATCTTTCATTCTACACTCCTCTCTACGCCGCCTCCATTTGCTTGAGATAGCTGTACACGACGTCCAAACTATAACGACGGTATATAACAAAAACAAGTGTCGTACCATCATCAAGATATATTTTTGTCGTTTCTAAAGAGTGTTTTTTTATCTGTGATATTAATGAAACTCCAAATTTCTCAAAACAATTTGTCTGAAAATACATTAAGATACACTATCATCATATGAAAATGTACATATGTCAAGTTTTCGAATGCAATATCAGGACTTTTAAATTATTAAACTATGTTGTAATTATTTGGTAAAAGTAGGTGAAATTATTATGGTGTTTATAAATACTTGATACAACTATTAAATTAGTTGTATCCCTTATCTCATATAATGTATGCCATGACAAAACAATAAATGAGTGTTGACAGTCTTACTAAAAAGTACAAAAGTAGATATAGCTAAGAGAAACTTACTGTAAAATGGGCAAAGCGTGACATAATTTCGCGATCTGATAACAAACAGACGAACTCGCGAAACGGGAATGCTACCATTATAAATCTATGTGAAACGACGAAACACGGAATGTTTTTGGAAATATCAAAACTAGTAAATTAGTGAATTCGCGAAAAAGACATAAAAATCATACGAATATCTTACAATTTATAGTTATTTAAGAATTTTGACATTATTTTCATAGTCCCCAGATTGAATAAAATTCAAATATTTAAAAAAATGCAAGTTTTATTTCAAATCAGCATCTTCCTACAAAAAGTGTTGACTTCCAATATCACGAAGTTTGTCAGTACCTGTATTTTCAATTTTAGAATATTTTGGACAAAATTATTACCGCGTATAACATTTAGATATCATACGGAAATATGTCTCAATGCTATACGCGCGTAAAACAGAGTGAAAATGAAGTTTATTAATGAGCGTTAAGATAATTATGGTGAGCTCGTTTCGGAAACAGCAGCCAACATCAAACATTTTATTTAGAAAAAAAATTTGGTTCCCTAATGTAACTGTATTCATCCTGGATATAAAGTTCTTGCTTCTTAAAAAGTGCATGTAATGTAAGTCCGTTGTACTTCTAAATGTTCATTTTTTTAATTTCATGACTGAATTATAGTTTGCGAAAGTTGACCAGGTGAATGCGTTAGTGTAGAAACTACAATAAGTTCACGTTTATATGAGCGACATTAATTATTTCCTAATTTAAATTCATATTTAATTTCAAATAGTTTATCCTGTGCACGTCAAATGTTAAAATAATGTATACCTGTAAAAACTATTCCGTTTGTTGCGCAAACTTCCCCGTGAAAATCACACTTAGGCGTAAGATGTCCTGTAAATATGTCTATCGCCAGTTTTAAAAGTATCATGTTAACACTGAAACTATCGATTTCAGATTCTGCCCAGACAATTTAATATGCGGGTTTTGTCAAATGAAAATGCGTGAACGTTGAAAAAGGAGAGCAGACGGTAGAAAGCGCAGGTCGGTTGGGGGGCGGGGGGGGCGGTTGGGGGTACGGTGTCTTCTATAAAAAGTTATGCAAAATTGCACCAGTGGTCACGGTGTGTCACCGTATTCGGCCAAGTTTTAAGCTAATATTTTAAGTCATTTTATACATTATTTATAAGATATACGATGGAGGTTTAATTGCCGACTAATGACGTAAATGATTGTAATTAAAACGATGATAATTGACATAAGTTGTTGTTTAATCAAAGTTTGAACGTTCCTAATAAATACATTACCTAATGCAGTATGAATAAATTAAGATTAAAGGTGAATTTCTTATATCTTACTTGCACGTAATGTTCATGTATTGACTATAAAGATAAGTGTGTACATTTTACTTTATTTCTTGTGTTATTACAGAAGAAATATATTTTGATTAGATACATCTTGGTATAAAAACTATAAGTTTCTGTCTTTCGCCTAAAGTACCGGAAAAGCAAAATCTTTAATTATCATTGCTGTTCAGAATGGGCATGATATCAGAATATTATGTACTGTTGATATGTGCAAAATACAGAGACATACGAATAAAACATTTGAGCAATATAGCTTGGCCAAATCTGAATAAAGTTGATAAATTAATGTCATCCAAAAGTAAAAGAACACTTGTTCACGTATGTAAATTTTTAAAAGAAACATATGCGTTACGAAATTAAAGTACTGAATAGTTGTATATAGTTGCTACATTTATGTTTGATGCGCACTGATATGTAATTACTATGTATATACTGTTCATTAGCCAAAGACATGTATATGTAGATTTTGCTAGTAAATGTTAATGTTGTTGTTGTTGTTGTTGTTGTTGTTGTTACTGCTGCTGCTGCTGTTCTAAATGGGAATGATACTACATTTCGGTCATGTAAGGTACATGTACTTAAAAAAACGAATAAATTATTTTTTTCTTCTTTAAAGCGGGTAGAAATTATTATAGTAAGATATATATGTAAGATAATCAAACCATATTTTCACAATATGTTGTAGAAATATAACTTTTATGCAGATTCATAGGCTTTAGTCCTAGCATTTTTAAAAGAATAATTCATGGACCTGCTAATTGTCTTTCTTATATCTGAGATGGTGATTTCGAATAGTAATATGACTTTAAACGTTAACATATTTGATGTGCAACATGACAAAAGGGCACTTAGGGGTCAAATTTGTAACATTTTTGAAGTAATTATACCTCAGTTAAAATCGAGGTAAAAAATTGAAGAGCACGTTTATGAATCCCATCTAATTTTAAATGTCAGCATTGCTCATAGATATTAATACGGTTAAAGACCGGTACTAAATTCAATTATGATAAGGCCACATATAATTCCTTTTGAATCAACTGTACTTTAATACAAAAGACTTTCAGTTTTCCAGCGATGTTTTTCTTTTCAAAATATCTTGATTCTAGGCTCAAATAAAACCATTTGAAATTCAGCTCATTTACATAATTTATGCATAATTATGATAATTAGCAGGGGTTTATAACTCCGTAATTTTATTGATGTAACTTAATCATACATAACTCTACGAAGGCAACACGTGATAAAGTGATCGAACTCTCTTTGCGGTGATCAAATTTTGATGAACGTGCGATTGTCATAAAATTGAAAGAAAACCTACCCATGCCAATTTTAATGTAAAACAATACAAAGGCAAAAACGAACAAACATATAAAGTAAAGGAGCTTAACATACAGATTGTCCTATTTTCCTATCCAACCGAATGCTTCCATTTTATCTTACATTTATTTTCCATACTGAATCATTTCTTCAATTTAGAAATAATCATTTCTATTTGTTTTTTCCAATTAATAATAGGACTTTAACATCACATTCTTTCTGCATTTTCCATGTAAGAATCTGATTCGAAAATGCCAATGATATTTAAACAGCTGCAAAGCTTAAAAAATATTCACGTTCGGTGTAGGAAAAGTGAAAATTAAACTAGACGTTTAAACAAAAATGGGGAGCGGTGGTGTAGAGGTTTAAGTGTCTGCTGCTCATCCCGGAGGTTGTGGGTTCGAGCCCCACCAACGTCACGACCGTACCTCGATAAGCTACAAGCTTTCTTAACAATCGAGCTGAAATAAACTAGTATAAACTAAAATAATGTGATACATGATAATTTTATTATTGCTATTTAATACTATACGCTTATTTTTTTCTCAGCTATTCCTATTTTTGCACATGACTCGTCTTTACTTTCAACGTTAACCGCTGATGAAAACGTTGTTCAACTTGATGTTTTGATATAGAAATGCGCTTACAAAACACATAATTATGTTAAAAGCTTCATGAATATTTAAAATCAAACTGACAGCTTGAAATGAAAGATACCCTGGAGAACGTATTGTAAATCTAGAACATTTTCAAAACTTTGCGCGATTAGCTTGTATTAAATTATTGAGAATGTGCTGATCATAATCAAAAAGGAATTTTACATGAAACGGCAATATGTAAGCATCAAGAGCTCTTGAGCAAATCTCGAATGTTGTCCATCGCATCTGCTTATAATGACTGGTTATGTACCTTCGCGTTTTATTTAATGATATACTTTTATGTGTTTCAGTTGTAGAGTTTATATATATAATTATATTCTAATTTATTTAATCTCGATTGCGAAACAAGTTCTTTCAACTTAGATTAATCGCTCTCGAGACTCATTCCGGATGGAATCACCCTCGGAGAGAGAGGCAAAGCGGAGTTATTTGTGTCTTGCCTAAGGACACTACCGACATGGCGATGGTAGGGATCGAACCCAGGGCCCTTCGATCCTGAGGCGAACGCGCTACCATTGCGCCACGGCGAGAGAGTATATATGACAATCTTATATTAAATAACCTTATAGCTACATGTACAGTGAATGTGCAACATAATACAATTGAAAAGATAACCAGAAAACACAGTAGTCTTTCACAAGACCATTCCTGTCAACTTTTATCTGTACACACAGTGTATTTACAAGCTGATTTCAAAATGTACACGCATACTGTCATTATGATACACATTTCTTTTCAACATGTAAACTGCTGCACCCGTCCATGCAACGCACTGACGAATGAACGGGAACACACTTTTTCATTTGTTTATTACTTTTTAGATATATGTAATAATATACCTAGAAAATATGGAAAAAAATTACCCTTACAAACAATCTTCCGCTTTGTCGTATGTCTCACGCACAGATACCTGTGGTATGGACTCGCGACACAATATATTCTTGTCCCATGTTGTACGGAATGTATATAAATACAAGATTTGAAACAAATGAAAACTCCAATCGCATATTTATGGCAAGTGCTATATTTTGATAATAAATTAAAATATTTAATTAATGAATTTACGGTTTAATTACACTGTGGGTTCTTTACGGTAATTCAAGTGGCAGTTCAGAGGTCACATTTAGACAGATAACATTTCATTGGTCGGGCGTCATTATTAGGCTTGTTTTGATTGGTTATCAAAAAGTTGTTTATGCGAGACCCGGCCGAAGGTAGATTTTTCAATTATTTTGACACTGTAGTTTTGTTTTTTGTACTGGTCACACGTACATTTCAAATTTTCCCACCAGCCCGCCGTCAGGATTTTGCAAAGCGTTATTCATCTTTTTTTGCTTTGATAAAGTGTTGCATGCGACTGTTATAATATATCATATCTTTTGCATGCACTTATGTTTTATTATATGATTTGAATTGTGTTGAATAGTGTTTTGAGTAGCAGAAATTCGGAATAGTGCATTCTGATTAAATTATATTTGATTCCTTGTCGGGAGACTTCGAACATTTATATTTTGAACAGTGTGTTTTTAATACATAGTGAAGTGGGACTTGTCTGTGTGGCATTACTTTGCTTTATTTTGATGGACTTGCCTGTATGACTGATTTTGATTAATTCACTCAAGTGGAATGGAATAAGTGAATTAATTAATTATATTTATACGTGTGACCTATTATATGAATACATATATATGGCATTAAATTGAATGATTATTTGATTTGGAATTTTTTGTTATTTAGTATTATGAGTTAATTAAGAATAACTAATCGGTTTTTCCAATGCAAAACACTTTTCTGAATAAAATCCCATTCCAAACTGCATCGGGTACGATTGAATTAAGAGAATTTCGAGGAAAAACACTTCTGTCACTTCTGCACAAATCAGATTTAGTATATACATGAAGTTATAAAAATAGGTTCCCGCATCGCAGTATATGAAGTAGCGTGCGCGGGATACCATTACGTTTGTCTTGTGTGAATGCTATAGCGATAAATTTTAAAGCAGAAACGACTGGTTCCATCTTTATCGATCGATAAAGACCATCGCCGGGCGCCTATAGCTTTCGAATCCTTACTATTTTTAGAAATGACATAAAAAAGTATACCTGAGATGTGATAGAGGAAATCGATTTATTTCAAATCTTGTATTTATATACATTGTCACCATAAACATGTGATCAGTAGGTAAGTAGAATAAAGAATTGCAACTGTTATTGGTTAGCTTACACGCAGATGTAGGATGTATTTAAAGATACTGCAGTGAGCAGGTGCGAGGGTCAAGCCTAAGAGGGTGAGGTCCAGACTCCAAGTATCTGTTGTCGCACGAGCTCTAGCTGGTGGAATCTTGAGTCATATCAATAGGGATCGGACGTAATTCATGTTTCTCGGGTTTTAAAGTGGAGTTTTCACGTTCAGAATGATAATAGCAAACAGTTAGTCGTGTCCATAAGGTTATGCTGTTTTATAAAGTTAACATTAAACCTAAAATGCCTAGTCACTGTCTTTTCTCAAAGTTGAGTGATCCATTCAGCCTATGTTGATCTGGATGTTGCTTGGTGCTGTGATAAGTGTGTTTAGGAGTTATGTTTTATGCTACATCCAATAGAGTATGCTCTCTGTGGGAAAATGAGGCTTTATTTAATATTCTGTCAGTCCTAAATATTATACGCCCCACGGCGAACATCAATTATTTTCACGTCTGTCTGAAGATAAAACCTCGTTAAGGCAATTTCACTCTGCTCAAAGATGTTACCAGATTGCAACAGAATTATGCAACTTTACAACTTGATACAGAATAATATACGTATATAGCATGCTTTACCGATGTAATTCTATACAAAAGTACAACAAGTTGACGCACCGACAAATACCGTACATCGCATCTCATCGTCAATAATTTAAGACTGTAAATATTTGCTAATACTACAAAATCCTATTAACCTTTTCTCGTCCGCCGAAAATACTTTTTTGAATCACAAGCACACATTTTTGTTTTGCACACTACATTTTGTTCCTGCTTTGAATAGTGTGCAAAACGAAGGAAAATAAATAATTATTCACTACTGCCTGTAGGCATTTTTGAGAAGTTTACTGTTTTTTATCGCTGGAAACTTGAAAAAACTTTCAAATAGTGATAGAAAAGAACATTGTTCACAAGTCCACCTCTATTTACCTTTTTAGTGGAAACAGCTATCTAGACTGAATTTACGCCAGCTCTACCCTTCATTTGGCACGCAAAATATAAATCGTTTGGAATTTAGGAAGGTGGCACCCCCTACAAAATCTTCTCTTTTTCAGTATGGGCGAAATGCTGGGATCGGCCGTAGACGCACCATCAGGGCTAAAAGACTCAGACGTTATAAGCCCAATAAAGTAAAGTAGAAAAAGTAATTACATTGATGTTTATTATATTGGTCTTTTTACTTTTTACTAGACCATTTTATCTAAATGGCACTTTATTCATATTTGTAAATAAAGTAATCATACACAATGATTCGAAATATCTTTATTGACGAAAGCAATAACTTTTCTAATATGTTTACATAGATCTAATGGCCAATGCCTCCGACCTATAACATAATATAAAGTTATTGCGAAGACAAACAAGTAAATACATATATCAACATACATATACAAACAATACAACACTCATACATGTAAGTGACGAATATTTACAAAGAAAAGAACCAAATAATTATGTTGAAACTTGTTATTTAGTAAAGGTAGACAACTGTGTAACACTAAAATTGGATGCACACACTTTGAAATAGTAAATGAATATGAGTAGCTTGGGCTATTTTCTCCAAAAAAAGGTAAAAGCTGTCGTTATCTAGACAGTTAGATTATATAGAGGATAAATGTTGGTTTCGGTGTAATATCACGTTTTATTTTATTTTTTCGGTGAATTATAGAGTTTTCTCAGTGAAATAAAAGTGATAATCCACAGTTTTGAAACAGTGGATTACCATGTGAAAATTTTTACTTTTTGCGTCTTTACCCGGATAAGTGAAATTATCGAGCGTAATTAATAAACCATGGATATCGATTTAAACGAATTCATTCTGTTTATGTTTATGGTCGTTTCCCCGATTTTCGATTTATCTTGTAGAGTCAATCTCAATAAAAGTAGTTTTAACGAAAATAAACCGAAAAATCGTTGGCATCGATGACATAGAATGAAAACAATGACGTCATTTTAACATCATGTGCTACGCCGCTCCAACATATCACTTTTAAGGCTCTCGGTATACTTTTTACATGATCTAACTCCGGGAAACCAACATTTCCTATATAATTTTCACTGAGTGGGCACCAAAAGTGACATGTTCACCAGTGGCGGCAATGAGTGAAATTAATATACTTTTGCTCCACCGAGAAATTATCGGAAAATAAACCTAGACGATGTAGCAATTTTCAGTGTTTATTTTATGTCTCGAAACTGTATTTATCTTGAGTTTATTTCAATGAACATGTCGAAAATCGCGGTAGCGGTATTCTAGCTAGCATACTCATTTTAGCGACGTATCGTATTATACTTCCGAGCTTACAGTGTTAATTTTACATTATACCGCTTGTAAATTTCATTAAGTATTTACCGGGCAAGACTTAATTTAGATTTAATTTACAACTTGTGTGGCAGTAGTTATCGGATATAAGTTCATATAATTGCACCACAAATTTCATGAATAGACCCCCATAGATTAATTTGTGTAGTCAGTGATTATTTTCTACTTTCGAAAATGTAGTAATTTGTAGTTTACAATAACCGATTGGTGCTCATTTTTAACCATAACACCAGTTGTTTGGTGACACTTTATACTAATTTATTTATTCTCGATTGCGAAACATCGAAGAGAGAGAGGCAATGTGGAATTATTTGTGTCTTGCCTACGGACACTACCGACATGGCGATGGTGTTCACTGAATTTGCTTCGTCCTGGTGCCAAGAATCAACACTTGACTTGTCACATTTGTAACATTTTCTTTTTTACCAAGATATTTAAGTGTTGGTATCATCAATTATAGGCATTGTTTTTTTAAAGATAAAACGTTTTTCCTACTTTTTACTCAAATTATAAAAAAGAAGGAAGCTATCTCTCTAATAGAGAAAAAAATTCAATTGTGACTTCGCAATTACTTATTTAGGTAAGACACTGTTCTACGGCCCGCTTGTTTTTGTTTACTTCACACTATTTCGCAGCACTATGTAATTGGTGTTATTACCTCCATATTTCAGCTTGATACTCAGTTACCTCCTTTTTGTTTAATTAGCTATTGTGGTCAGTCAACGGTATCTTCTAATGACATCTCCTAAACCGCTTGCAGAAAAACTAAGCAGTTGTGTTCTTTTGGTTGTCCTCCTGTTAACGTCTGATTGGGAAAAAGCGCGAGAACGGTTAATATGCATACTGGATTTATTTATAGGGGAACGAATGAAGCAAATACAATTAGACTGACCCCGTTTTTAAGAAGTGGGTCTCACCACCCCACTTCAAAAATCGATAAATGTAGTGAAACATAAAATTATGTAACCATAAGACTCTTGCCGTTTCACATGTACATGAAGTGGTTGGTTATTTGTTTTAAAATCGAAAGGACATAAATAAATGACAGATAAATGAATACAGTACAGTTCATAAAAATAGATAATGTTGTCATAAACTGCATGAGACTAAAGAAATACTTGTTTCTGCCAACCCTACCACATGTAACCCTTTTTGCCCCGCCCTTGCCTCCGCCCCATCTCTCTTTAAATATACATATTTTTTACAAAAACTTACATGTTAAACAATGCATTTTTTTTCTAATTTATATTTCATTTCAGGAGAAACTACATCAGAAATAAAACGGCAGTGCAATGAATTTTCTGGCCCTAATACAAGTTGTATAAATAAGCTATTAAATACAGGTATTAAACATATTCCAAATTGTGTCTTTTTGGTCCATTTCATGCAGAACTCTTGTTGTTATGATCCTCTTGTTATAACTTCCCACTATTTCTCAGCACTCAGTGATTGGAATTTTGGCAAGAAGAAGACATGCCCATTGTCCGAGGACAATATACGATACTATTAATACCTAGATTTTAGCTTTTCCATCCAAACTCTTGACTGTTTTAGTTGTCACCACAACGTTGTTCTCTATCTTGACAGTAGTTGTGGGCACTCACTACCGGGGACAGACAGACTGAGAGCAGTTTTAATCAGTAGTACTAATTAACGATAAAACCATTACACCAATAATATGTATATATAGTTATATCACATTGGAACGCTAAGAAGAAACTCAAGGAACTTTTAATGATTTACTGAATGATTTTTAAAGTATGACCTATGCGAAGGTCACGGGGTTCGAGACCCGTCAGCGAGGCATTTTATTTCTCCTTCACTTAGAATTCTAACAAAACGCTACACGTGCTTATGTTCATAGCAATACACGTCATTCTAATTAGTTAAAATCAATCAAGTATCCCTTTCGAATCACTATTATCGCTGAACATGTTCTCTTTTACGGTGTGTCCAGATTGCATTTCAATCAAAGTTAACTGGTTAACTACGGCGCTACTAAACTGGTACACTTAATGGATGCCACTTCGCCACTACATTTCTAGTTTTAGCTAGCATTTCCTGCCAATGAATCAAACCAGCGCCACGTGCGTACATAAATGATCCCAGAGTCACATGACCAAGTTCAACTTCATTTGATAACGTATGTCTGTCCGTTTTCACCAAGGTTACGACAAAGTTAAAATTTTCAATGGTTTTATTCGATGTGCTAAAAGCAAAGGACTCGTTGAAGTTTACTTCCGGTAAAGGTAGTTGTGTAAGTGTCTGTTTAGTTTTGACTAGTTTGTTGCCGTAATAGAGAAGCAGCCGTACGTAGAACCCTGAAAAGGATTCAAAACGCACTTGAAAAGAACACATGTATATGGACAAGTAAAGTCTATACTAAATATTATGTGATAAATGTTAAGTCCTGGGCATCATATAGGAAGTTATTTGATTAACTGATAGCTGGCCATATCGGAAAAGATCCATGTGAGGACTTGAACCTCCCGCTCCAAAAGCGGAGATAATGAAGGCACTCAGTAGACCAAAAGGTCAGAGAATGGCACGTTACAGCATAGCCACGATGTGATAGGCCTTTAAAGTCGACAGACACGCAACTGAACTGAATGTTTCATCAATATTAACAAGTAACCACAATACGCTGATTTTCCATATTTGAAATTTGTGAACAGTAATATTTTAATATAAACAAGACTTAACCTGTGTCAGAGTCTGGGTTTGGACGGATATTTCTTGCCCTGAGAATTACCAGTTTGAGCCGTTCTGTATGAGGAAGATACGTTAGTGCCAAGTTCAACTCTCCAACTGAAGACCCGTACTATAAACGAAAAAAAACAACATTTTAATGCATTAGTTTTCTTTTAAACTTTTATAAACATATTTTTCTATTGCGAAACACGTCTAAAAATCTTTGTGAAATACGCGGACATTACATCAGATCTACACTAATTGAAATTATAGAATCGGTAAATATAGTTATTTAAAGTTCAACATGATCCTAGCATTTTCACTGGTCAAAAGATGGACACGAACTGACCCATGGTGAAAAAACTATGAAATTCATTGTATAGAGCTCTACATTGCTTAAGTTACAACAGATTATATAAATAATGATATGTTGTACAGTAACGGTTCCGCTTAAATGAACTGTCTTACATGTATTTCAAGTTCTAAATCTTTCGATAGAACTTCAGAGGAAGAAAGGTTGAGATCTCGTAATGGTACAACCACGTGACCCAGTGTGTGACGTAATCTTCGTTTGTCTACGTCATAAACGGAAAATCTTAAGCCGCTCTGCAAGATATCATCCGCATTTACCTGCAAAAATAATGTATAATAGCAAAGAGTTTATTTGACCTTTGACAGAGAATGAAACAAGAATGTGTTTCATGGCTTCTGCATATAAACGTATCTATAGGAAAACAATGTAATTTGCACTTTGTATGGGGGGTGGGGGCGCAGTTTAAAACTGTAATCTATCTACAACAGAGAACATGATCTATCTACAATAGAGGACTGTTACAATAGCAGAACAGAGAAAATGTCCCATAATACAATATAGAGTTCAGTTGACTCGAATGATTACATCATTTCTCGGAGACTATGCCACCTTGAAATAACGTAATTATTCTCGCAATCAGTACTCTATCTTTTACAAAGATATTTAATCGTAGGCATACGGTGAACCTTTTAGATTTATAAACGTTTCTACGAAAAACCGGTGGTGACATGTCTAAATTCACAGTTTCCACTTTACACTTCATAGTTCCTACTTCAAAGGTATGTAAAGTACGAACTGTGAAGTGAAAATTCAATCATTATACATGCAGAAATGATGAAATTTACCTCAAAGTTAAATGTTTCGTTGAATACTGGATTGAGCGTTTTCTTCACAGCTTTCGATGTGTGACAAATGATTTCATCAGGCAAAAGAAACACTTTTACAAATGGATCTCGGTAGGGTTCTTGTACACTTCTTCCTAAAGTGAATTAACATATATATTAACTAAAATACCAATGTATATTTGTACTATAAGTATTTTGCCACGGGCGGTCATGCGCTCGCCCACTACACAGTGCTCACGTGTGCAATATTTGCATTTAAAATGCTTGACATTGTACATATTGTACTACATGTATATCTGTTTTAGATTTTTAGATGTGATAATATAATTCATTCACAAAAATATCAGTCGTCTGATTATAATATACTCCCGATCTAGATTTGAATATATTTTTCTCGGCAATTGTTATATTTGTCTCGCCATGTTCATGGTTGTAGATCCTCATGGGCCATATGGTCCTACAGGACTATTTAAAACTTATCAAACTTGTATTCATATATTGCAGACCCCGTTCTAGTATCGAGTCCTACTGCTGGTACATCACATTAACTTTGTATAAACATTTATTCTAAATGGCATTTTGAGTGCCATACCTTTCAAAAACCAACCATAAAATTTTCCTATCAGTGTAAAAGACAATTGTACTTTAATTTTCAAATTTGAAATTTTCTGTGTAAACAGATTATTTTTTAAGATGCCGTAAAAAGCCAATATCTAACCCAGACTGTTTGTTAATTTAAATCGGTATCCTACCTTTTAGCTCTCTCACTTTGATCAAGGTCACTAAGAGGGTCGAAGATGTCCCATCGTATAAAACAGTAAAGAATATACGTCCATGATCACTTAGCGCTGTTACCCTGTTACTTTCAAGTTCTGTCAAATCACTGTCACTCCTTTAAAATATAATAGATGTGTGCCTGTATTTTAACGTTGAATAAAACACAGTCAGCAGTCTTTTTGTTTTTGTTTTGTTTTCTTTATGTGCTTTGTGGGTCCATCATCCTGGTTCGAGGCTTAAAGCGGTACCCTCCGGAAACAGTCAGTAGTTCGGACGCATAGTGATTAAATCACGAATGCTATAATTATTCACATCCGAACGACTGATTGTATTTTATTCAGAGATAAGAGGCTGTCGGAGATTTATCATTTCGATCCAAACGCAATATTGTCTTTGCCAAATATTCCGAAAAAAATTCAGTGCATAGCTACACTTCATTGTAAGTTTTAAACGGGATGGATTGGACGTGCATCATTTAACGCGCTCGTAAAGAACGTGCTGTACGGGCATATGTTTACTGATTGTATCACAAACATTAGGTATTGTTGTTCTAATCTTTCCCTAGTATTGAGCTTAGGGCTTCTGAAATATGTCTAGCTCCAGATAGACTCGTATTTTAATGCTGCAGATTGCAGGATTATTGAATTTTATATCAAGTTCTACTAACTGAAGTAAATTATGTTTATAACTGTCGTATTTATTGCTCACAATAGTAATAGATAGAGTGCAATAACGTCGAGTTTGTAACTTTAAAACATTAATCATCATTATGAGGTGACCACTTGTAAAAGACAGGCCTTGTTTCATCCCTTCGTAGATGTGCCATATTGGACAGGTTTGATTGCACTATGTCTTACATAGAGCCATCATTTTATCCTTAACCTTGCAGAAATATACAAAGTATATGATAGAACATATCCCATTCATAATATATTGAGTTAAACTTGTTTTAATAGTCATTTCTATTAAGCAACAATTTACTTAAAGCAGCAAAAAACTAATAAATTATGATTAGCCATTTTCATATAAAATCCATATGCATTAACCAACCACAAGCTTTTACACATAGTTTTGTTGGCAGCTTAAGACAGGTGTGACTGTAAGTACCTTATTAAAGGAACGTGTTGATGGGTGCCAAGGAAGCTTGCTTGATACTGTAGAGCTGTCATGCTTTTTGATTTATCTCCATCTTGTGAGGGTTGAACTCGTTCCGTCTCCAAGTTCGGTAGATTGTCAACTGTGCTAGATCTAATGATGGCTTCGTCAAACGCCCCGTATACATTCGGGCATGATTTTCTCTTCTCTCTAGTTGGAGATGACATCCTTATAAGGACAAATGAATGACGAATTGCGTGAGAAATGTACAGTAGTATAAAAGCTACAAATGTCACCAAGATCAATATTTGCGGAATGAAACATTTGTAACGTAAATCGGCGATTGTAATAGCTAGTAATCGTTAAACGAAGGTGAAAACTTGCAACACCTTGTCCAGAAGTTGTTCATATCATCAATTAAACAGAAAATGCTGGTATGGTTAAAAGAAAATGCTAGGACGCCATCTTGCGATTAAGCAGTATTTGTATTGATATAATGTAAAGCTGAAAATACTGACGTAAGCTGTTTTAAGAAAACTTATAATAACTATAAAATGTAACTGTTTTTGAAGACTGTGCGTCAACCCGAGTCTGAAATTATACCAAACCTTATTGGTCGATATTCAGAACAATACGCCCTTCATTTGAATAAATAGTACCTAAAGGCATAACATACTATGGTTCTCAATTAGCCCTACTTGCCAATCTAATGAAATGCTCACGTTTCAATAAAAAAAAACTAAGGTTTATTTTATATATTAACTTGATACGTATCTGCAATATGAAAATATTTCTTTTTAACTTATTTCACCAATTACTGGGACTGTTAGAGTAAACCGCCGCCCTAAATCTATATATATTTCAATGAAAAAAATTGTGTGTAGGTGGGACAAACTGTAAGCTGGTTGTATGTCCATATTATAGGAATAAACATACTTATTCAGCGTTCTCAAACGCTCCCTTGCAATAAATGTTCTGATTCATGTAATATTGACCTATAACCTATATAAATTGTAAGTACAAAATTAATGTATTTTATATTCGTTAATGTTTCTTTTTTTTAATATCTTCTAAACTTTCATGTGTGCACAAATGAAGGTCCATAAATTCAGCAGTTAAGCGAAATGCTTAAAAGTGTTGGTAATCGAACTGTTATTCATTTGAACGCAATTGAAAATCGTTATTTTATGATATTAACGGATAAAAGATAATTGAAATAGATCCAGACTGATAAAATATGGGAATGTAAACTGCGCCTTACGAATGTTCATCATTTTATACACATTTGTTTATTTATATAAAATTTAGTTTATAAGTTTTGTTTATGATAGAATATAAGACGTGTTGTCAGTTAAAAAATAAATACCCCAAATTAAACTGTTTCATGGTCCACAAGAGCTTGACTATTTTAGACAAAAAAATGGCACTGTATTTAAATGAAATTACACATACTTCTTAGGAATAAATGATTAGTACAAATGCAAGGTACGTTTCACAAAAGAAGAAAACTTTTCCCTTTTACAAATATTTAAGGCGGTTCTAACAAAATAAGCAATATAATTATCAACAATATAATACCGGTATTTTTTATAATCAAAGTAAGAAAAGAAAAGCCACTAAATACCTTGACATTGGTGCGGACTTGCAACTTGTTCTCCCATCATTTATCACAATGTCAGACAGAAATAAGCCTTGAGGTGGTCTGTGTTTCTTCCGGTTTTTAATCAACATTATGATTACACAGAGCAACAGTACTAAGAATACCCCCGTAACACACGCCACAAGGTAGAAAAAACTCATGCTGTCTGAAATTTGAAAAATAAATAAATAACAATATTCCTACACTTTATTATAATGATATTTTTTAACAAAGGAAATAATTAGTATCGCGCTCTAATATTTATCATCATCATCAGCAGCAGCAACAGCAGAAGCAGCATCAACATCTTCTTCTTCATTTTCATCATCATCATCATCATCATCATCATCATCATCACAAAAAGTCAATTTATCACTTTTCATATAACACTATTTCTAGCTCTTTTCTTAGAAAGCGAACGTTATTTGTACGAAAAACATTCCCAACGTTTTTTAAATCGAAAGTATACATGCTATAAATACAGCGATTCGGAAGTGTTCCTTTTTTCATGATATTGCAAAAGTGAAGAATCGGCGTAAATAATAAAAATGGGTATTTGTCAGTATTGCTTAAGGGTAAATAGAACACAGTTCCATGCCTATTCGCTCCTTGAATTCATATTTCTATAACAATATGTTAATATCACTAGGGGAACAGAGGTTATCTCACAAGTTGATTGTTCTTATGATAAGGTACATTCAACTCCACTATGTACATAAGAACATACAGTCAAACATGTGTATAGACCGGCAGGGAGATCACCGTGTACTATTAATATAAAGTAGATACGCATGTGACTAAAGACCACCTGCAAACAAAGACCACATTTGTAGGTTCCCAACAGTGGTCTTTGTTCACATGTTTGACCGTACGTACATACAACCATGGTGACAATACTGCTAAGTCCAGAGTTAACACACTATTAATGTTTTTCTGTCTTAGACCATTTTATTATATTACCCGTAAAGAAAGCTGATAGAAAAGTAAACTAAAACATAAAATACTCTTATAGTTCCCATAGTGTCAGCACTATTAAAATCTCCTTAAAAGCATCAATACAAATACACAACTGAATGTTATCTTAAAGCGATATTGTTTCCATGAATTTCAAAAGTCTTGTATATGATTACGAAAACCAGTGCTATCGACCGGACTCAACTTCAAAGATATTAACTGTAAAATATCCACAACCCTTAATACGCCCTCAAAATGCACCAACTACTTTCTACTTAATAATAAAGATAAAATATGATGATACTAACAATGCTAAAATAACATACATGTAATTTCAATTTTTATTATAAAAATGTGAACAACTTTAATATAAAAAAATAATAAAATTATCATGACCTAATAATCTTATCATCATACTCATCATCATTGGCGTCGTCATGGTGATCACCAGGTACTACACTTCTTCTGTTACAATAATAAGATAAATTATTTTGATACAAATAATCTGTCAATACAAATCTTAAATAGCGATGAAGTTATGTTTATAAAATAATAAATTAAATGTAATTAACATATCATACCAAATATATCCAAAGATTCCTTCAAAATACTTGGATCTGTAACATTTCCTGTTTGAACAGTAGTAACATCGTCGCTCATCCTATCATGTTAATGTTGCGTGGTGAATAACTCGAGACCCACTTAAGTCCTCGGTATTTAAGATTCATTAAGCCTTAATACGTCACCATCATTCGGCTATTTACAATGTCATTTTGAGATAACAAACATATCTCCCTGTATAAACCATCTCTTAGCATATGTCTTATTCTCTCATTTACTACTTACGACATCCACGTAAACAAGTCACGTGACTATTACACTCAAAAGAAAGCGATATATTATAAAGGTTTATCGATCAAAGCCGCCTTACTATAATGATAAGGGGATATTACGATATTAAATATATTGACTTGCTCGCCAGATGTCGCCAGTATGAACAAACTTGAAAATATATCAAGGTAAAACGTGCATAAGGAAACGGCCCACCGACGTTTATATGCCAAACAATATCTGTACCGGTAAAAGGATTGTCGCATCTTTTATTACCTGTTTTTTTACTTCTTTGCTTGCTTTGTGCAAATATAACATAAACACTCACAGCTCCGGGAATGGAGTGCATGATCAGTTATGCAGAAAATGAGAACACTTTCTGACAACATTTATTTGTGAAGAAATAACATGCATTGCGTGGCGGTTACGCCGAGCAGAAGGGGTTCGAATCCCCGCTTCTGCCTTTTAATAGATTTATAAATACACAATAGTCCTGTTGATGCTGCATTGTTGCCGTAAAACGTGCCCCATGATTAAGGTCAGTATTGCTATGTATTATGTATAGCCTCGTTAGCAGTGATGGGCCGGTGTCGCCATATTGTTCGTATTCGAATCTCGGCTTTCGCTAAATTAGTTACACTATTTGACAAATTCAAGGCAACAATTGAACTTTAAAGACAAGAAATATCAATACAGATTGAATGCTGCTCCGAATAGAATTAAAATGTTTTCCTCATTGAAGTTACAATGATTTATATATTTAAGAACAGGAGATTGCATTTTTGAAAGTTCGTGTTCTCTGAGCAAGGATTGTCACACTCAAAATCTAATTGGCACACACTGTCAACTAATATTTACCTGAACTTCAAAATGAAGAGCATTCCTTTTAAAATTCAGTCATGATTGAAAATTAATAGCGCGATTAATCACCACTGGTTTAACAAGCTGTAGATTTGTACCAATATTTCTTGATAATTTTCGTGAAATTTAGTTTGTAAATCTGAATACGCTTTGATTATTCCAAGTGTTACACACTAAAACTAGAACTGCTTCGTTGAATGCAAAAGCAATGCCAAACAATATACATGATATATATCGAAATAATACATGTATATCATTTGCAATCATACATGTCTTGTTGAATGCAAAAGCAATGCCAAAACATTATACATGACATACATGTATATCAAAAGAGTATATTATTTGCATCATACATGTCTTAAGCTATTGCTTACTATATTAATCTGCTGCTCAGACATAATGAAACGACTTCTGAAATCAAATAAGTATCTTGGGTTATTTTAGTGTACGCAATGGCACCACTGGTAGACGTATTCAACTTGTTGTGTTTTTGTATCTACTAGACAAACTAATGTCATTGTTTGCACTTTAATATTGAAATATGTATTGTTTCTTTATACCCCAGTCATAGTATCACGTTTTGGCCGCTACGTTAAGCTACGTTGGTACACGTGGCTACAACGTGAGCAAGCGTAGAAGAACGTGGCTAAAACGTGATCAAACGTGGCTAAACGTGAAAAGGAAATTTCAATTTTGAACATGTTCAAAATTCACTCACGTTTTCCCACAACGTACTACATCATGACAACAACGTGGCGAGAACGTGGTACAACGTAGTATTACGTGGCAACAACGTAGCAAAAACGCAACAGAACGTGAACATAGCGTGTTCCGAGGGTTGATACGTTGTTGACACGTTGTGCTACGCTATGCGACGTTGTGGCCTCGTTGCTTCCACGTTCCGCGTGCCGCGCTATGCCACGCTGTGTCACGCTGTGTCACACTATGATACGTTGTAACACGTTGAACTACGTTATGAGCTGCGTTATGTTACGGTGTTCTACGTTGTACCATGTTGTGGTACGTTTTGATACGTTGTGGTACGCTGCATATGATACACGTCAAGGAGGTCAGATGCCATCTGCCAGATAACCCATATATATACCCCTCCATCTAGGACCTCAAATCATTTGTTCTTGCTGAAGTCAAGTGCTGAACCTATTCAATGGATCTCCAACTAGCGAATGCTGCCCTAGCCTTGAACCAAGACATGCTGCAAAATATGTTGCTGCTCCAGATGGGAAGCGGATAGAAGAAGGAGACAGCGAGCCCCGCGCATCATGTTCTGCAGGGAATGGCTCCGGCGACGCGAGGATTTCGGCTAGTACCACCAACTCATGGAAGAGCTAAGGAGAGATGATATGGCCGCCTTTAGGAACTTCCTGAGAGTTGACCCCCTCCTATTCTAGGAACTGTAGGACAGGCTGAGCCCAAGAATAAAGAAGAAGGACAGCTGGTTCCAGAAGGCGCTGTCACCTGGTTTGAAAGTTGCGGTCACTCTCCGTCACCTTGCCACTGGAGACAGTTACCACTCACTGATGTACTCATTCAGAGTAGCCCACAGCACAATTTCGTACATTGTCAAAGAAGTTTGCGAGGCCATCGTAGCAGAGTACTCTGAAGAATTCCTGAACATCCCAACTGCCCCAGACGAGTGGCGAAATGCAGCAGAACTCTTCAACACGAGGTGGCAGTTTCCGCATCCTGTCGGCGCACTAGACGGAAAACACGTGGCCATAAGAAAACCGAAGAATGGCGAATCCATGTACTTTAATTACAAGGGGTACCACTCTATCGTCCTTATGGCTCTGGTAGACGCTCACTATAAGTTCCAGTGGGTCAACGTCGGCTCCCCTGGCTCCTGTTCAGATGCGCAGATCTGGAATGACTGTGACCTCAGAAACCACATCGTCACCGACCGCATCGGTTGGCCCCAACCAGACCCTCTACCACATGATGATAGGGACAGCCCCTACTTCATCATTTCTGACGCAGCTTTCGCCCTCAAAACCTGGCTGATGAAACCTTTCTCAAGGCGGCACATGGACCATGAAGAGAGAATCTTCAACTATCGACTGTCACGAGCCAGGAGAGTGGTGGAGAATGCGTTTGGTATACCGGCTGTCTGCTCACCTCGTTGAAGCAGGATCCAAGCACAGTCGAGTCTATCGTCCTCGCCTGCGTTTGCCTGCATAACATCATGAGGGTACGCTACGCACACGAGCAGAATGGCCTGGTTGACGACGAGGACAATAACTACAAGGTCATCCCGGGTACATGGCGACAGGGGACGAACTTGGACGACATGCAACAAGTGATGGGAGGCAACATTGACAGCAGAGCGGCCAAGGAGCAACGCCTCTACCTGAAGCACTACGTCTCCTCACCAGCAGGCAGTGTGGCATGGCAGGACCGCATGGTATGACTCTGTGCTATGACTTGGACTAAGTCCAACCTTTTGAATTCATACTCCAGTTTCATTGTGCAAACTAGTCATATATTAAAATAGATTGTAAACATTGTACCTTTGTTATGTTTTTCCCCTAATCATCTCTGGAGCTTTTTTCAATGAAATTCGTATGACTAAACTATTCGTAAGTGCAAAATAATTATAGTCTGTAAATTTCACAGTGTATTCTTGTACACAATAACCGGTATTGGATTTACCTAAATACCACAACATCCTGGATAATTTGGTGGCGATCTGTTTTCACGTTTGCATACTAGTATTTAGAATCGAGATGTACCTCGCTCGAAAGTCAAATCGGTAATGATTTTGTTTATTACAAGGCCAGTCTGCCAGTGAGTGCGTGGCGACTTTTAGCTGCACGTGGTTGCAGCGTGGCGGCAGCGAAGCATAACGAAGCACAACGTGGCGACAACGAGGCGACAGCGTGGCGGCAGCGTGGCATAACCCGACTTTAATATTCGTTGTCACCTGTCAATCGTGTCACAACGGGACTACAACGTGGCAACAGCGTGGCTAGCACGCAGCTAGCGCGTGGCGACAACTTGGCACATCGTGGCACCCGGCGAAAATTTCCAAAACGTGGTTGTCAGAAACGGGGCACAACGGCGCGGCCAAAACGTGACACTATGACTGGGGCATAATGCGCAACAAATTGTTGATTTCTGAATATTTTTCTGAAGACCGTTTTTCTCGTGTCGCCGGTCAATCATAGATTATGAGATACAGTGATTGTGTGTTGTGTATAGTAACTCGAGTTTCACTCTTCATGGGTTTTAAAATCTCGAAGAAATAAAATGTGGTTGCGGTAGTTTAGATTCTTGATTAAACATAAAATAATTTTATCTTCAACTGTTTCATAAATTGTGATAGTCTCGTTTTTAATAAATCATAAAGAAAGAAATATCTCAAACATTTATATCGATGTTACATATTTTATATATGCAACTGTAGCTAAAAATAAATATAAAAGGAAAATTTATTACCTCCCTTTAAAAACATCAAACAAGTCAGTATTAAAACAAGATTGACTTTTTAAACCTCTTAAATACTTCAGTGGCATTATATACATGGCCTCCCCTCCACCAATACCCTCCCACCTGAGACAAAAACTATTTTTTCTCAATGAAAAGGCTGGTGACCTATTATTTTTAATTAGTTTTCTCGAACGTGATGTGTGAACATTTCTTCGGCAATAAATTAAAAATTCTGAATGCATGAACATTGAAAAAGAAACAGATAAAAGACAAAAAAAATATGTATTTATTTTAACAGAAAATCGTTTTTGATATCTCAATTCATGTCATTACGTGACAAACGATCAATTACTTAACAATTGGAATTAAACACAATGGTGGATTGCCAAATTTTGTGGTTTTATTATTGATAGACATGAGATACGGGTCATTTCAACTGATTTCAAGAGTATACTTTAAAAACTGCACATTACTTGTAGATAAGGTCGGTGACCTAACTTTTTTGTTTTATATTCTAACTTTAGTTATCAGGTATCAACCTAACAATAAACCAAATGTCATAAAATTCTGAATGCTAGAAAAATAACCAAACTACAGCGATCGTCTTTAACATAGTATAAACATATTAAGAAACTCACATTTATACTATTTTTATCTACATATTGGCAATATCATGTATAAGATGTCTGCAATCAAACTAAAGCAGTTAAGAACGTGTAATAACAAAAATGTATTTGTCGAAGATTCCGATCTTTTTGTCAATAGCCCGTATAAGAAATGACAATTTAACGAGATTGCCGATGGTGTTATTTCATGTCCGCAAGTTGAATGGACAGATGGTAAACATAACTACATTGCCGCTGTCAATGCCAGTTTCAGATAAGAAGCCTTGTTTGGTTTTTTTGCAGGTTTTCCTGTCTATGAAATCGATTTTTATTTGTAGTTTGCAGTTATTAGATAGAGCTCTTAAAATGACACGCTATTGATAGTGACATGGAATAACAGATTCCAATTCAATTTGTACTATCGTATACATGTAGTATGGTGAAATGAGGGTACTTTTTTAAAATGACAGCACATTGTACACAAGCTGAAGTGTGTATTGTATTTGCCATTTCGTTGTTTTAATTGCCCCCATGTTAGAATACGCCTATATTATTTCCTAGAGGGTTCCTAGATGTTTCTTTTGAGCTATGTTTAATGCAGCACATTTCTAATAGCAAGATAATTTCTGCTGTAGTTACCTATGCTGTTAATAGGTTTGCCAATGTGAGCCTTTAGGGTCCCCCTGTTACCGGCTTTCGTCGTCGTGCGTCAGGCAATGTGCGTCATCCGCAGGTAAATTTCTTTACTTCAAACAACATCTCATTGAAACTTCTAAGCCAAATTCAACATAACTTCACAAAGATGTTCATTGGGTGGTCTGCTATCAAAGATATTATAATAATTACATGTAATCCTATTTTATTTGCTATGGCAAGAAACAGCAAACTTTTCTCTTAACCCGAAAGGCATAGGGCTTAGATGTTTGGCATGTAGCATTGTCAAGTGGACCTCTATCAAAATTGTTCAAATATTGTGCAACCGGTCAAATTAAACATTGCCATGGAGTTGGGTGTCATTTGATTTTACAAAGGTTTCTGTAGAAAAAAACAATTTCTTCTCTGAAACTACAAGGCCTTGGGCTTAGATATTTGGCACGTGGCATTACCAAGTGGTCATCTACGGCAAGTTTTCAAATTATGACCCCTTGGCTTAAAGGTCAGGGTCATAAAAATCGGCACTAAGATAAATTTCTGTCGTGTTATTCGCGCGCAATTGAATTTAAGTAACGGTAGGTAAAAATATTAGTACGTATCGCACGTGCGTTTGAAATTTTCAAATACCACAAAGGTCGAGTTCACAATCAGCAGCAGCTGTTGTTTTTTATGTTGGCAGATTAGTCATGTTTTGTGTCTTCTCTTTTAAATGTTATTTCTCAATGCATTTTAAAGTGGATTTTCATTGTAGCTGCAGTTTTCAAAATTGAGTTCTGCTTGTTAAAAGTTATTCAGAAAGTAATGTTAAAACTACATTGCAACTTGTAAATTAATACCACTTTGTACCTTTTATGGAAACATGCACTATAAATTAAACAGTAAAATATGAATCAATAATGCAAAAGATGAGAATATTTGATTTATCGTTTCCATTTATCGTTTTCATTAAATGTCTAGCTTTCAATATTTACACCTGACTAGTGAACTACTAGTTTTAACTTCTGTATAACGGTAAAGGTGCAATGATTCGAAAGAATCCGTCTAATCTATGAATCTAATAAAATAAATGCATTGCTTAATACATCTTAGTACCTGAAACCGGACCATCGAGACTCATAAATCAACTTGGTATAGACTGTGTTACTACGAGAAAGACTACACTTTCTTGTAAAAAGTGGCAGTATCTATATCTTGTAGTAGTTGTGTGTGCAAAATAGAAAACATAAATCCAACTGCTTGATATGATCTATTGGTTAACACAATTTGAATTTCATGATATTATCAGTGCATATAATATTAAGCTGTGCATAACTTTATTAACATTATTTAAAACGAATTTGCATTTCAAATGATTAAACTCAAAGAAATTATCAAAAATAAAATCTGATAAATTTATAAGGATGTTAGTAGTCAAGGACATCCAGATTAAGTAGAACATGCGTGTCAAACTGTCACAAAATATGCCCGTCAAGGAGGCATAACTTAATATCTGGTAGTTCATTCTTTAGTAAAGCCTGTTAGAACTTTAGAGCAGACAAGGCTTATTCACCTGTTTGAACTATAGAGCTGAGAAGACTAATTTCAGCATTTTTCGATAACTCAAGGGTCATTATCCAAAGGTGGCTTAGGCCAAGATACTACATTTTTGTGTATGCCCGCAAATATTTTCACCAAGTTTGTTGAAGATCGAATGAAAACTGATGAAAAGGCTAATTCCGCCAATTTTGCATAATTCAATGGCCATTTTCCAAAAGTGCCTAGGGCAATTTGGCTTGTTATCGAACTTGGACTAGATATTATGCCAACAAACTTTTCATAAAGTTTAGTGAAGATCAGATGAAAACTGTTTGACTTAGAGAGCGGACAAGACTAAATTTGGCCATTTTTTCATAATTCAAGGGTCATAATCCAAAAGAGACTAGAGCGATTTGACTTGTTATCAAACTTGGCCTAGATGTCATGTCAACGAATATTATCACCAAATTTGGTGAAGAAAGGATGAAAACTGTTTGACTTAGAGAGCGGACAAGGTTAATTTGGACAATTTTGCATAATCTCAGGGTCACCGATTTGGATGGTTATCGGACTTGGCCGAGACATTATGCCAACAAACATGTTCAGCAAGTGTATTGAAGATCAGATGAAAACTGATCGACTTAGAGAGCGGAAAAAGTGTGGATGCCGCCCGCCGCGAGTGTCCCATAATAAGTCTTCGGGCGTCTAAAAAATTGAAAGCTAAAACATTAAATTATGTTGCCCTTTTGATAGATGAATTTGGCATACACATGTTGTCTAAAAGCAATTTAACATAATTTATAAATATTAATATGTATTAACATATTTTAACCATTCGTTTTTGAATTTCCTGTATTTTCTAATATTAACAATCACTTAAAAGCGTTTGAATAAATGCGTAATAAAATTTCATACACTTTCTTTTTACTATATCACCAGGATATACTATGCAGGAGACAATTCTGTTTTCACATTTATTTCTTTACAACAAACACGGTCCTCTTACTTCCCTTTGATTTATACAAAAAAGCATACTAAATGTGTTCATTTAGTATGCTATTACTAAGATAATATCAAATTAAAGTTTTGACTAATTAAAGAAATATTGCGACAGTCCGGTTTACTCTGGATCACCTGTCGTATGCTGCCACTTTCAAAAATATTTGCGAGCAGTTTTATGAAAAATTAAATGTTGTTGCAATGTTAATCTTACAGCACCATATCGGTGACTTTTATGATAAAAAGATGTACAAAAACTATTCGCTTAACATGCCTTATATGGGACTTTACCATCTGCATGATTTCATGAAAAACTAAGAGTTGACCTATTCTACGATTTAGAATAAATTGAAACAGTTGCATTTCGTTTGCCTTGCAGTATATATAGGAATACTCTTACCCAGGCAGAGATTTCAACAAACACATAAACAATGTACGAATCTGCTAAATGTAGTTGAGCTGGTATATCTGATTTGTTGTATATCAACTGTCATAAATATATAATTTCGTTGAATTTCCGCATAGTATATCTTCAACCATGTATCAAAACACTCAAAATCAATAAATAATTTCAAAGTACAACAAACAACGATCTATCATGTTGATTCTTAAATTGACTTCTCATTTCGAAATCAAAAATCATTTAAACTCACTTGTAATACTTCTGGTTAGATTATAAATAGAAAATATGAATAATGCATAATTTGATAATTGCACATTGACAAGCTCCTGCATAATATATGATACACATTTCGTGATTATTAAGTAAAGATTATATTGCACATAATTGTAAACATTGTGGTCGTTACCATCAAAGTAACCTTAAAACCTGTATCAGAATCTTGTTTTTAGTTAAAACGAAGTGCTTTCAAATTCAATGTTGACTTTGTCTTCTCGATCACTATCTTCATTCTTTGATTCTTCTTCATCTCTTTGTGCACCTCCTGTACTTGCTGCATCATCATTTCTTTCCGTCGTATTGGCCGACATAATTACTTGACTTTCCGGCACTTCTCCAACATTTGCGTCCTGCCCGTTGGTATTAACTACTTTATTTGCATCGTTATCATCACCAGCATCATCATCATCATCATCATCTATCGTATCATCCGTTTCCGATTCGCCCGTTGCATCTAGCAATAGCATTGACTCTCCGCGACTTCTTTTACCTTGGTTGATGTCCATTCCATTTTTATATTGCTTCAGGTCGCTATCATCTGCGGTACTTTGTGCGGTGATGTCGTTTCGACTTACTCGAGGACTTGATGTCATTACTGGGCCCTCTGCGTTTACCGGAATTCCATCACTGACTTGAAGTCTGGCCTGACGGCTTCTGTTGCCCTCAGTTTCTGAGCTCGAGCTTTCGGGGCGATTGCCTTCCGAGTGAACTGAAGTATTTCCCACACCACTGTCAATGACGCTGTGTGCAGTATCTGGAGGGTTTCGACCATAAAGGTATGCCTCCAATGGTTCTTCTTCAAAGTTTGCCCGAAGTTCTTGTGATTCATACTGTGGTTCTGATTTCATTTCTGGAGACAGCCGGCCATTACTGAAACAAAACCGTTGCAATTTTGTAATATGGCCAATAGAAGAAACTTTGAAAAAATAAAACCATTTCGGTTTTTCTTGTTTAAGCTTAAGTCTCTCCATCTCAATCGTTTGCAAAATGATTTACATCTTTTGTTCAAAGCTTTCTAATAAAGCACATCTAAGTAAAACATCGCGAATTATAAGTTTTTGAAGCAGACGAAATTTTTGAATTTCATTCTAAGATACAAATAATATTTCTGCTGTCTAATAACGAGCATGCGTACCTGGTAATTAATTCAGTTTCAGCATAGGCTGGATTGATAGCCGCAGCAGCCATGACAGATGACAGTTTACTTGACTGTCGACTTCTTATTGTACTTAGTTCTATTTCATTGTCACTTCTTTTAGCTTCTTTTGCATCTTGTTGTGTCTCTGTCTCGTATCTAAAACAGTGTTTTCAATAGTAGATTGTGATCACTCAGTTCATAATAGAAAGATTCATACATGTAATCAATAATCAATGGCCTTCCCTAATTCATTGAATTTGTTCGATAAGAGCATCATTTTGTGTTTCAAAAATTTTCTTAAATTACCATTCATAGTGTTTAGGCATTTTCTAGAATACTTAAGGCAATACTAATATTTAAATACTTTAAATGACATGTGCAAGAGAACATGAACTTATTCACTAAGCAATGAATGCTAAGTAAATTGCGAATCGGACCGAGCAGTGGTGTTTTGTTGGGTGTTGTAAATGTTAGTTTAAATATAGCTAACCTTAGCCAGGAATACTGGGCAACAATAAGGGCTGTCAGTGATCCAAAGAAGATGAATACAGCCATGCAAATAAGAAGTATTTGTGAAGCAGTAATGGCGGACGGGTCAGCGTAAATATTCTTGATGTGAATGACATTGAACATTTGGCCAAATAATGCAGAGAGCTTTTCCATCATTTTAGGATCTTCTAGCAGTCTGTAATATAAATAATTTTCCTTGTTTTAGATACAGCAAGTTTGGCAAATCACAATCTTTTGAAAAGAAAGTTAATATCAGCATATAAGATGCCTCACCTGCGATTCAAGAAATTGTAAAATATCTGTAATTCAGTTTCATGTGACATTTGGAAATAAGACTTTTCTCCAGTTACAACAGACTTTCTTTTTCATCAGTTTTACATATTTTTTTTATGTAATGAAGTATATTACAATAATTATAATGTTTTCAAAAATAGTGATTTCTTTACAGAATTCACGCTATATATTGCAAGTTTACTCAGGATGATAATGCATAACATATTTGTTTGCCAATATTTCATATGAAATTATTTGAAAAATAATAAAGTATTAAAAACATCAACCTGTGCTTTTTTTATAATGTACTTAAGTTTAAAAAAATAATACACGCGATAGCTATGTCATTCGAATGAACACCATGAAGGAAATAATCAGTGAAATTTCTTACTTTTTCATGTCCCTGTTTGGCAGTAACTTTCCTGATGTTTCGTTGATTCCATGGAATATCAAGTCAGTTCTAAAGCAGCAATAGAGTTTAAAAGAACAATATGATATCTAGTGGTAATGCAAAGGTTAACGTTTATAAATATTAAAACATCAATGGTTATATCTTTAGATTTAATCATACATTTGTCAATCACTGAACATTTTATTTTATTTCTTTAACTAGACATTTTTAGTTAAAATAATTCAGATATTCGATTTTCATTTTGAGTCAACGACATAAAAAGGACTTTCGGTAAGGAGTAGATCAGAATGTGCTAAATGATGAATTACAATGTAATCATCCTGTCTTTTGAATAAACATATTTTGGTATTCTAAACAAGCTGAAATATGAGCATGACTGTCACAGTGAATACATTTTCCTACATTATCTTTTTATTATCTAATTCATGTTTAACCATCAAATACAGTTGTATATGTCGCAGGGTCGTTTTCACTCTCTGTGTTTTATATATATTTGTACGTGCATGTTGTATTGTCATGTCCTGTATTCCCCACCATACTTTATTTTCGTCCTGTTTGTGTTGTTAACGTTACTGTTTTTTATTTTTCATTCTATTAATTCATTCACCACATGAAACATTTATACATCATTCCACACAACCCATATACTCAATCATAGAGCTTCTAACCTGTACTAACAATTGTAGATGACAATGACATGTATATTTCTACCTAACCGGTCGTCACTGTCACGCTTGCGCACACTTGAATACACCGTTGAACAAGGCTCACGCCGTCTTGGTGCTTCTCTTTATTTTATTATAAATGCCATTTGTTGTGCCTTCACAGGTAAAACCGTATATGGATTGTGCAAGTATCATTTGTCATCATTTCATGTCATTCATTTGCCTCATTTATTTGTATTTGACTGAAACTGTCACGCTTGCGCACACTTGAATACACCGTTGAACAAGGCTCACGCCGTCTTGGTGCTTCTCATTTATTTTATTATAAATGCCATTTGTTGTGCCTTCACAGGCTAGTCCCAGGCCAGTCGTCACACGAAGTTGCAGAACTCACTAACCGTATAGCAACGGTTACATTTGGTGGCCAGGTGTTCATCTTCAAGTTCGACAACGCTTGGGGACGTTCATCTTGGGAGCGATACAATTGAGGGCGAAAACATCAGCCTCGCTTCAGAGTGAAACCCAACATGGCGGTAACTCCGGTAGTCAACAATGGGATACACGTGTGAAAAACGTTTATTTTCGTATTACACTTATTTAAGTAAACCTGAGCTCAGTAAACTGGTTTAAATCAATAGATGGAATATTTCTTTAATGATGCCAAGTGGAATATACCTCATTCACTATCTTTTATGGAAATATGCGCATAGATCTACGTTGGAACATACTTTCTGACACCTGTCAAATTTGACAGCTAGTTTTGACATTACTGTTTCTGGAGGAATTTTGCTGTTATATAGCATCCAGTGATTTTTAGTGACAACCTTTTCTTTTTAGGGAATTAAAGTGACATTTTAAGATAAATTTAAACTTATAAACAATTATTCTGTGTTTGATATTTGCTTTGAATGTGAATTTTCATTTTGAAATCATTTTCAGGTTGTATTGTAACATCATCTCTTGAGTTTTCATCACATCTTTTTGAAGTAGAGTCAACTCCACAGCATCACAGGCATGTCACGCTTGGGTTTGCGGTACAGTTAGCTTGGTAATGGTGAGCATGCTAGTTTATACTAATTAACACCAAAGCACTGATATCTATACAAGACAAATTAATATTCATAAAGCAAAACCCGTTACACATCCATAGCAGTTTATTATGTGTCAGTATTTATTATTATAAATACTGTATTATTTGTGTCACACGTGTAACTGTTGTTCTTTAAAAAAAAAGGAGCAGAGTTTGCTGGGATTCAGTGTCTGACCAAGAGTATATGGCTGCAGGTAGTGGTTTAGTAGTGCTAGATAGCTTTAGTTACAGCGAAGTAGGGATAACTTGTGATTTTGTTAGAATAGTCTGGTGAACACATGTTTGGTTAATTACCAATTTTTGTTTGAATAAACTGGATTGGTAAATAAGTCCTATTCTGTTGGTGTTTAGTTACCTTCTGTTGAACAGTGAAAACTGAAACAACTATGAAATTGTGTTCTCAGAGTTTGCACGGATGTTCAAGCTTTGAAAAAAAGTGATTTACTGTAAGTCTATACATAGAAATATAGTAAGTGACTGCCTTTAGTTACCTTTTCATGTCTTTGTGTTTTTTGATATGGAAAGTTTGTACCTGCTGTCAAATGCAAAAGTGAAATGTTTATTTTGAGAAAATAGACTGTTCATTTTTGTGCAGTAAAAGTTTTCGTGAAATTTGAAGTAAGTTTTCGCGACTTAATTTTTGGAAGCAGTTGAGAAGATAGAGAAGTCTGGAGGTAAAAAAATTGTAGTGAAGTGCTGGATTAAAATATGAACTAAACTTGTGTCTGTGTGATTTGTATGGTAAGTCAGAAGGTCCATCACAAGAAACCTGAATTTATGTAACACTTTTCAAGTTTGAAAATTTTGTTATGGAGTATTAGTAGTGACTCACCACTTGACTCAACTTATTTGATACCTATGGTGTATCAGTAGGGCCTTTACAAAAACCTGAATTATAGGTAACATTTTTTTCAATTTCACTTATCTGTTTTCTTGTCTTGTTTTGTTGAGTTTGTATGGTTGACTAGAGGTGCCATTAGTCTTGTTGTGAATTTGTACTTTTTTTGAAGTCTTGACTTCTGAGATTCAGTTTCTCACTGTATTGTTTGAGTCTTGAGTATATTTGTACTTCATTATGGAAGACTCAACTATGAGTTTGCCCAATATTTCCCAGGGAGGGTTGGATTATTTTGCTGAGCAGTTGAGGCGACAGGAAATATAATATTGTACGTACGCATGCCACTAGCACACCAGACGTTTCAAAGAAGTCTGATCCATTGACATTTAATGTCACACCCACACCAATAAGAGAATACAACAGGCTTTTCCCTGGTGCTGTTGGTTTTAATTCTCAGACACCTCCTGTTCCAAATAGAGTGCATTTTAAAACTCAGGGCCAGTCTTCATTTAAAGACAACACATCTCTTCCCCAGCCAGATTCAGCACCACCTCTACCACCACCTCCTGTTCCATTAAATAGAACTTTTTATTCTGGGTCGCCCCGTATCCCAGAATTACCTAGTTTCTCTGGTGATGAGAAGTCACTTAATCAGTTTGAGGTGTGGAGACATGAGGTCCATTGTATGATAAGTGAATGTGTATACCCTATGCATACCATTAGGGAAGCCATGCGGAAGTCTTTGAAGGGTACTGCTCGTGGAGCACTTTTATATTTAGGCGAGTTTGCCACAGTTGAGGATATTTTGAATACCTTGGAGGGAATATTTGGTAATGTCAGTTCTGAGGAGAGATTAAAAGAACTGTTTTACAGTGAAAAGCAAAAGCCTGGTGAATCAGTTACTGATTATAGTTTACGCCTGGAGAGATTGTTGAGCCGGGTCCCCGGTGACATAAATCAAAGTACAAGAGATCAGATGTTGAAAAATCGTTTGTGGTCTGGCCTTCAAGACATAGACCTTAAGAATATGTCAAGGTATATCTTTTGAGAAAGATATTGACTTTTAACAAGTTGAGAAGAGAATTAAGGTCTATGGAGGAGGATAAAAATTATCTAGACCTACAGTAGCTAGGCCTGAATGGCCAAGTTCAGTCACTATTGATAAGCCAGAACAGCCTAGTGCTGAGGCAAAGATTGAAGCAAAACAGTTTGCTTCCACTGTTCAAACCAAAATGTTGGAACAATTAGAACAACTGAATACACAGATGTCTAAGATGCAGTCTAGAATGACTAGTTTGGAAATTGATGTGAGACAGCTGAAGAAAGGTGGCAGCAGTCGACCACCATGGAATAGAGGGAATAGAGATAGTCAGAAAGATAGAGACAGGACAGAAGAGAAGTCAAATGCTGGTGAGAAAGAGCTACCTAAACCTGAAAGTAAGCCGGATTCAAACTCCAACGGACCTCCATCGCAGGGCAGATAGGAGGTCAGGATGTTCCAAGTAGCCCTAGACAAGTACCCCTTATTGGACATGCAAACGAAGCAGAAGTTGTTGTAAATAGAACTCATATGTTAGGTTTAGTGGATACTGGATCAATGGTTACCACATTGTCCGAGAGTGCTTTTCTTTCACTAAATCCTAGACCGGATATGAAAAGTCTGTCAGACTTTAGTTTAGAAATTACAGGTGCTAATGATTCATGTCTTACTTTTTTTTGGGATTACTTTTATTTACACTGTCCTGTGACTTTGGAACATGGTGGGGGTAAGAGTGAGGTTGGGTGCGCACCATAAACCGGTTTAAGCTCCCCAGTGGTGTTTTTGCCACTGACCGTTCCAAGGCGGTGCCCCACTGTGTTCCTTTAATTGTTCGTTTTGTCCTCGTGTGTTTGCTTTGTATGCTAGTGTGTGTTGGTAGTGTATATGTGTGTGTGTACATGATTGTGTGTGTGTGTGCGTGTGTGTGTGTGTGTGTTGGTGGTGGTGTGCACTTCTGGGTGCTGTGGGGTTCGTTTTGGGAGGCTGCTTTTTGGTACGTGGCTTCCCTGTTTGATATTTTTTTTTTTTTTTTTCACGGTAAATATCCGTATATGGTTGTGCAAGTATCATTTGTCTATCTTTCATGTCATTCTTTGCCTCATTTTTTGTATTTGACTGAAACTGTCACGCTTGCGCACACTTGAATACACCGTTGAACAAGGCTCACCCGTCTTGGTGCTTCTCATTTATTTTTTTAAATGCCATTTGTTGTGCCTTCACAGGCTAGTCCCAGGCCAGTCGTCACACGAAGTTGCAGAACTCACTAACCGTATAGCAACAGTTATATACAGAATGCAATACTTACTCAGAAAGGTCAATATGTGTCCCGCCATTTGATTCAGTTATTTGATGCGGTTGTATCTTCTCGAACTGTATCTTAACTCCAAGAATCTCGCTCATGTTTCTGCAAAAAAGTAAAATGTAAATAACTATTGAACATTGAATGTTATAACGATGTTGAGGTGCTAGATAAAAAATGTTATCGGCTGTCATTAATTATGCAAACTATAAAGAATAACCTGCACATCTGCACAGAGGGGTTGTATTAAAGTATCATGGCCAATATTATCAATAATATGTTATAAGTATGCGATGTGTACATGATGCTGTCCACTTAAATACATTGAAATAGTTAAATCATTTGATTTTTTCACTTACATGTATACTAATTTGTAATTTACACTTATACTATATATTGTTTCCAATAATTGTTATTATTACTGTATAGACCTACCTACGAAAGAAGTCTTCTCTTTTCTTAAACTCAGCCATGGTCATCTTTACCAACAGAATCGGCTGATTTTTCGTGGGAACAACATATACCTAAAATCACGACGAATTTGACAGTTATAAGAATTTACAGTACATTGTCTTCTATGTGATTTTTAATCTACTATGATATTAATTTTGCCTTCTGATTCTATGAGACCAATTCCAAAATAAAATAAGAACAATTATTACACATTGTTGCTAAACCGAACAGGAAAACGTTTTCATGAAAATGATAATGAGTACAAGTTTATGGATAATGTACTGAGCAATTTTGCAAATTATAATGGAATTCCCAGAAAAATACGTTTGCCTAATGTTTCTGTTGTTTTCGTTTTTGCATACTGCATATATAAGGCACTGTATCACATATACGCCTGCCCGCATGAAATATTACCACATATAACAATTAAATACGCCATATTCTCTAGCAAAGGAGGTTACATAACGCGGCTTGCCGTTTGTAATACAAACACATGCCGGTAACATGTTTCAAAGTGGTCCATTTCCACGGTATACGCAAGAGCTGAACTAAAGCAACTTTCGCTGGTTGGAGATCTATCTAATATATCGGTGTTATAAACACAAATATTAAGAGAGCGTTTTGAGCGAAAGTGTACATCAGTACACATTAGTTATCAAAACTAATTTTTATATATAATATATTATATATATTATTATATAATTACTATAGCCTATAGTTACATGTAACTATCAAACAGACCAACGAGATTAGTCGTACATGCGGCTGAGTGTCTTTGCCATACTCAGCTGTATATTCCGTTTAAATATCATAGCGCTTCTCTTGCTTATACGTTACACATATATATATCTACAAAGATCAAATTGTGAATAACGCAATATTAATATAATTATCATATAAATGAAATAGTTAAAGTTAAGTTCAATAATACCATAAATAAGCATTTTTATACGAACGAACTTATTTTTCTTATTTTCAAGTCAACACCTTTAACTTACCGTGACATTCAGTGTTGCATTTTCGTTCATGACATTTCCATCCGATGCATTTATTAAAAGGTTGAACTGAAGTTTTCTAGTACTGGCAATGGCTACCTTTGTTATTATATCACCCGTTTCTTCGACAACACCAAATACATCTGTGCTACCACCGATTGCCGTATAGCGCAACTGTCCATCATCAGATATATCCGGATCTTCAGCCTATGTATACGAGTTGTAACGCATTTAGATCAAGTGTAATTTTAGTCACAGCTTTTTACCAACTTACAATAATTAATAAACATTCATACTTGAACTTTTATCGATACCTCACCATTGCCTAGCACTAAGCTATAGACTAAGTGCGATCTGAAGTTAGCAACCCTCCAAACCTTAGTTGATGTTTCTGTCCTTAAACTAGGTGAAAGTTTTAAGTAACTAAAATCAAAACGAATGCTTATATTCAAATTAACTGTACTAAATGAAGTAATGTATTTTCACCATAAGATTTAACGTTCAAGTGTAAATTCTGAATGTGTATCCTGTGTTTAGATATATTTTTCATGAACCTCATGTCACCAATGACATTTTAAACTGAATGAAGATAAAGCAGTGCATAAAATTGAAAACTTGTAAAGACAATGCACGTGAATGGTTAAATCGATGTGTCATCAATGCAAATACCTGAATAGTTCCGACTACATAATTTGCCCGAACATCATCGGGAACACCGAATATACGATCTTGGTCGGATGTAAAATGTGGTGGATTATCGTTTACATCTCCAACATTTACCACTAATCTGATGGTTGAAGATGGTCCTAAAATAACAGTAAATTGTTTTTGTTATACACAATCATACAAGAGCAAGTGATTCGTGTGATGTTCAGATGCAGCTGGTAGCTACTGTGTTGTCTACATAATGAGTTATATGCTAATATCTCAGTTGCTTTCATATCTTACTAAATGAATAAATATGATGAATGGCACTTACGTTTTCATTAAATTATACATATTAAATAATCTTGCAGACTTCACTAGATAAGGTTAAAAATATATCTGATTGTTTGAGGTATCCGACATATATCTTTCCTGAAAATGGTAATGTTTATATATTTGGTAATTTCTAAACTTTAAGAGTCGCCAAGAGAAAATTCCCGGGTCCGAGTTTTGGTCTTACTGCACATTGTTCTCGGCTTTTAACAATGTCACCCTAAATTCGGTTTATGACAGCTCCAGGCGCATGCAATTACTTAATACAGTTATTACATACAATCTGATGATGTATTTCAACATAAAGGAGAAGAAAAGCACGATAAGAACTTGTAAGTTGCACGGAAAGCAAATTGTAACGGAATCGAGTCCCGACAGTTTTTTTTCCTCACTTTCTGTCGTTTAAAATCCTTCTCTTTTCCTCTATTGTAGGAGCTGCACCATGTGCGCATGCACATTGTTAATTTATTGTTTGTTTCCTTTGCATGTACCACCGGTGTTTTTATTGCATTTGCTTCCTTGCTTTTTATCCTAGAACGAACAGAACTATAAAAAGTAATAGTAAAATTAATATTTACTTGCTACTTCTCTCTTTCGTCTTGTATCTGGTGTTTGTGCAGATATTGAAATTGTATATTGAGCATGTTTTTCTCTGTCAAGAGCTTTTGTGCATGACACTATTCCTGTACTGCGGTTCACTTTGAACACATCTTTATCTGAAACTAACAAACAGTATTTGTAAAAACATCATTAAAAAACGAGCACATTTAAAGATATATTATTGTTCAGGATAGCCATACCACAAACCTGTTTAAAATTGGATGCTTCAGACACAATAATGCTTTATAAACGAGTAGAAAATAGGTTTTACTAAGTTTTCTCTACATGATGTATAGTTAAGAGCTAGAAATGAAATAAACCTAACATATTTGGCTGATTTTCCATTTTTGAAAAGGATAATACAAAACGATTTTAATTTTTTTTCCACAAAAAATTAGTAACAGAACTCTTATACATGTTTTTTACAATTTGATTGTAACTTTTGTAATGTTTCTTAAGTGCTACATTTATTTGATAAAATTATGTGTTAAAATTTGATGGTCATTCTGAACAGTTCTATGACTTGAAACCTACGGTGAAAATTTAATTTCTCCAAAATGATATATCTAAATATAAAGTATAATAGTTAATGCCAGAATCAACAGCACAAGTGAAATCAACACAGGAATTTGAGAAAAATCTGTTGAAAAAATTAAAGAGATTGGTTTGACGGCACCGCTACTACATGTTTATAGTTGGATTTCCAAAGCGTTTACAACGTTTTATAATGTTGTAGCATATAGTTTCAAATATACAGCAAAACTTTACAGGAATTTATACTGAAACTTCTTTATGTTATGATTCGTTCTAAAACATGCTTATTTCAAACAGTTCGAAGAATTTTGTTTTTCTAAAATTTGCGATCGAACATCGTTGTCATCTTAAATTGATAGTCATTAAACAACCTTTCCAAGGACTTTCAATCGTTCATAAGCACTATAAACTTCTAAATCTTTGACGAAATGTGTAAAAACCGGATGACATTTTTATCTATGTTCACGTACATAATTCTGTATGTTTAATACTAACTTCTTCACTTTCAAACAAACTTAATTCTATCTATAAATTAACTTTGTTTATACCATTTATATAAATTTTACCGTGAGTTTGAAAACATTACCCAACTAGTGTATCAGACAGATTTTGCAGTTCAGTTCTATAAAAAATAACTTGATATATACCCTGTGGTGTAATATTCACAATTGCATAGACAACGCCTTTTCCAGACAATTCTCTCGTAGTGTTCAGATCTACCAAAACTGTCGTCCCATTAAGATTTTCCGTAACATTAACTTTCATCTCTGTGGTGTTAAATGTGACCTGATGACCCAACACATGAAGAATTATCTGTAATGAAACAAAAATGAATGACGTCAAGTAGTTGAGGACAAATAACATTTCCTGTAAGGCAATACTCAGCAATACTCAGCAGAGAGACACATTACATTGAAACACTTATATATAATACCGGTAAGTAAAACATTAGACAGAAGCGTATTAATTGAACCGTATAATTATAAAAAATTCTACATTGTATGGTGTTATATATTTAGACACAAAATAACATATGCCTGCTCCCGCCACCACAAATATGACAGAATTCAGTAGTGGTATAGCTATACCTATGAAAGAAATTTCAAAAAAACTGTAAATGACATTTGACGTGACTGGCGATGTAGAGAAAACAGTGTAAA
The DNA here is from genome assembly GCA_022818135.1 of Saxidomus purpurata. Classification (NCBI taxonomy): domain Eukaryota; kingdom Metazoa; phylum Mollusca; class Bivalvia; order Venerida; family Veneridae; genus Saxidomus; species Saxidomus purpurata. The sequence continues at coordinate 25,953,284 of JAFMSR010000002.1, read as the reverse complement.
CTATTTTTAAAAAAAAAAAAAACATATTACGAGCTTGAGAAATAACCAGCGAGAATAGAATTCATACACATAATTTTACCCAAAACACATGATCTAGCGAATAGTTCACATTTACAGTGTCCTAATCACCTGTAATATATCGCTTTGAGTCAAATAAGACCAAACAACAAATAGAAATGAAGACTGAAATATATTACCGTACAGGAAGCATTTTGCCCATGTCCGTCCCTGGCGATCACCTGGAAGGCATACTGTTCTTGTCCATCACTTAAAGGCTTGACAAGGACTAATTCACCTGAGTTGTTACCGATGTGGAAATAGTCAGTTTGTTGTCCTGAAGTCGAGAGAAAACTTGTAAAACATTTAATTGTTTGGTCAAAATAATAACAAGTTTTATCTGCTCGCTTATTAATACTGTATTCTTTAAATCTGCAATCACGTTACTGTAATAAAGTTCATATTGTAGGTGCACAAAGGGTTATACCTTATCTTAAACAGACCTGTATGACCAGGCGCCTTATTGATGATATTTCTGCGATAAACACTCACCTTTAAAAAGTGGAAAAAAGTTTCTGATACGTAAGAGACATTCATTAGAAATAGAAGAAACTTTGAAGCAAACGTTAATGTTCTTTGGCGAAATATCTCAGTAGCTATTTTATGTATACAAACGAAAGGGTTAAATCTTGATTTTAACTATATAGTCTCTTCTAAAGCAACAGTATATTCATGTTTGAGTCTTGGTCAGAAAAAGGGTTGTTTGTTTTGATATTGTGCTATATTGCTACAGGTCTGCTAAGACCTGTTGGCAAAGGTATACAGCTTTCTGCAAAGGAAACACGTTATGAAAACTGACGAAAACTAGTTTTGTCTCCCCGAAAGCAAAAACAGAATGTCATATCATAAGCATGTAGATACGCGTACCTTTAAGTGAGAAGAATGCTTCGGAAACACTGACAGTCAATTTAAGTAGAAAAGTGTTCACTTTTGATGCTCTGGATACAGTAATATCATAGGTATCTTTTGGGAACAGTAGCTTATCGTCATATACGTCTTCAACATATATAGTGACATTGTTTGTCGTAGACCTAGGTGGTGAACCCATATCTTGAGCTACAATGGTAAGTGAGTAGCTTTTCCTGGTCTCATAGTCCAGTTTGCCGTGTAGATAAACCGTTCCGTCTGAAATGTATGTAATTGGAAAATGTAGCTGTCTACATTAAACACATGTTTCACACCTTTACACTTTTAAAGTGATATAACTATTCAAAGTGACTAACATATTTTTTTAGAAAAACATTTATCACTGATCTATACTGAGTCTCCTAGAATAATGAAAATTTGCATAGAGATAAATAGAAAGCATGCATTTGTATGACAGTTTCAATCCTATTGAATAGTGAGAAAATCTATAAAAATGATAATCCAAGTCAAAAATTAAAATCCAACCTTTCGATTACGCGTAGTTACATTTAAATTTGTTTTTGGTATTGCCTTTTATGATTATTTCTTACATATTTCTAATTTAAGCTTCATTTTAGACCATATCTTGATACAGCCATTTTGTAAAGTAGCTTGAACAATCACTGAAGGTGATGAATACCCCCGAACACCACACTGACACAAAATATACAAATTATGTAACATTTAATGCTTTTTTATTGGACCATGTACAACTAGGCATGGTACTTATCACTTCTGTGAAGTATCATCAAATTCTGACCAGATGTTTTGGAGAATCAGAGCGAACAAGATTTAACTATCTCGAACCCCTTAGACCTTGACCAGAAACAGGGGTTTTGGAGATTAGGAGCAAACAAGTATTTTTCTCGGGCTTCTGTGACCTGAAACATGAACCACACACAACAAGGCATGGTACTTTTCAATCTCTGAAGTATCATTAAATTCTGACCAGGTGTTTTAGAGATTCAACGTCTACAAAACTTTAATATCTCGAGCCCCTGTGACCTTTGACCTAGTGACCCTAAACATGCACAACTAGGAGTTGTATTTATTACTGCTGTGAAGTATTATAAAATACTGACCAGGAGATTTGGAGATTTGTGTTCAGAGAGTTTAATAAAAGTTGGAAGTCTTGTGTCAAGTTTGTTGTGTGCTCAAAGAATTTTAGAACTATTTTAGGTGTAATATCCCAAACATGCATGTTCTACTTTTTCCATACGGTTATTTTACGTTATTTCCATTATTGTTAAATTCTTACTTACAGAGCATACATTATACTTTTGTGTTACTTTTACAGAAGTTGTTAAATTGATATTGAGCTTAACCACAAACTAAATGTACACTTAAAGTTTCATGTTTAAATAATTTTGCACGTAGTTTAACACATATTTGACCTTCCTTCTTCAGTTTTAGTTCTAGGTATGTAAGTGTATGAACGTTTCTACAACGTTTAGGATTAATTACATCTTTCTGAATTTTGTCCTCTGTTTGAGTACATGTACACAATATAGTTACTGCTTAAATATTTAGTTATGTTGGCTTGCTCATACTGCTTCAAACTTTTTTCTGTTCGCTTGCACGATCAAATTGAGAGACAAAAATATTGTATCCTCATTGCTTACTGAAAGGGTCTATGACGAAAGGCAGATATTCAGTGTTCAGAAGTTTATAAACAATTTGACCATTCCAACCAGAGTCTTCATCCGTAGCAGTAGCAGTAAAAATCTGAAAAGGTCATAAAAGTACATAGCTATTTGAATTGATATTTGAATTTGCTGGTACATTACGATGTTGAACTGATTCATCGGTAAAACTGCAAAGACATAGAACCCGCTTTCACTCTTTTTGAAGCTGTACTCGTAGGGTAAATGTTAAGTAAAGTATTTTTGGCAAATGTTTTACGTATTTGCGGACAGCTTTGATGGAAATAAGAACACTACTTCAATCACTTGAAGTTATTCCTCATCTAATGACATCGCTATTAAATCGCCAAGAAATTGATAGATCCGATATCATATCCGATTAGAAACACCCCCACGGTAATCGGTTGCTAATCGACCTACACATAAACTTAAAATAAGCAGGATAAGCAGGAGTTATTATGGTGAATTCCTTATAAAATAGTTCCGAACCATGTAGGTTTACTTATATAGTTTTATAAAATGAAATATACTTGTTTGTGTCTTTTAAATATTTCGAAAACGAAGTAACTGTTTCGGCAGTTACTTTGCTGCGGAGCTATTAAAATGTCATGCAAGAACTACAGACGGAGAATCAAAACACGCAAAATAAATCGCACTTTTCCTTTCAAAAAGTAAATCAATGATATGTCACAATCATTTTAGAAAGTATAGCACATGATGTAAATTGTACAAACTTTACAGTTTGCATAGTTTGTCAATATTAATGTGTTTATGATCAAATGATCTTTGCACGTTGTCGGGTTGGTCAGAGCCCTACAGTGATTTTGGAACTTCAATTGAACAGAGCAGTAGCAGTACCCAATATTTAGCAGTGGCATGCTATCCACCGTGTCTGTTACATGAAATTGTAGTGGCTCGGCCTACTGGGACCAACCAACTTGGTTTGAATGACAAATAGAGCTCTACTCGTTAAGATAATAACGCTCATGGTTGCGCTATTTAGAAATATTACCAGATAAAAAATGGCAGCAATATTTTGATAGACTCTAAACAGTATTTTATAATGCATGTATTAACATAATATGCTTTATTTGATTATATTTAATCGTAAAATGCAGAAGACAACCATGCACTAAATGAACCATAAGCTCGTATCTCAGTGCAATTTACTAAAGTCGATGTCATTTAAAGCGTTCAAATGTTAAGTTCTTTTCAAAATGTAATGTACTTGAAGTTTGAAACAAAAAAGATGTGCTGTTCATGCATTGTCCTCGCCTAGAATGAAAAATGATGATATTTTGCGAGTTCAGTTCCTCTGCCTATGTAGGATTAAGGTACTGCTCAGTAGGATTATTGCCGCAAAACAATGCTAGATAATGTCGCCATACAGTACAAGCTCGTGTTCTGGCGTCCGTTTTGAAATTAATTGGAAATGTATCTTGTTTGTTTGCATAAACATGACTTTGATGTATAGTATGTTTACATATATATAATTAGTATTTTATAGAGTACGTTCCAAAGAATTAGAAATACTACAGGCGATCAAAAACTATATTAAACCGAGAAAATAAATCAAAAAATCATATTGCATGAAACACAAACCTCGCTCGATGTTTTTTCTTCAGAAATATTGTAGAAATGTTTGTTGTTGACAAATACCGGCGAGTTATCGTTCATATCAACTACGACAACATGAACTTCTGCGGTACCGCTCAGTGGAGTGACACCTGTGTCTACAGCCTGAAATTTTTTTATTCTTAATGGGAGTAAAAATAGAAAATTGATTTATGTTTTGTGAACTGGCAAAATTGTATACAAATATATTATATATTTCTGTACTATATATTACATTAAAGACAGAAGAAGTCGTCAATATTTACAATTTACGAGACAAGATACAAAGAACTTACTGTCACTGCAATGTCGTATTTAGTCTGTTGCTCATAATCAAATATTCCGTTCACAGTAAATATCCCTTCACTGATGTTAAATAGCACATCTATTAAATGAAAGGAAAATAAAATGTATTCTTTGCGTTCGTAATTATCATGTCACTGGTCTCCATTATTGTTTGAAGTAATCTTTTGACATTAATAATCTCTATGTTAAATGTCTTTCATTTATATTACTTTTATTTTGGTTTTCTAGTGGGTGGTAGACTGCAATCTGTTACTACCGTACAATCTCTATAGAAAAATAAGTCAGTTATGTCATCAAATTTTTATCTTTTGTGTAACAATAAACTATAACCTTCATGTAATGAAAAGCTCAAAAATTGATCATAAAACTGCAAACCCTTTACTAAAATACTTGAACATTTGATTTGCATTAAACAGTCAATGCAATTAAAGTCGCCTACAGGTAAATACTTCTGAGATCGTTTGTTAAAGGTTCCGCTATATAGACTGACACAATAAGTCTGGATCTAAGTCAACCGTGATGTAGGTAGCTATGTCACGTTGTGTCTTTGTATTACTAAGACTATGCCAGAATATATTTATATGTTATCAAGTGATGCACTCGACATGTGACTTTGCCTCATAACCAGGCATAATTATTTAGAGTTCAATGTATAATTCGTAAATCTGTGCACATGCTTAAAATACCTCAATGCATAACACAGACAGACTTGAAAAAGGAGTCGCTGCTTTTTAATATCTTTAATGTTTTTTGCACAAATGGAATAAAATTTTAAAGGATGGTGTAATAGAGATAGGACAACGGACTGTCTGATTTTATCTTGCTGTTGCAAAATATGTCATAGTAATAGAAACAGACAGGTAAATTCTGGGTCACCCTCGTATAACTAACATCTGCTTTGTACAAATCCATTAAAAAAAAGACTACAGAGAGACTATAGACAGAGATACTTTGTGCTCTGCTCACAAAAATCATCATTATTTACTTATACTCCTACGCCTCTTTGGAAATTGATTTTGTATGCAACGCCTAGTCTTACTATAGTTAACATGTGTTTAAAATACACAAATTATCCATTTAAGTATGTTAAAATTCCTGTGCGACGGCTCAGCCCTTATGTGGTTAAGGTGCAACTGTGAAGTTATCTCAAATTGGCCGATTCAATCAAACGTATAGACTGTGCGAATTGACAGACTGACGGACGGATCCCAGAGCCTGTATACGACCGATAATAGACGTCAACTGTTACATATCTATATTTTACCGTTTTCCTGGAAGACGCTATCATTTGTAAGGCTTAGTGTGTACATTATTTCTGCATTTACGCCTTCATCTTTGTCATATGCATAGATCTGCTTCTGAATAAATACCGTAGCATTTTCATGTACCGTGATCGTAATGTTGTCGTTCACAAATGTTGGACTGTTGTCATTTATATCGTTGATGGTTATTTCCACCTATCACATTATAAAAATCAACAAATATTATCTACAATTAAAGTGGAATTATGCACATTTTTTAAGATAAAAATCCAGCTGAAATATGTGTGTGTAAAAAGAGTAGAGGAAATAATAGCTTTTAACCCAATACACCAAACTCTTCCTGCTACCAGTACGAAATAATAACTTTTCAAATATGACTTTTCCTATTTTGACTGGGAGAGTCAATTTAAAAAAAACTGCATGCAGGAGTTGCTTCCGTTCCACTGCCGAAATCTCTACCAACAGCAACAATAACACAAGGGAGATCACTGCGAAGAAAGGAACTATTAACTTCAAAAACTAATGGGGCATTATCATTAGTTTAACACATTTAAATGCACAGCAACCGAAAATTGCTTCTATAAAACTATCACCAAAAATACACTATGTGCAGTAAGATGCGCATAATGTCACTTTAAATATCATGAATTTAAAGTTATAATATCTTAATTTTTAAAGTTTTCTTCTAAATGTCAATATTAGAGTACAATTTGCTTGATTTAAGCATTGTTTTAACAAGAGTGTCAAACTGTCACAAAATACGCCCGTCAAGGAGGCATAACTCGGTATCTGGCAGTTCATTGGAATTGTAAAATCTGTTAGAACTATAGAACGGACAAGGCTAATTCACCTGTTTGAACTATAGAGCTGAGAAGGTTTATAAATTATTTCATCATTATTCCATAACTCAAGGGCCATTATTCAAAAGTGTCTTGAGCAGTATTGCTGGTCATCAAAACTGGCCTAGATATTATGCTCAAATATTTTCACAAAGTTTTGTGAAGATCGGATAAAAACTGTTTGATTTAGGCTTTTTGCATAATTAAAGTGCCATTATAAATCCAAATGTGCCTAGACTAACAGGTTGATTTAGCTGGTTATCAAACTTGGCAGAGACATCATGCCCACAAACATGTTCAGCAACTTTGGTGAAATAAAAAAATCTAAATCCCCAACCAGAAAATCCTAACCAGGTACAAAAATGTCAAAAAACACCAAAATGTTGGAGGTACCATTCATGTTGTACCACAGAAAAGTGGTCTCGGTTTTTCCGTACTGCCAATAATAAAAAAGTTACAAAATATGCTATTGATAGTAACATAAAAGGGAAGTAATTCAATAAAAAAATTAAGCAAACAAAATAGGATCTCCCAAATAAAAACAAGAGCACTGTAATCAAGAGCAAATGCAGAGCAATATCCACACAGTTATATGACGCTTGAACCCTAAGTGTGACCTTGACCTTGAAGTGAGCCATCCGGAACATGGCTTCTGCACATCGTCTCAATGTGGTAAACAATTGTGTCAGGTTTCTTCGAAATCCTTCAAGGGGTTCAAGAGTTACAGAGGGGAAGGGAAAAATAGTCATATGACCTTTAAACCCCTAAGTTTGACCTTGACCTTGAAGCAAGCCATCCGGAACATGGCTTCTGCACATCGTCTCAATGTGGTAAACATTTGTGTCAGGTTTCTTCAAAATCATTCACAGGGTTCAAGAGTTACAGAGCGGAAGGGAAAAAAAGTCATATGACCTTTGACCCCTGAGTATGACCTTGACCTTGAATCCAGCCATCCGGAACATTGCTTCTGCACGTCATCTCAGTCTGGTTAACATTTGTGTCAGGTTTCTTCGAAATCCTTCACGGGGTTCAAGAGTTACAGAGCGGAAGGGAAACAAAATCATATGACCTTTGACCCCTAAGTATGACCTTGACCTTGAATCCAGCCATCCGGAACATTGCTTCTGCACGTCGTCTCAGTCTGGTTAACATTTGTGTCAGGTTTCTTCGAAATCCTTCAAGGGGTTCAAGAGTTACAGAGCGGAAGGGAAATTGTTAACGGACAGACGGACGGACAGACGGACACCGAGGCGATAACATAATACGTCCCCTTCGGGCGTATAAAAAGGTATTTACCTCTGCATACCAAACACATAAGAAATGGAGGATTATTGTTAGATCACGTTATAATTTCACTGAGTGGGCACCAAAAATGATATTTTTACGAGTGGCGCAGCCACGAGTAAAAATAATACATTCTGGTGTTCACCAGTGAAATAAACGTGATATTTCACCGATACCAACCTTTTTTCTGTTTATTTTATGGTTAAAACTCTACTTTAATAAAATATCAAAAATCGCGGGAAACGTCATCAGAAAACTTTTTAACGACGTCATCGTCGCATGGTTTCAAGCATTAATTACGCTCGGTATACGTTTTGATGTAAATCCGGGTTAAAACAGTGAAAATATAAATGGCAATCCACTGTTTCAAATCTGTGGATTATCACTTTTGTTTCACTGAGAAAGCTATTCACTGGAAATATCAAATAAACACTATTTATTGCATATACTTTCACTTCGGTAACAGGAACGATTAAATAGCTGACAATCACGATAACATAGTGTGAAGGACATAACAATATGCAATGGACAACGGTTATTATCACCACAACTTTACTGTAACTAAGGTAAAGCTTCTTTTGTCTATAAGAAACATGTGCAGTATGTGGTTCAACTTCCCCCCTACCAATTGCAAAAAGTAAACAAAAGTATCGCAATTAGAACATCATAATCAAAACACCTTTCGGGAGCGAAACCAATTCAATTTAATTCGTCGCTTTCCTTCACAGGCATTATAGACTCAATCGGTACAAAATTGAACATTTTAAAAATAATACAGCTACGTTTTCGTTATTTTAGTCTGCAATATCAATAAAAGAACAAAAACAGTATGGATCTGCTCCGTCTTAGATCATACTGTTTGTTAAGTTTAAATGTTCGTACTGGTTAGATGCTCGTACAGATGGAACAGAATTTCTATATGAAACATGGAAATATTTCCTGACCTAAAATATTTAACTATTGATATACATTACTTTAAGGAACGAAATGTACATACTGCAGCAAACGCGGTTCTCTCAGGCACTCTCCCGTCTCGTACTTGAACAGCAAATGTGTACCTATCTACTTTTTCTCGGTCTAGTGGTGCAGTTGTTCTTATAACTCCCTGACAGAAAGGAAACATAAGCAATATAATTGTGCAATCACCGTAAATCGCTTGTAATCGTGTCGTTTTAGTTGATTTTCATGCATGTAAAAAGATTATCGGCGAAAATTCGAATTAGAAGTCAGACAGTCCTAAACATTGCAAAAGTACATGTAGCTGTACGCGTTATATCCCTTACCTATAACTACCCCTTCGGCAAGGTAGTTGAGTAGATAACTGAGCTAAAAAAAAGAAGCCATCGAACGTATTAAAATTAATTATAGGTGAACTCTGTAATAGACGTTGTATTGTAAAATTTAGATTTTCAAGTGGACTGCTTTTCAACAATATTCATCAGTTTAACTTCAGCACTTCGAGTGTAAGTCTAACATTTAAACTTACCGTTGACTGATCTATTTCAAATGCTTTTAAATATTTTTCATAGCCACTGATTAACTCATATTTCATATGACTGTTTGTGTCATTTGTCGTCGCAGTACAATTCCCGACTAGCACATCTTCAATTAAATAAAAATAGAAACATGTTAATGGGAAACAATGTAGAATTACATCAACAATTTTTAGTAGGACATATTTACTAGTACTCCTGGGTACTGTTGTTGATTTATTTGAAGACCTTTTTGAAATCATGTGATACTTCAAATTCACATATATCTTTGAAAATGATCTTTGGTACACAAATTGTTTAATTGAAAGATCCAATTTCTTTTAAAATTCTTTTCCACTATATTTATCACAGAGACTGCTCCTCAGTGCTTATCAATCTTTAATATCTTCAATTTTAGATACAATGTATAATCCTACATTATAATGATTTTCCTGTACTTCCTATATCTATAATTATTCAAATGTTCTATATGACAAGCTGTGCAATATACTTTATTACCTGTGTTGTTTGTTTCACTGATATTGAATTTGAAAACGGATTCACTGAAAACTGGAACATCTTCATCATTTAATGGCTCTACGAAAACCTGCAATGTCATAGTTGAGTTAAGCCCACCGCCATCTGTAGCCACAATAGTAAGATTCACAACGACTGTGTCTTTTGACAGGGACAAACCTTCATGTATAAGGTTATTTACTACAAGCGGTTCGGCGACAACTACAACACCAGTATTGTTATCAATTTTAAAGTACTTCGAAATGTCTGATGACTCGATAGAGTAAGAAACGGTTGAATTCTGCCCAGCATCCACATCCTTCGACCCTATCAATTTTAAGACGGAATATTTCGGTACCTTTTCAACAGTGTAACAGTTAGATGTATTTATGTGACACTGCCCGTCAATACAAATTTCAGGACGATTATCATTAACGTCCAAAACCTTCACATGTACAAAAATGGAAGTAGACAGCGCCGGTGTCCCTTGATCAGTTGCAGTTATGTTAACTATGTAATAATCCCCCGCTTCTCTATCCAGTGGTTTGCTTATTCTAAGGCCTCCGTCTTCCTTCATTTCAAATAGATATGATTCATCACCTGGCAAATAATACATTATAAAGTTGTTACTGCAGTAAACGACCATACATCTACCTTCATAGTTTTGTCAATTATATGACACACGTGTGTTCATATAAATATTTGATAAAGCTGCATTATGTGAGGACCACACTTGCAAGTAGCTCTAAGTTTACCCAGAAAAATGTCTTACCTACCTTCATTTGCACCAAAACTCAAAACTTTGCTTTTTAAACCAATAAGTACATGTTAGAAATGTAGCGCAGTACTTTTTCAATGATATTGCAAAAAATAAGAAAATAAGAAAGGCTTTCTGGCAGCTATTTCTCATGAAGAAACGACTTGAATACGAAAGAAAGGCGTATGTCATCATTGGTTTAGAGTGAATAAAACGTGGTTCTATCATTATCAGATCAGTAAATTTGTTTTACAATAACAGTAAATTCAAAAAGATCCTGGGACTTTAAGGATCATTTTATTTATCAAAATTCTGTGTTTAAAGTATATCCAGAAGTGAGTGTACTTACGCAAAAATAACATAATTATGTAGAATTATTTGATATAATCTTGTAATAAGACAAAAATGTTAATTGTAATTCAATTCCAATATTAAAATTTACATGTAAATTTATCCTGTGTCGTCGGCACGTTCGTAGCATAGACTATATGAAGTTGAAAACATTTAGAAAATGACTTTTATACACGTTCAGCTAATATTATTGTTTCAACTTGAAAAAAGTTTGAAAGAAGACAGTAAAATAAATAAAAAGAAATTCTATTTAGTAAATTACAGACAATAAACTGAATGAACGGTTAAAGCCAGCATTGTGTTATTACCTTACACATCATCAAATTAAAAATTAACTGCGAAGTGACACAACAATTTGTTTAAAATAGTACTTGTAATCGATGTATGCCTTTAAACTTCAGCGACTGTTATGCCTCTGTTTACTTTTAACTTCAGATACTTGTTACAAGATATACAATAATAATATGATAAACTAGAATTGTGTCCAAAGGACACGGATGCCCCCACTGTGCAGATGTGCTCATAAACAAGAGCAAGCATATCTGTATGTAAGATTTTTATGTGGAACTTTTTCATTCCACTGTTTCATTTCTGTACATATACCTAAAATGATCTACAGGTAACCTTATGTACATGTTAAATTAAATTACAAATGTAAAATTTATATGTTCAATTATTTATATGGTATATAGTGAAAAAATCAACAAAGGGCCATAATTCTGTTAAATTTGGTCGCAACAAATTTATATGGTATATAGTGAAAAAATCAACAAAGGGCCATAATTCTGTTAAATTTGGTCGCAACAAAAATTTCTTCCTTTACTACCATCTACACATTAAAGCTGTTCATCCCTGGAAGTTTAAGCAAAATCTGCCATCCGGTTTAAGAGGAGTTGCGTTCACAATATTTCTATATGGTATATAGTGAAAAACTTAACAAAGGGCCATAATTCTGTTAAATTTGGTCGCAACAAAAATTCCTTCCTTTACTACCATCTACACATTAAGGTTGTTCATCCCTGGAAGTTTAAGCAAAATCTGCCAACCAGTTTAAGAGGAGTTGCGTTCACAAAATTTCTATATGGTATATAGTGAAAAAATCAACAAAGGGCCATAATTCTGTTAAATTTGGCCGCAGCAAAAATTCCTTCCTTTACTGCCATCTACACATTAAGGTTGTTCATCCCTGGAAGTTTAAGCAAAATCTGCCATCCGGTTTAAGAGGAGTTGCGTTCACAAAATTTCTACATAGTATATAGTGAAAAAATCAACAAAGGGCCATAATTCTGTTAAATTTGGTCGCAGCAAAAATTCCTTTCTTTACTACCATCTACACATTAAGGTTGTTCATCCCTGGAAGTTTAAGCAAAATCTGCCATCCGGTTTAAGAGGAGTTGCGTTCACAAGATATATAGTGAAAAAATCAACAAAGGGCCATAATTCTGTTAAATTTGGTCGCCGCGAAAATTCCTTCCTTTACTACCATCTACACATTAAGGTTGTTCATCCCTGGAAGTTTAAGCAAAATCTGCCATCCGGTTTAAGAGGAGTTGCGTTCACAAGATTTCGGGACGTACGGACGGACGGACGGACTGACGGACTGACGGACTGACGGACTGACGGACGGACGGACAAGTGCAACGCTATATGCACCCCACTTTGTGGGGGGCATAAAAATCAACAAAGGGCCATAATTCTGTTAAATTTGGTCGCAACAAAAATTTCTTCCTTTACTACCATCTACACATTAAAGCTGTTCATCCCTGGAAGTTTAAGCAAAATCTGCCATCCGGTTTAAGAGGAGTTGCGTTCACAATATTTCTATATGGTATATAGTGAAAAACTTAACAAAGGGCCATAATTCTGTTAAATTTGGTCGCAACAAAAATTCCTTCCTTTACTACCATCTACACATTAAGGTTGTTCATCCCTGGAAGTTTAAGCAAAATCTGCCAACCAGTTTAAGAGGAGTTGCGTTCACAAAATTTCTATATGGTATATAGTGAAAAAATCAACAAAGGGCCATAATTCTGTTAAATTTGGCCGCAGCAAAAATTCCTTCCTTTACTGCCATCTACACATTAAGGTTGTTCATCCCTGGAAGTTTAAGCAAAATCTGCCATCCGGTTTAAGAGGAGTTGCGTTCACAAAATTTCTACATAGTATATAGTGAAAAAATCAACAAAGGGCCATAATTCTGTTAAATTTGGTCGCAGCAAAAATTCCTTTCTTTACTACCATCTACACATTAAGGTTGTTCATCCCTGGAAGTTTAAGCAAAATCTGCCATCCGGTTTAAGAGGAGTTGCGTTCACAAGATATATAGTGAAAAAATCAACAAAGGGCCATAATTCTGTTAAATTTGGTCGCCGCGAAAATTCCTTCCTTTACTACCATCTACACATTAAGGTTGTTCATCCCTGGAAGTTTAAGCAAAATCTGCCATCCGGTTTAAGAGGAGTTGCGTTCACAAGATTTCGGGACGTACGGACGGACGGACGGACTGACGGACTGACGGACTGACGGACGGACGGACAAGTGCAACGCTATATGCACCCCACTTTGTGGGGGGCATAAAAATAGAATCAAAATGCCTCTATGCAGAAATATTAACTGCTACACGTATATTAAGTCTAGAAATTTAAAACTTTAAGACCACCTGAGCGCTATTATTCATATTCAATGTAGCTTAAAAATAATAATCAGGGAAAAAAATCCGCATCCAATAAACTTACCACTGGAAGAAACACTTAAATTATACAGGACTCTACTATTGTTAGACTCTGGATCATCCCAATCAAAAGCAGTGGCATTAAAGATTATGCCTGACTTTGTGTTCTCTTCAACTTCTACTGTGACTGCTTCTTGAAACGTGGCCATAAAAAATTCAGGAGGATTATCATTCATATCAGAAATGGAAATATCAACAAGTGTTGAAGTGCTGTGAAGTCCATCTGATGCTGATATATTTAAAGAATATTCCGAAGTAGTTTCTCTGTCAATATTACCTCCAACGTAGATAATACCTAGAAAATGAGGACAAATCTTAGGTGTAAATATGAACACAGAATATGTACAAATAAATATCAAAATCCTGCAGTTTGTCCTACATTCCGACCCAAAGAAATGCTGAATTTCATTTAAAAAGCAAATTTATATTCCATACTCACTCAACATCTTCAATATGCCACTTGTAACTTCGCATATTAAGTAACTGTGGTATCACAAGGATGAGCTCTGCCCTAAATCTCTATGTATTTTAGTGTAAAATGTATCTGTAGTTAGGACAAACTGTGTAACCAGTTGTATGTTCATATTACAAGAATAAACAAACTTATTGCACCGGTTCACTAACTCTTCCGTGTTATAAATTTGCTTATTCCAGACCAATAACCTATACGGTCATTAAAACTAAATGTTTACACATTGCAAGAACTATTAATATTTGAAATTCATAATGAATGTATTTACATGTATAAAAATATGAATCTGATCACTTCATACATTACATACCATTTTTATCAAACAAATGATTAGACATACCTGTAAAGGGATTTAAATAAAATTTCCCGTCATCACCGGATGTTATTGTATATTTTATATGTCCTCCCTCATCCCTGTCGGTAGCAATCACGTTTCCAACACTCTCTGATGTGTTTGCATTTTCAGATATATTGTACTGATACACATTCTCTGTAAACTTTGGCGGTTCATCATTAACGTCAAGAACAAGTACAGTCAAAGGAACCGATGTACTGTGAGAATCGTTATCACCTTTTGAATCTGTTGCTTTTATCTAATAAAACAATCAATATACTTTGTTTTCAAAATACCAATCTATCTAAGGTACCTTATAGACGGAAGATGATGAATAAAGATCAAGTTAAGCTTTTAGAAGCGTAATATCTAATGTAACAGAGTTTTTAGAGAGGACCATGTAAATTCCAAGCATATTTCATCTACAGCCTATCGCTTGATTAAAGACCATGGTGAAAGAGTTTCCATGTTTATAGAGTTTGTCCCCGAACCCTAGGGTATAAGGAAACCTGTCGAAATCACTTGGTCACTGATTTTAAACTTTTTCATCCGTATTTGTGTAGCTAAACCTTAGGATACCGTATACAAAAACAAATGATACCCTAATCCGATATAGCGACGCAAGAAACGATCGCGAATCGAGACGTGTTTGGAAACATCATCGTTTTTCTTTCTTTTGGGTGATACATAACTTACAACAGTAAGCTTATTTACAATTATTTCAGGTTAACAGCTTAGCAATTTACATGTTGTTGTTGTACAGGATGTACATGTTCGAAAAATGACACAGCCTAAAGTCACAAGAAAATCATTGGAATGGGATAGTTAGAAATCCCTAAACCTCCGTTTATGCACTTGATCAATTTGTTATTTGATAATGATGTCTGATATGTAATTCCGCGATTGACATTCATTACTATAATGTATGTTAAATACTGCGTTAGGGTCTTGCTGATGTGAAATGGAAGATGAAAAATGAATATAAACGTAAGTGAAGCACTGTTAAATTATAATTATATATATTCTAAAGTTTTTACTTAAGTTTGACAAAACCATATAAAATTACTTTTTTTGGAAATAGTAAATTGCACTGCTAACCGTACAATATCCGGTCACATAGTTGTCCAGATTTTAGACTTTTATAGAGTTAATGTTTAAACCAGGATAAAAAAAATTATTTCTAACGGGTTTCTCTATTTCGTCACTCCCTAATGACTGAAGGCATTTTATTTAGTGTAATGATAACAACAAAATATACACAGTCACGTGTAGGGGACGCGTCAATGCCTCAACAAAACAAAATGTCAATTTACTTACCATAGTAAGCGCAAAAGTTTGAAAAAGAAAGATAAGCGATGTTATTTCTGAAGACCTGTCATTCACGATTGTTTTTCGCATCGCTATATCTGGTAAGCGTATAATTTGTTTCTTTACTTTGCTGTACGTACTTCTAAATGATAAATTCCTTTTTCTTCCCTGTCGATATTCCCGCATACATATATGGAAGGTTTCATTGGCATAATGCAAAATGGAGCTTTGGTATCGTTAAATGTGTATATTATGCCGGCCTCTCCATTAGCTCCACTGTCTAGATCGGTCACAGTAATTGTTGGAAGCTGAAATATATATATAACGCACGAAAAGGGAGTGGTCGCGTAGCTAGTCATATTGTGTCTAAAAGCAAAAATTTAGGAATAAACTTAGAAATCACAGGAACGTTACTAATATCTCTTATATGACCAAGAAAAATGTCTTACTGGCGACAAGGACCGCTATTTGTACAAAAACAAAAACATTCCTAACGTTGCGTTTTAATTCTAAATATAATTGTTTAGATGATATTGCCAAAAATAAGAAACACTTTCGGAAAACGCATTGATAAAAGTGAAGTAGCGACAAAAATATAAATGAAGTGTTTACGTCAAAATTGTTTTAGAGTAAATAGAACACAGTTCTATCATTATTCTATCCGTAGATTCATTATTCAATTATATGAGCGTTTAAAGTAATCATGGGACTTAGTCATATTATCAAAGTTTAATAACTTACATTTATCGACGTATTATTCTTTGAATTTTCCAACACTGAACCTTCAAAAGACGAAGCTCCCTCGAATATTGGATAATTATCGTTGACGTCTAAGACATCAATAAATACTCTTTTGACATTCTGAAAAATAGTGCAAGAAAACGATAAACGAAGCTTGTTTTCAAAATCTTCCTCGGATGTTTACTTTCATTTTCCAATTAGTTTTAAGTTCGTTCACGGTTTGCTGAACGTTTCTTACCTGTAAATACAGTCGTGAGACATAAACAAATTAAACAAATGAATATTTGACACAAAATATTATATTTCACTTAGTTAGATACTTAAACTATCTAGCATCCTCAACATTCATTTGATGACATTTTACGTGTGTCGGGTGGTTTCTTCTTTTCCAAAGAAATTGTATGTTTTTCAGCCAGGTTTAAAACTGAAACATCTGTAAGTCGTACCTGTCGAGGATTTTCCCCATGGTCAGTTGCTGCTATTATAAGGCTGTAATTCCCCTGAGTTTCCCTATCAATCGGTTTGTCTGTTATAATGATACATGAGCTGTTGTTCTGAAAATATACCGACACATGTTAATCTGTTCTGTTGGAACACATTCAATAAAAACAAAATGTTAGTACTTTAAAAAGCAAAGTGATGAGAAATATTTCATTATAATGACAGTGAGTATATTTATAACGCTTGACATTGTTTTTTTTATCTACGGTTAGATATTATCCATGGAAAGCTTCAGTCATGTCTTTGGTACTCTGTATCGAACTTAATGTGTTTTTCGGTATTTTGTTGTATTCTTTGCTGAAATCAAAACTATTCTTTGAACAAAGAAAATGTATTCAAGTGATATTCTCTACTGTTTCCACCAAACAGTATCTCCAGAGCTAAAATGATTATAGTTTACATCATTATATGAAGCATTGCGTGTTTAGTGTTTGTTTAAACATCATTTGCATAAATTACCCCTCAGTCATTTTTATATATTTATGTATCTCCATCGGTTATAGAAGAGTCAAGAAAAACAATCGCTAATCTTTATTTAAGGGAACTCTATGTTCAAGAATGCACGATGCGAGCAAATGTGCGTTGAACTTCACAGATAGAGGCAATCAATTCGAAATATGTTATCTTTGTGATACAAGCTAAACAACCAAACAAGGTTCTTAGATCTGAAATAATCTAAATATTGAGTTACCAGGCTCGATACTCGGAAGGGCAAAGGTTCTTTCTCATGCAGTAAGGAGAATGTGATCAATCCATTCCTTCCATTGTCCTGATCACGTGCAGATAGAGTACCAACGGTGACGTTGGTGTTGTTAGTTTCTGCTATGTTAAAGCGGTATGTGCTGTTGACGAACTCTGGGGAATGATTGTTGGTGTCAGTAACACTGATAACTACGGACGCCTGAAAACGTACATATTTCAAGTTTAATAAATGGTTAGAATATTCCAGTATTGTAATCATAGTAATTATAATCATTATACTAATTTATTTACTCTCAATTGCGAAAGTTCTTACAACCCTTGAGACTCACTCCAGCTGGAATCAATCTTGAAGAGAGACAGTGTAATATGGATTATCTCTGTCTTGCATAAGGACACTACCACTACTTGCGCACTTATGGGGACCAAATCCGAGACCCTCCGATTCGGAGGCAAACGCGCTACCACTGCACCAAGGCGGCTTCCAATAATGTATAGAAGTCAAAAGCTAAGTCAATTTTATATCAGCCCAGTTGTAGGATTTTGACAGTTGTCCATATTTTAAGAAGTAAATATCAAAGAACAATTAAGCTAACAAACATCCATAAGAATTGTTTATTTAATTGGACCAGGTAAATGAGTAAATCTTTAAGAATGATATGTCTGACTTGTTATTCCTGACAAACCTAGCTTCATAAAAATCAAGAGCATGTATGTTATCCGTTTTCAATGTTTATATACAGATTATAGCTTTTACAAGTAATACCTTACTAGATAATTGTTATGTAATTTATATACACTATAGGTAGAATCTTGAAAACAACAACTACACTGTCAATAAGCTTTACACCTATATTTAGCTTTCAGAATATCATTTACAGCTATGTATGTATAATGCTGGCTAACGTCTCTCTGGGTCTCATTTTCTTTTGATGAAAGCTCTAAAGGACACTACCATTGCACATATCTGAACAGGAGCAGTCAAGTCAACAGTGCTGTAGACTGCTAAAGTATAAGTTGTGTGTTTGCGATTACCACCAAACTTCTCAGGGATGTTATTTAATCAGCTTCGCGAGATAACTGTATTTGGTTGGGGAGGAACCGCTATGGAAAGCTTGATATGAACTGAACTTTTTTAATGAAATTCAAGTAAGTCTACAATGAATCAATCACAACACTTTTATACAATGCATTTGAGAGGCTGATTTTAAAGACAAATCCTATCCTTTTACCGTGTCGTCGTGATTAACTGAAATAAGTGCTACATATATGTAAAGTAGCGGCAGAGAAAAGGAAACAGAACCATCTGCTATTCTGATAAACTCGCTGACGACGTCAAAACGTACCGGAAAGGTTTATATATGTCCAGTAAACGTGTAAATAGTGCCAATGATATACTAGCAAGACTATGAGGATTAATATCATATGATTAGACCGGTAATTTATGAAATTCTAGCAGCAGCATACACTGAAATAGAATTATTTGATGGAACAGAATGGAATGTAACAGTAAGAACTCAGTGTGCGAATGCTCACTGCGAAACGATGTCAATGTGGTAGTTTCGTTTATGTAGCATTTTAAGCAGAAGAAACATGCACTGATGTTTTAAGAATATGTTTGAGACCCGTCTTGATAAACCTGTTTATTCTCCCTGCTTTCGCTTCGATCTTGGAACCATTTTGTACTGATCTTGTACATAATAATATTATACATTTGTTTGTATGGCAAGTGCTGTTGTTAAATGAACACAGGAAGAAGCACAGTATCACTACGCTAAAGTAAAACCAGCAAGGCGTCAAAGTGATTAGAATGAGAAGCTGAGAATTTGGCCTTACTTGATTTGCTCAAATCTGATTAAATGATTGTCGACAGAACTGATTTTGACAGACAATGTTTATTTCATTTCGTAACTTTTTTAGTAGATTAAGTAGATTTTTAATATTTTTGCTTTCGTTTATTTTACACATTAGCCTACATTCTGACAGTGTACATGCACGTATCCTTTATTACGAATGTAAAATAAGTTATAAAAAACACAGCTCCATTCTACAAACAATCAGTATAAGCAACATTGAATTAAATTAATGTCATACAAAAAGTCACATGTAATTCACCAACACATCGGTAAAATATTTGAAAAAGATGCAAGCGTTTATGAACAATGATCAAAATTTTGACAAGCATTTTCTTGGCAGACCACAACTATTAATGGATGTGTAAGTGAAACAAAGTTTCTGCAAGCAAATGCCTCGTAAAATCATACCTTTCTCGTGAACTTGCCATCAGTGACAGAGATGTTGAAAGATAAGTTTCCGATTGATAAGGAACTTGAATCTATTATCATTAAATTCCCCTTGTTGTCTATGGAAAAATTACCTAAAAAGACAATGAAAACAGTATGACAATTTTTCACCAACATACTGGAAAATCAAACTGTATATTTGTATTTTGAAATTGATAGCGCGAGGTATATTTAGGTATAATTTTCTAGTCATGCCAACTAATTTTTTGTCGAGCCCGCTTGCTGTGAGCTCGGCATAGTTGTCACTTTTGGCGGTTCGGTGTATGTGCGTGCTTCCGTGCGTGCGTCCGTCCGATTTTGTCCGGACCATATCTTTTTCATGCATGGAGGGATTTTGATGTTACTTGGCACAAATGTTCACCATCATGAGACGGAGTGTCATGCGCAAGAACCAGGTCCCTAGGTCTAAGGTCAAGGTCACACTTGGAGGTTAAAGGTCAAATTCAAGAATGACTTTGTCCGGAGCATATCTTTTTTATGCATGGAGGGATTTTAATTTAACTTGGCACAAATTATCACCATCATGAGACGGAGTGTCATGCGTAAGAACCAGGTCCCTAGGTCTAAGGTCAAGGTCACACTTAGAGGTTAAAGTTCAAAGTCAAGAATATCTTTGTCTGGAGCATATCTTCTTCATGCATGGAGGGATTTTGATGTTATTTTGTACAAATGTTAACCACCATGGGCTACCCTTGTTTTTAGAATTATTTCCCTTTGTTTTACTATAAATAGCTTATATTGTAACTTTTTTATTACCTGGCCGTAGAGATACAACATGCATGTTACATCCAATATTTAGGTGTATTTTGACCCATCTCTACTTGGTAAGGAGTTAGCCCTTTTGACATATGGCGGGCTCGAAATGTTGCACGTTGGCATCTAGTTATTATTATACACTGTTAAGTACAACGCCGAATTCTATCGGACGAGTAAACAGCTGTTAAACCTATGCTGGACGAGGCGCTAGCATCATTCTATAATTGTATAATCAACATCAGTCTATAATTGTATGATATTGACCTCAACATCAGTCTATAATTGTATAATAATTACCTCAACATCAGTCTATAATTGTATGATATTGACCTCAACATCAGTCTATAATTGTATAATAATTACCTCAATATCAGTCTATAATTGTATAATATTGACCTCAACATCAGTTTATAATTGTATAAAATCAAAGTCGCACGATACATGTTTTTATAGATATAATGCTTTTTTTAGTAAATTCAGTTAAATGCAATTTGTTTAGATGGGTAAAAGTCAAACAATGCCTACTCTAAATATAGGAATTATACTAACGGGGGGGACCAAAACATCGTGAAATACATGTATGTGTAACATTTTGCTTTGCTGATCGTGCTCTGGACCAATGAGATATTGTCTATTTACAGATCATATAATAATGATATTTAATCAACGTTATTTCCAGGTGGATTATAAAGTTTAAAAGACACATACATCCCTTACCACTATCAAACGAAGTTACTGCACATTTATATTATAAAATAAAAAATAAAATACTAGTAGCAAACCCGGAAAACATCAGACTCGTCTGTGCTGAAAAAAAAGATACTTTTTACATAGATTAAGTTCCTGTTTTCGCTCTTGAAAGACCCCGCAAAACTGTCTTACCATTATCGGTGCTGAAGGTCAGGTTTCTGTTTCCCTTATCCATATCTCTGTCAACTACACCGGTTGTTGCTATGACGGTTCCATTTCTGGTGACGTCATCAACAGTTACAATATATTGACTGTAGAGAAACTCTGGTGGACAATCATTTATATCTTGAAGAATGAGGCTTACCTGTTAACAGTAAATATACCTATTCATTGACACAAAATAGTTTGTTCACAGTATTTTCCATTTTCAAACCTCAGTTCAATTACAAATATACAAATGTACCGATATCACTTGACAGTAGACCTAAGAAGCCGCTAGGAATAAATTCACACCACTATCCTAAAGTCGACTAACCACATGTGTTTCTTTGGCGTCTCTACTATTCTGGGCGTTTTCAAAAGTCAATAGTATGGACTAAGTATAGTATACGAGGTAACTTTAAACATGTCATGTCTTAATTGAAAATTTACTGATATCTGTATATACATGTATACACAATGTAACACGTTCAGATATTCATATCATTCAGAGTTTAGATAAATTTTCATTTACTATATTAAGATAGAGCATTGTCAACGTTTAATTGCTAACTTTGATGTAAACACATTTACTGTAACTGTTTACTTTTACGATATGAAGAAAATAGTATTTCAAACTTAGGCATACTTTTCTCTCAGCAATCATAATTCCGTACAATGTTTCCCTGCCAAGTAAACGTATATGCACCGAATCTGTAACCTCTCTGTCTAGTGCCTTAGTTAATATCAGGGATCCCTAGATAAGATATGTCAAGATTAACATAAAGTTCAGTTAATGAACAGGAGATGTTTCATGGTTAAGACAACGCAGATCTATCCATAATTCGTCAAAATCGTCGGAGACAGAAAAATGGCAACAAATAGTAAAAAGTGACACGTTGTTACAATAATGACGATTTATAATGCAACAACAAAAAAATCGATAATCTAACACGACTCTTTCTGTTTGCCAGTTATACAAAGAAGGAAATCAATTATTGTAAAATTTGCAACAAGCAAATTTATATCCCCCGCCTAATGAGACAAATCACTGAAAAAGACCAATTGGAAAGTTTCTTGGTTAACAAGTCCGAGGCAGAATATATGAGGCAAGTGATAGATAAACACTATGCTGATTTTCACTTAAATTAAGTTTCATGAAATTCCATGAGTTACTTAGCTACATTTCCGGGTGGACATTGGCAAAACAATATTCCTCGGTCTTCATCTCTCGGCCTTCGGCAGGGGATAAATATGGCAACAAGTTTCAGACAACAAGAACTTAAAACATTGTGCATATAATAAATGTATCACCCTCACTGTATTAATATCTGAGGAAATCGTTTTTAAGAATTCTTACTTTTCTATACAGGATATGTAAGAAAAAAGCTACACCCCCTTAAGAGCATCGTTTCTTAAAAAATCCATTTTCTATTGATTAGTGTGCCTAACATAATCCTTTTCAGAAAAAAGAGGCATTTTTAATGTTGCACCATCCCATTTTGGCATCTTTTCTGAGGGGATATTTTTTCTGCAAGTTACAGTCATAACCAACTTTATTGTTGCATGTTCAATTAAATCTGCGTTGTAAGTATCAGAAAACAAGATTTCCGAAGTTTCTGTATGGAATATTTAAGAAAAGAGCTACACTCCCTTATTAGAAAGAGTAATCATTAGATTAACTGAGATAATTACGACTAAATTCTAACAACCGGTATCAGAGAAATATAATCATAAAATATAATTATTTGCATTGAATATATAAGAAAAATAAATCAAAGGGCAATAACTTAGGTATAACTGAGATAAGTCTGACAAAAGTTGTGCGTACATCACCGCATAATGCTGATCTATACTTAATAAGTTTCATAAACTTCTATACATTTGTTGCTTGGTTATGGCACCGTTGCATTTATATGTTTTGTAATATTTAGTCATGTAAGAATCGAAATAATATCCTTTAAGCGTTATTGATTATCTAATAAACAACACTTTGTCGTTCAGCTGCACATATACCAGTGGGCACAGAACTACTAATCGTGGTTTCGTAGACGATGAACACCGCTAAAATGGATACTATTTCTTAAATAAAATCGATCGAAAACAGAGTTATTTTACTAGTTAGTAAAAGTTACTACTTGGACTTTTAAAACTATACTTATATATATCATTGTTATACTCAACCTGTCTCTCCTGCCAGCAAATGTCATTGTAAGAATTGAACACAAGAAACTCACCATAAAGTACACAATAAATACAACTTGGAGAACTATAATGAAGGGTCAATTGCATAAATCAAGCGCAAATTAAGACAGAATTAGAGTAAATAAGTTATAGTGTCAAAAGTGTGGGTTTGGAATTTTTCAGTTTTTTGATACATGCACAATTAAGATTGAAAATGTAACAAATTAAATCATGATTTAGTGTCAACAATAAAGATTCATGTTCCTTGAAATAAAGACTCTGTGTTCTATTTTTGACATACATATACTTACATTTTCTCCCATTTGAAAATATCCCGAGTATCGAGAAGAAATTATTGTATAGGTAACTTCATAACCGTCCAGATGAGTTGGAAAATTGGAAATAAGAATAGGTTTGCTGGTATTTTCATTAACTGTTGAATTAAAAGAGACATAATTCACGTTTGGAACAATAATTAGTGTCGTTTTACTGTCTGAAAGGTTACCACCATCGGTTACAGTTATTTTTAATGTATAATTGCCTACTTCAAGACGTGTTGCTTTGACCGTTATATTTCCACTGTCATTCACCGTAAAATTTATATTATCAGACAACGTAAATTTCAGACTCTTAAAAGTTGTGTTCGTATCTGGATCGTTTGTTTCAACCTTTGAAATAAAGGCATCAGCCGATGTATTCACTTCCTTCAAAACTTTGGTATCATACTTAGTGATCTTCGGTGGTTCATTTACATCTACAACGTTGACAACTATGGTTGCAGTTGACGTTTTAGGAAACACACCATTATCTTTAGCCGTAACAATAAAGCTGTAGTTTGATTTCTGCTCAAAGTCGAGACAGTTAGACTTATTTGCAAGTGTTAATGAAGCAGACCTGGTATTAAAATCAAACATTTTAAGGATACTAATCTTGTGAGATACAATAGAATATGATAAGTTACAATTTAAACCAGGCTGATCTACTGCTAATGATGCATTCACAGAAGCGCTATTCTCTCTAAAGTGTAATATTAAAGTTTTGTTTGTAAATGTAAACGGTTGATTTGTTTCTTTAACCGAAATCTCGAAAGATGTATTGTTATATTTGGAAGGGACGCCACTGTCGGCTACGACAACTGACATATTGTAAAACTGCCCATTTCGACCAAATCGGTTTAACAGGAAAATTCTTCCTGTTGTTCGATTGATACGAAAGTCTCCTCTGTCACCGGTTAGAATATAGGTAAATCCATTGTTACTGATGTCTTCGTCTGCTGCAGTTACTTCACATATAAACGTTCCAGGATTTGTTGTATCGTTCACAGTTATATTATTAACGGTGTTTGCTACAAAGTATGGGTCATTGTCGTTCTCATCAAGTACTGTAACAGCAACTGTTGCGGTATTGTTAAAACGGCCGTCTGAAACGCATATCTGAACATAGCAAATGTCACCTGTTTCTTCAGCGTCTAAACCATGACTGCACATTAGTATGTTGTGGTCAAAATGAAAGTCATTTGTAGCATTGACTACTTTAAAATCTAGATTGTCTCCATCTTCATCTTTGGCAATTACCTGTAATTAAACTCAGTTGAATTATGTTTACACCTGGCATTTGCTTCTGGTATTAGGCACATGGAAATAAGAACCATGACAATATTTATGTTGTTTATATATTATGTTATTTTACATATAACATAAAATCATGAACATGTACTCAAACAGATGTTTCCATGGTTTATAAAATATCCAAGAACATTTTTATAATTGTCATTGTTCTCATACATGTCTAAAGTTGGATTGTTGCTTGATACAAAGGGTCTAAGATCGAAACCCACGAAAGGTTAAACATAGTAATTGAAAAAAACACTTGTATCGTTGACATCACAAGTAGTTAATAAGACCACAAGAAAGCCTAATAGACTATTTAACAATAAAAGACCATTGTAAACTATGCATGTATTTTTTCTTTCCACAGATGTACGATCAAGGCAAGACTGGTATGGTAATAGGCAGCGATTCATTAATTTCCAAGAGTGGTAGGATAGCCATCTTAACAAACTGGATATTCACGAACGCGCACGTAAATGAGCTTAACACATCATTTGGTGTATAACATACATCAGTTTATATCAATATGAAGTTAAACAAGTCAGAAAATGTAAAACAGAAAGTGATATAAACTAGTGATACTGCGCCGAAGAAAACCTAAACAAAAGCAAGCAAGAGGTTACCTGTAGCACCGATACGTTTGATTGGTTTTCCCGTATTGTCGCTTTATAAGGAGTATTAAGGAATTCTGGTCGATTTATATTACTTCTTCTTATCTCAATAGAGACATTTGTGTATCGTGCAAGTGGTGGATTTCCATCTAGAAACCAATGTATACTTTAAAATTTAAGTACAAAACAATCGTTCAAATTGAATTAATTATTATTATTTAGACAGGGCTTTAGTTCAGTTTAAATAAATTTAGATTATTAAGTTTATCGTACTTAACAGCGGAAATCTAGCGCCTTGTATTAAGACAAACTAACTTTTTTCAAGTATTTCCTCAAATGATATTACATTCTTTGTTAACGCCTCATACCCTACATTAACGGGAACATGCATATTTAGCTTTCTAGTGAAAACTAGTGCGTCTTATTACGTTTATAATGCAGCTGATTATGTTGCCTAACAGTAGGTTCTAAAAATCTAAAACTAGCTTAAGCTCATACTGACTGTTTAACAGTGCATTGTAGACGTACAAAATATTCTTACATACTTTATATCAAAATTTAATGTGTTCATATCATCGAAAAGCTTACGTATTGCAAACTTTAACATTAAAATAGTATAAATTTGTTATTTGTGATGCTATATGCGGATTTTAATGGTCATATTGATGTTGTTAAATGCATATGGTAAATGCATAGTTTCAGATGCGTAGTTAAAGGGAGATAATTAATCCATCACTTACTGTCAGCTGCTTTTATAACCAAAGCAAGAGTTTGGCCTCCGTAGTGTTCAAGAGTCTTAATTGTGGTTATTTCACCGGATGTATTGTTTATAGTTAGTAGTCCTTTGTTATTTCCAGAAATAATTGAGTAAGCAATAGTGTTGAATATACTGCTTTTGTCGTTGTCATGTGCCAATACCTTTGAAAGGAATGACAATTAATTACATAGTGATCAGTATATACCAGTAGTTATGTACTACATGTAACTAAAGTCGTAGTTCATAACAAAATTACATTGTAAACAATATGTTACTACTGACAGTAGTACGTGAACTTACACTCCTTAAGAACAAAAGTTGGATTTCACACTTGCGCAGAAATATTTGTATGACAATATCTTTAAGCATAAATAAAAAAAAGTTTATATCAAATATCATATTGTATATTGACTGACAGCTTAAAGAATTTGTTTCAAATAATGCACAAAAGTTCTGTAATTAAGAATGTCAAGACAACAACCTTTGGTGTTCTAATTGGTGTTCTAATTTTTTTCATGCAACATTATAATAGAAAATACTTTCGTAGAAAAGTGTTAAGCTGTATGAGCTTACCCTACAATCAAGTTTCCCCGTCTCCATTGTTTCATTAACAACCACACTCTTGCATGAACTTTGGTTAAATACTGGAACGTTGTCATTTTTATCTATAACGTTTATCGTTATAGTGGTGGAAACGAAGCTGTTGATCGTATCATTTGCAGTTATGATGCAGGTATGTCTTTGCTTTGTTTCGTAGTCAAACTTTCCAAGAACCACAATATTTCCATTCTCCATTACCTCCAAAATATCTAATTTGGCGATATAATTGAAATGTACTGAATACTTCAAAGAAATACTATTTAATGCTTACCCTACCGGGATACAAAATATTATGCTTTTGTTACTTTTGGAGAGTATGACAATAATTTTCATATCTAATATTCGCTATTCAGTTGGTATGTTTTAGTGAGCACCCCTTTGAACAAATAATGATGTCATCCAAACTGAAAGATGGGCAAGTACATGCACATTCGTTTCGGTATATATATCTTCCCTATTCTTATCAGACAATACGTTTTTAACACACAAGAAAAATTAAATCAAATTAGCCTTCTTAGGTATATGATGAAACTCCATTTCTTTGATATTTGACGTAATACTATGTTGTTTCGTTTTGCAATGTAGAAAATGTATACTGAAAGTGGTATAAACACTATTCTGGAATAGTATCAAACCTTTGAACACCCATAGTTTTATTTTCACGTTCAATATACCTGTACAGTTGGCAAATGCTAGGGTTACGACTTTACTGTCTGCGTCCGTGACATTTACAGCGCCTAAAATGGATCTGTTAGCTGTGATATCTTCAAAGACACTAAAAGTATAAGGTGCTCCCCAAAACACAGGCCGTATATCGTTTTCATCAGTAACGTGAACCACCACTGAGGTAAAGCTGGAAGCATATGGAAATCAAGAATTAATTGCAAATCAGAATCATTCAGAAATTGGAAAACGAAGGTAAGTTCTAAGTCTATATAAGGCACGCCTTTTTTTCGGTTGTTGAACTTTAGACTGAGCCTATCAAGAATTAATCATCAAAATAATTACGAATTATATAAGACTTATGTTGCTTTTTTAAATATTGGTAATATGAATTACGAACTTAGTTGGTAACTAAATAATTTTGAAAGAAAGATACAGAAACAGATGTCGATGTATTGTCTGTTTTAATTCAGCCTTATAGGCCCTTTTCCAAGCTTTACTTTGACATATTTTAGTCACGAACAAGCGCTGTTAAAGGATAAATAAAACGGACTATTCATATAGTTATACAAAAGTTAATACATAAAATATTCCTTCAAGTGCCTATTAAGGCACAATTCCATTTAGTAGTGTCACATGCAGTGGTAACTAGTTGACTCTTTTCTGTATCGTTATATTTCCTAAATTGCATTATATAATACTGACGTCAAGAACAATCCAACGTAACCAAAGTAAAATGACACGTTTTATGACAATGAACGGAGTCTTAATAGTATTTACGTCTCAGGTGTTTGTTGTACAACATCATGATGTTCGTGTTATTAAATTACATGTAAATCAAAATAATTATGTTAAGTATTCTGATATTTAGTAGCTATTCAATGTCTATACATGTATATATATCCAACATGTATACCTTTTGTGTATACCATCACTGGCTGAAACATTCAGTATGATATCCTTGGACTGCATCACGTCGAAATCAAATGGCGAGTCTACAGAGATAGTGCAGGACTTAGGTGTCACAGAAAAGTTCTGTAATTAAGAATGTAAAGTATAAGAAATATCATAGTTTCAGGTAATTACTCTTAAAATATTAGGCAAATTATAACCTAACTGTGATTGTGCAAAATTGTCTGATCCTTTATTCTTAGCCTATTTTTGCTGTTATATTCATTTAAATCATCTGGTGTTTTACATGTACAATAAATGAATTGACCTACGGACTAAGAAACAGAAATCCAGAGGCATTGTAAAGATATTTAAAAAGTCAAGTTTTCTATACTAAAACTCCCTAAAACAAGATTGCAATTATGATAAGTATGAATTAATGAGTAACAGTAAACTGCATAAAGGGTTATGAAACATACATCAACTATGATTATATTGAGTTATGCGACCAAGTATTTGTAATAGATTATCACGATGCACTTAAATGTATAAGCATATGCCTTGCGTGAAATTTCAAAGACTCTTTTAAGAAAATCTGTCTGGTTGGTATACAACTTTCTTTTGAAAAGAACTACAGTAATCAAAACGAAGGCCCTAGTGCTCGAGACAATTAAGTTTGAACTTCAGTCAAATATAGCTTTCTGTTTACATCGTGCCTCCTTTGTTAACATGTGTCTTATATTTTCACAACACTGAATAATCCACTTTTCAAACTAAATCTAATTTGGCTTATGAATAAAAGGGTGCAATAGGACAAAGCACCTACCTAACATTTTATTTTAGCAAACATTACGTGACACTTTCTATTCTATACTCCATTGCAATAAAAATCTTACAACTTTTATCAATGTTATAAGTCTTATAAGTGTTAAAGATACGCTGGCCTCCCAAATAATGCAAAATAATTAAATATGTATATCAATCATGTATACAAATCATGCATAAACATGTACACATAATCGATTTGATTTTGAGGGGCTATGTAAACATATCAAAATACCTGTTTTGGGGCAGTAACCAGTTCATATGTCAAATTATTCCCATCAACATCAGTAGCTTTTAAGGTACAGTTGAAAATTCCAATCTTATTTTCCTGTATTGTGCAAGTGTATTGATCTGAAATATTAATTTCTGAATAACATTAAAGGATATTTATTTCTTTTGATTGGTTCCGGCCTATAATACATACATGCATAATGTCAATAAAAAATTTAAATCAGTATGCAATAGTTTGAAAATTATAGCGTTTTATATGTCTCTATATGTCTGTTTTTAGTCTCTTTTATCTAATGAGCAGGAGCAAACTTACATTCATAAACATACATTGACTTTGTCCTTAGATATTTGGTCAAAGTGCCTATTTAGTTTGAACTATTCTTGTGAAATATCTTAGAGACTTACATTTTTACAACTTTTATACACTGCTAATATGCATGCTGAGTATATATCTTTATCTTCGAAAAATGTAAATACTAGTATTTTTAACTGTGATCTTTATTCATTACTATGATAATTGCTGAATAGGTAAGAGCATCAAAATACCATCATAATGTGAAGAAAGATATTAATTGCTGATTTGAAAAATTAAAAATGACCAAAACATATGATAAATATACGTTTTATTCGATATGATATAGATATAGTATGTACTGCTCTAGTCAAAAATTAAAACTCCACACTTTCTATTCGATGTATTATCATTCATATCTATTGACAAAAGCACATGCTCATTAGAACTCATTACTTACAGGTTTTCTACTGTGTTTGAGATACCATTCTTGACCAAAATTCAAAACTTTGATAAATGATATTACGTTAATAAGAGCATTCTGAAATACAAAATCATGGACACTAAGTTGTGAGGTTGCAATCTTAATCAGAACGTCATGACATTAATAGCTTGTTATGACAGGGCATCGAGTTATGGATCTTACCTTTTTCAAAAACAGGAAAATTGTCATTGCAGCCAGTAACCGAAATTGAGATCGTCGCGTTCGAAGTATGGTTAGAAGTTATGTCTCTGTCCCGTAAATCGTCTGTTGCATAAGCCTAAGTAAAAGGAATGATAATTATTATGCAAATATTACCATACCAGAACTGACACAATTGTCAATCAAACGCTTTTGAAATATTTTAAGATTTCACTTATCGCTTCGAATTGATCGATGGCGACTGACAAATGTGAAATGTACAAATCAAGAAATTACATTAAAGTATGTATTTACATTGCGGGTTCGAGCCCAACTGGGGTCACGACCGTACCTCCTCATACGAGATCAGTACTGGATTTTCCAGAAAGCGTACTCGAGAGTAACTCGATACGCTTAAAGCTTTTTTCACAATCACGCTAAAAATAAATTAGTATATGCTAAAGTAATGACATAACAAACTTGTACGTAAAAAAGACAGTTACTTAAACCAAATGTCATTGACAAGTTATATTGTAATAGAAAATGTAGTCTACCATGAATGAGAATCTTCTTTGGTTTTTTGGTGGATCAAAGTCAACCAATTTGGAAAGATAAATCTGTCCGCTCTTTGAATCGATATAGAATGTTTCATTATATTTGTCCTCAACCCAGTAAGTAACTGTATTGAATTCAACGGATGTGTCAGCATCACTTGCGCTTACACTGTATAATAAAAAAGGTTTCCTGCCCGTCTTTTATTACTTTATTAACTATTCTAGAATTCGGAGTCCGGACATTTTTTTTTTGAAAAGACGGATTACTCTCCGACTTCTACTCTAAGCGCTGAAAATGTGTTCATGTACTTCAAAGAGATATCCAAGTTAAAACTGCATTGATAGGTCTAAGATAATGAACATTAAGCCTAAGTAATAAAGAGTGATATTATGATGTTAGTGGGAAATACTTTGAAAGCCTAAACGAAACATTATTAGTAAACGTTTTATAGAAATAAATGCGCTGAAGTTCGCACACTTGTAGATTATGCAAAACTTAACCTACCGGTACATATTTTTTGATAATACAAATAAGGCATTGCAAATAAAGCTGTATACATAGATATGTTACAATCCATCTCTTAGTTGATAACTGTGCAGATCATAGTCCCGTAACTTCACTTTCTCTCTATCTTTATTGAAGGATAAATTACTTGTTTTAGTTGATTTAAACGAGGTGTAAATTTCATTTAACAGCGAGAGCTAGCTGATTATCTCTGTTCTAGAGAGGGATTTTCACATCTTAAACTTTATAAGGGGAGCGGTGGTGTAGAAGTTTAGGTGCCGGCCGCCCATCCCGGAGGTTGCGGGTTCGAGCCCCGCCAAGGTCACGACCGTACCTCCTCATATGACACCAGTACTGGTTTTTCCAGGAAGCGGACTCGAGAGTGACTCGATAAGCTACAAGCTTTCTTCACAATCGAGCTAAAATAAATTAGTATAAATTAACATTATTATATTTATTTATATTAACTAAAAGCTTTTAAAACTAGTGTCATTTTTACTTATCAACGGTCAGCATGCAGAAAGTGATAAAAAAAGGTTCTCATTTTGTAGTTCACTCAAATTTCCTATCTAACCTTTTAATCGAATGAACAGTTACTCTGATTTATCTCTAAATGCGAAGCAGTACAATAAAGTTTTATTGTCCATACATAATACATTATATGAGCAGCGTTACCAGAAAGAAATTATTGTTATTTAAAAACTAGTAGTAAAACTAGAAATATAAAATATCTGAGGCACAGGTAGGCCCGTGGTAATTTTGCACATTTCTACAGTATAGAAGAAGAGGACCATTGTGACCCTATATCGCTCATCTGAGTATCACTGTACTTTAAAACAAGAAAGTAGGCCATAATCAAGATCAGTCATAGGAATCTTAGAAATCAGTTTGCAAAACTGCACAAACCTATCTAGCTTGAACAAACTCGAACAACGGTCAAAGTCAATGTCAGCAAAGGTCAAAGTTGAAATCTGCATTCAAAGCTTTAAATAACATTTAACTGCTGTAAATCAAAAGCAGGAAAGTAGGTCAAGATCAAATGTTGAAGTGCAAAACTGAATACAGAGTTTAAATGTCATTGATGTAGCTTCAAAAACAGAAAGAACGTCAACAGGTCAAGGTCAATTTCAGCCAAGGTCAAAGTACTTCTGCATGAAAAACTATGCATATAGTTTAAATTTCATAAATGTAGCTTAAAAACAAGAACAATAGGTCAGGGGCCGTATTCCAGTAGCATCTAAGATTTTAAAAAAGTCTTAAGTTAATATTTTTCCCTAAAATCAAGTCAATTTCACCTTAAAATTAAGAATTTTTTTCAGTCTTATTTAACTTCTTATCTTAAGAAAATTCTTAAGTACGCCACATTTTGTCCTTAAGTTTAAGGAAGTACCTCTTCTTCCTTAAGACGCTAAGAAATTTTCTCAGTGTACTGTTTTGGTCGAAATTTTCACTATTTTACTAACTTCTTTTGGATTTTCCACGTGACAGGTGAGTCTATTATTCGTATGTATAATCCGGTATAACTTATAGTACGTGACTGCTTGGAAAAAGAAAGACAACTCTGATTAAACAAGCGAACGCTGAAACGACAGAAAACAGCTGATTCCAAATAACTACTCTTTAACAACTTCTATAGCAGAAATGTCCTTCAGCACCAATTGACAACGTGAAAATTAAAGGAATGAAAGACGACTATGTTCTAACGGAACTGGAAGAAAAATTATTTTGCCCTAAATGAAAGGCTGTTTTTTTCTTATTATGACCGCATTTCGGATAGAACCAAATTTGGATTGCCCATTGCAGCGCCGTACAGCTTCGTCTGATAATTACTACGTGTCTATTGCTCTACAGAACATGATCATTTTACAGTTTTCGGCAATTTCTCATAACAAAGATGACAAAAATTTAAAAGTAGAAAGGCGAATGTTTTTGTGGTGGGGATCTAGTCAAGATGTAGCCTATATATCCAAACCAAGATGTTCTTTATTAGGTACAGACAGGTCTGCAGTTATGCTTAGTATGACAAGTATGACAATTGCGAGTATACTCCTTGCAGAGTGATGTAATCACTGGAGATGATGATGATGATGACACCACTGGATGGTGAGGAGGACAATAAAAACAATGGTTGAAGCATCATATCACAAATGATGCTTTGTTAGGATAGTTTTCTAATCTTTTAACAATTATGATCATGTGATCCAGTTTAGATATAGACAGGCATGGTATGTCTACAGCAGGGTTTTGGCGTCTATTTTACTGTCATTTCCTGTTGTTTTTTTTTTACATCATGCGCCTTGTCATTGCAGCCATCTTCAAAAAGGAAAAGGAAATTCTAAAACAATGTGAATGTAACTCTATGCACTAATATAACAAAGAAAAAGGGTACTAAAAATGCAGGTAAGTAAGTGCCACTAAGAGGTAATGCAATATTAAAAGAAACATGGCCATCTCCAGTTTCAAAAAATGTTTGTGCCATTTATGAGCTTGACTCTAACCAGCGCAAACAATTATACATATAAATTTTGTATAATTATGGTAAAACCTGTCTTAAGCGACCACACGGGCAACTGAAATGTATACCTTTTTTAATTAAAATTGCTGATTGTTACCTTTTAATATCACTAGATGTCTGTTGCCCATCCATCAGTCTGTCCATATCCAAAAGTCTGGGTTAAGTAGTTCAGGCAACATTATGTTACAATAATTTATATTTAATTTCAATTCAGTCAGTTTGATTACCTTTTTGTTTTCTTACATACATATGTTCCTTCCTCACTTACAGAGTTGTCATAAAGTGAATGGGTTTTTTTTGGCAGTATCATTGAAGAAATTGTTGAAATATATATATAGTATGTACTTTCAATTTAAAAAGCAATGTTAATAACATTTTTATTACAGGTATTTATCAGTGTCGCCAGAAAGTCATCTTTCTTGCTTAAGTAATTTTACATCCAAAGAGCTCCGGGGACTTTAAGAGAAATAACAAACTTCATTATAGTTCTAATGATATTTACTTTTATTATGTTGCACACTTAAGTAATTAATGTATAATGTTATAACAATTACATCCAGTATTATCAAATAAAAACTTTAGCTATCACTTAATGTGATAACAACATTAACATAATCACTCCATAATCACTGCACCAAGTAAAGTTTCTCCTTATTCAAAATAGCGTATACAATGGATGTTAAGTTCTAATATTTATAACAACAAGAGGTTAATGATGGTCATATATCACTCACCTAGTCTATGTGTTGCTTGAATGGATACATACAACTTAAGAATTTCAAGGCCATTTAAATTAATTTTACCATCTCACTAAAGTTACAGGTAAAATGAAAAGAATTTAAGTATTTTATTCATAATGTTATATAAGAGTATGACTGATATTATAGACTGGTTATACTTACTTAACTTGGCTTTTTGTTAAAATTTATGGCTCTACATGATATTGATAGACATTAAATGGATAACTTAGTTAAAACAAGAATGTGTCGCTATCAATCACAGTCAAAACAAAAACGATCACCTCAATCTGTTTCTTAAAATTTTAAGGGAAAATGTGTTTGTTTGATAATAGTACACACTAACAAACTTGAAAAAAAAGTTTATGGTCATGATACTACATTGACACTTATCTGTAAGGGTACTCGTCTATACTGCCCTACAAAGGTCTAACTGAAAGTGGCCATTATAAATGGGATACCATTTTCAAAATTGAGGGACAATATACATAAAACATTTACATTTATAATTATTGTTCTTTGTTTACAATATTCAAAAATTAAAACATATAAAAATAGAATAAAAATTTGAACATTTTAATACAGTAATGTAACTGTAAAAATATTTGCTTGTGCAATTTCAATATAAATCAAAGACTGTTTACATGTAAACATGGAAATTATTGACAGTTACTAAAAAGTTACAAGAAAATTTCTAGTGAAACTTGTGCCAGGCTTTTTCCTCATTAATACTGTGTCTGACTGCAATTCTAAAAAATGTATATTACTTAAATTTTTATATTTCCTTCAGGTATGGCATTGAGACCTAACATTTTAGATGGTTTGACTAACATGGAAATTATAAGGAGATATAGATTTGACAGAGATAGAATTCAGTACTCAGAAAATTTGCTGACAGGTATACAGCCTCATACTGGCAGACATAATAGTCTCTCTGTTAGAGAGAAATTACTAATAACTTTGAGATTTCTGGCAACTGGAGAGGTTCAGTTAAATGTTGGTGACATACATCATGTTGGCCAGTCAACAGTGTCTAAAGTAATTTCACAGGTAATTATGGAACTCAGTTCACCAGCTATTATTCAAAGATTCATAGACTTTCCAATTAATACAGTTGACCTGGACAATTAAGTTCAGCAGTTTCATGGAATAGCAGGTTTCCCTAAGGTTGTAGGGGTGATTGACGGCACTCATGTCTGAATACAGGCTCCATCAGAGGAAAAAGAGGCCTTTGTCAATAGGAAGGGGTTTCACAGCATCAATGCACAGCTTGTCTTTAATGCATTTGATGAAATTGTAAATGTTGTTGCCCGCTGGCCTGGATCAAGCCATGATAGCCGTATACTGAACAATAGTGGATTTCAACACATGTTTGAAACGGGTATGATACCAGCCGGCTATCATATGCTTGGAGATAGTGGCTATGCTTGTAAGCGCTGGCTTCTAACTACGTAGTAGTGACAACACTGACAAGTATTTAATTGCAGTGACAGTATGATATTTCGTAACAACTGTGAAGTACATATTCATCAATACAATGAAACAAATGTGTACAGGTACATACTTGTAACAGGCTTCTTTTTAATTAATGTAAAGTAAATACAATTAATTTTTTTAATATACTGTAGCCATAAAAATCATTTGAATAATTCCAATTTATGATTTAAGTGTTTCCTCATGACTTGCACTGTTTAACAGGGCCCACAAAATAATTAGATCAAAAGTTGAAAGAGGTATTGGTCAGCTGAAAAGAAGATTTGGAATTCTTCATGGGGAAATTCTGATGAGACCTGAGAAAGCCTGCAGGTAATTTAATTTTACATAAGTTGCATTCAAGAGGTACAGAAAGTAAATCATAAATTCCAAGCAAAGTGTTGAAAATCATATTCTTCTTTAAGTAATAAAATGTTTTGAAATGAAATATTAATTTAGTGTTTAACACATTTCTTTTCAGAATGTATTTTAAAATTCAATTATAGATTAACACAGATTATATATTACACTTATCCATTTTTATGCTCCATATTTACAAAGCCCAATTTGATTACTAAGATGCACAACATATACTTTCTCATTAGAATCATCATTACATGTGCCATACTGCACAACAAATGCAAGAAGAGAGCTATTCCTCTGCCAGATGGAGTCAATTATGATAATGATGACAAACCAGAAAACAACAATGACCAGAATGCACCACAAGTTGGATTGAGATATAGAGATTACATTGCCACTACTTATTTCTGAAGACTGAGGTAAGTAATATTTAAAAGAAATGTTTAATTTATTAGTACAAATTATGAATACATTTTTGAACTGATTTAAAACTAAACTGAAAACATCAAAAGGGTCAATGTTACAACTACTAGAAAACTCTTTAATAGCTCGTTCACATAAAAAAATGCCAGGAATATCACAACACTAGCTTCGTAGCTTCCTTAAAACTGGAAAATGCTCATGGGTACACTGGTACAGACAAAAAAAATTCTTTACAAATCTGCTTATAAGTAATGACTTCAGTACAATATTGCAAAGTAAAAAAGTACTGTAAAGAACAACAAAAATAGACAGAGCAATTTAATGTAATACAGTGCAAACTCTTGGATCCTGCATTGTGAAATTTTTAACATAAATTAAAAAGAAGTCTCCACACATTTTATTTTTATTCCTCCCCAAGTTGTTTCTTCAACAGTCTAATTTGGAGTTTAATTTTTTCCTCTTTTAACAGTTCTATTCTCCTGTGACACTGGCACTGGCAGCACACCACCTGGACTGATGAGTAATTGCTGAAACTAGAACTGCCACTGTCATGGCCTGAATACCCCCGCATACCGCTTTGAAGTCAAGGCCCCTGTGACCTTGACCTTTGACCCGGTGACCTCAAAATCAATAGGGGTCATCTACTAGTCATGACTAACCTCCATGCCAAATATGAAGACTGTGGGTC
Source organism: Saxidomus purpurata (assembly GCA_022818135.1). Taxonomy (NCBI): domain Eukaryota; kingdom Metazoa; phylum Mollusca; class Bivalvia; order Venerida; family Veneridae; genus Saxidomus; species Saxidomus purpurata. The sequence continues at coordinate 25,915,000 of JAFMSR010000002.1, read as the reverse complement.
AAAGGAATCTTAAGTTATTGGGCGGACAAGCTTTTTGAAGTCAAGGCCCCTGTGACCTTGACCTTTGACCCGGTGACCTCAAAATCAATAGGGGTCATCTACTAGTCATGACTAACCTCCATGCCAAATATGAAGACTGTGGGTCAAAGGAATCTTAAGTTATTGGGCGGACAAGCTTTTTGAAGTCAAGGCCCCTGTGACCTTGACCTTTGACCCGGTGACCTCAAAATCAATAGGGGTCATCTACTAGTCATGACTAACCTCCATGCCAAATATGAAGACTGTGGGTCAAAGGAATCTTAAGTTATTGGGCGGACAAGAAAAAACCGACGGACAGCCGGACGGCCGGACAGCCGGACGGCCGGACGGACAAGCTGATTCCAGTATACCCCCCTTACAACTTTGTTGTGCGGGGGTATAATCAATACGGGTCTTCTACATATCACATCCAACTGCCCCACAAATTTCTAAGACTGTACATTGTATAATTTATTGGGAGGTCAAGCTTTTGAGTTGAGGCCACTGTAACCATGACCTTTGACCAATTGACCTCAAAATGAATAGGGATCATTGACTGTCATCACCAACCTCCACACCAAATATGAAGACAGTGGGCTAAAGGACTTTTAACTAATTCAGGGCCGATAAGCAAAATCAAACAAACAGAAAAGCTGATTCCAGTATGTCCTCCTTACAACTTTGTTGTGAGGGGGAATTGGTCATGAACAAACTGAACAAACTGCATTGTGGACAGGCATTCTTAAGAATATTAGCAGACTAGCTTTTTGAAGTCAAGGCCCCTGTGACCTTGACCTTTGACCTGGTGACCTCAAAATGGATAGGGGTCATCTACTAATCATGACTAACCTCCATGCCAAATATGAAGACTGTGGGTCAAAGGAATCTTAAGTTATTGGGCGGACAAGCTTTTTGAAGTCAAGGCCCCTGTGACCTTGACCTTTGACCTGGTGACTTCAAAATGGATAGGGGTCATCTACTAATCAGGACTAACCTCCATGCCAAATATGAAGACTGTGGGTCAAAGGAATCTTAAGTTATTGGGCGGACAAGCTTTTTGAAGTCAAGGCCCCTGTGACCTTGACCTTTGACCTGGTGACCTCAAAATGGATAGGGGTCTTCTACTAATCATGACTAACCTCCATGCCAAATATGAAGACTGTGGGTCAAAGGAATCTTAAGTTATTGGGCGGACAAGAAAAAACCGACGGACGCCGGACGGCCGGACGGCCGGACAGCCGGACAGCCGGACGGCCGGACAGCCGGACGGCCGGACGGACAAGCTGATTCCAGTATACCCCCCTTACAACTTTGTTGTGCGGGGGTATAAATATTAAAGACTTAGAATTTTCCACATGAAAGGTTTATTACTGACACTGTATTGTGCAGTCATATTGCAGTTCAATGTTGAAAACATATGAATGCACCACAATAGGTGGATTATCAATTGACTTTTATACAAGATTTGTCACTTGATTTTACATAAGCTTATACAGGAAAAACTTTAAGTCTTCTCTGAAACCATAGGGCCTAGAGCTTAGATATTTAGCATGTAGTATCTTCAAAGTTTGTTTTAATCATACCCCTATGGTCAATATAGGCCCCGCCCTGGGGGTCACTTGTTTTACAAAGATTATAACTTTGTCATGCATTGATTTATTCAAAAATAACTTGGCACAAATGTCAAGCACATCAAGCCAATGTGTCGCATGGATTTTGAAATTGCATACCACAATTATTGAGCACATGGAGAGGACAAAGACTGTGAGACACCTCTTTCGGGGGCATTCGTCACTTGTGAGGGACAGCTCTTGTTTGAAACTAAAACATAATTTTTTCACTGTACTGGTATTTAATTTCCTCATTTAACATTATATTACAAAAGAATGAGTACATAGAAGAAATATAGCGTATTATGAATAGGTTTTGATGTAAGAATCTGATAACAACTACACAAAATATATTTTTTTATTCTGAACTTTGAAACCTTAATTACATCATGTGTACATTTCCAATGTCAATTTAAAGCAGACTAAACCACAAACTGACACGTATTATTAACTACATAGTCACTGTCTATGATTCATATTAAGTAAAAGAGTACATTATTAAACAGTGGTTACCAGTCCAATTCCTCTTTTCACCTAAGTATTCTGTAACAAAACACTAACTTTGCACATTTCTGAATGCCCAATTTGTTTCTGAGATTGTTCTGGATCAAACCAAAGTTTGAAAAGATCCTTTCAATTGAGGCAGAACTTGCAGGCATTGACAAGAGCTGCCTTGCAAAAAGACATAGCATTGGAAAAACAGCACTAGATTTATAAGCGCCGTATTATACCTCTACTACATTATGACAAGGTAAATATAATATAATAAATTGTAATATGGATTGCATGCTTTTGTGAACAACCCTTCTACAACACAGATTTTGAACGGGAAGTTTTGCCTATTAAAGCTAAGAACTCCTTGTACAAAGGCGGGGGAGGGGGGGAGGGGCAGTCTGCAGACGTCTAAGATAATAATGTTTACCTTCTGTCAATGGCTGGTCCTTTACCCATTCTCTCACCTACTTTATTTTGTTTTCGTCAACTTGTATTTGTAAATTGTAGTCAAATAATGACTAGAGTTGTGATATCAAATAAAACTCATGATCATCTGTACAGCGAGTCTCTGAATGTTTGTGTTACGGACAGTATAAAATAATTGCAAATGAGTCTGGTTTAATACAAATAAGGAAATTGTGACCAATTTCGTCCATCTGTTCGTTCTATGAAATATGACAAAATGTTGTGTATAGGTCAGTCCTGTTACAACAGATTAGCACATCAATGCAAAAGGCAGACGGTTTGTATATATCGTAGGTGGCCTTGTTTCGGTGACGGCTCTGTTTCAGTGACCGTTTGAAAGTATGCAGTCATTTTTAATTGCAATATTTTGGATAACTATTTATACCTGGGTTGTAAACTATACCATTCAAGCTTTCATCAGATTGGAAGAAAATGTGCTGACTGAGACTGTATAATCACTGGGTTGATATTGCCAGGGTAACCCCACTTTTGAGGCCTTTTTCTTAATACTTTTTTTTCTCTTTCAAGTTGAGATGTAGATCTGTGGTCTAAAACATTATTTCAACTAATTTTCTTTTCCCAAGTGACTGTTGTATTTTTTTCTTCCTGCTTGTATGGATATATAGCTGACCTATAAGAACTTCTTGATAAAAGTTATGTTCAAAACATATGATCTGCTTATAGTTTTTAAATGGAAAAATGGCTGGTCTGAGAAGTGTTGACCAACTTTCAGATCTGATTTTATTGAAATAAGTTTGCAAATGTCTTCATATTTTTATGAGATATGGTAAACAGATTCTTATTGCATATGACAATTAAATATCATTACATTTTTATGTAAAAAAATATCATTTTTTGCCCACTCTTTGAACCCCACCCCTTGTGCTTCGTAGTATTTATATTACAGTGTAACCATCAAATTGAATGTGCTCTGTATCTCAATATAAACAAGTCTCACGCTGGTTATTAATTATTTTTTGTTCAGTTTGTGATAGTAAACTTCAAGCAAATGCAAATTACCGGCTATTGTCACTAGTTTTCAAATGAAGTAGGGGTCACTGAAATAGGGCCGGCTGAGTTTCTGTACTGCAAAACAGGGGTGTCTATGATAAACAGAACAATATAATTTTGTTAAGAGTATTTTCCACTTTTTTATACATCACACAAGTTAAGGACTAATAACGCAATAGTAATTCATAAAGATAATAGGTCTTCTCCAACAGATTGGGTAATTCTGCCTGAAGTATTCTTAGGGTCACTGAAACTGGTCCTTCGAGGATAGTATACAATCCATGACAAATTTACAGGTTGAACGATGAGCTATGCTGCAGCATCTTTAACCTAAAAACGTCACAAATATGATTTATATATGATGAGTAAAAGGTTAAATTCTATTAGATCTTATAGGAAGCATCCCCTTCACAACATTGTATGATAAAATTATTCACTTTTCTATCGTGTAGATATTTGACAGCACGTAAACAAAAGTGGTGACTGGTGACCTACTTTCCGTTTTAGTAGCCGGTGTTTTAAAAAGTGTATACTTACTATTTGTGAATGGGTGCCGAAAGTTGAAATGATACGACACACCCTCCTCTGAACCCTCCTCCCCCATTAGCTCGCACAGCAGCAAACAATCATTTAGTGAAAAATTTGGAGATCTCCTCTTCTCTGCAGCCATGATCTATTTATATTGCTCTGTTTGTAAATACGCAGACGAAGTGCGCGGGTACATGTTCGCGCGCGTTTTTGTCACATCCGTTACTATTTTTAGACACGGGAAAATCCAATTTGGTTGACAACGGGCAAAGAATTTTCTCAAGTTATTTCTTAAACTTAAGAATTATTTTAGTTAAGAAAATCTTTAGATCTTTTAAGAATACGACTTAAGTTAAAGGGAAGGAAATTTCTTAGCTAAGGAAAAAAAGATAAGATTTTCTTATTCTTAAGTACATTATCTTAGATGCTACTGGAACACGGCCCCAGGTTACCCCTGGTTAGGACCAACTTTGATCCATAGGGTATGACTTCTGGGTGCTGTGGGGTTCGTTTTGGGGAGGCTGCGTTTTTGGTACGTGGCATTCCCTGTTTGATATTATTTTTGTTTTTTTGGTACATGACCACCAGGTAATGCTACATGCCAAATATCTAGGTGATTGGCCTTTTGGTATGAGACAAGAAGATATTTTAAGATTTCCCTATCTAACCTAAAATCAAGCGAATCCCGGGGTGGGGTCAATTTTGACCGGGGTCATGATTAAAGGACCATTAGGCAATGCTATCTGCCAACTATCTAAGATCTAGACCTCGTCTTTGTATTTGGGACAATATATTTGTTAAGACAGTTATAGTAAGCCTATGTAAATCCGGTGATCCCGGGACGGGGTCAATTTTGTAATGCACAAGATAATGCTTCTTGCCAAATATCTAAGCTCTGGGCCTTTTGGTTTTTGAGAAAAAAAATAATGTTCCCCTATATTACTCTATGTAAAATCGAATGACCCCAACGCCGGGCAACTTTGATATCGGAGTCATGGCTTGAACAATCTTGGTAGAGGTCTTCTAGGCAATGTTACATGCCAACTTACTAAGGTCAAGACCTTGTAGTTTCAGAGAAGAGTTTTAAAGTTTTCCTATAGAAACCTTTGTAAAATCAATAGACTCCAATGTAAAAACTGGTCATCCCGGGACGGGGTCAATTTTGACCCGGGTCATGATTTTAACAATCTTGGTAGAGGTTTACAAAGCGATGCTACATAACTAAATTCTGGGTCTTTGGTTTTGGGGAAGATAAATTTTAGATATTCCCCTAAATAACTGTATGTAAAGTAGAGTGACCCCGCGGCGGGCCAACTTTGATAGAGGTATACTACACAATGCTATATGTCATATATCTAAGCTCTAGTCCCTGTGGTTTCAGAGACCGAAGTCATGATCTAAGGTCTCCCATACAATGCTACAAAGTCTTGGCTTTCCGTTTTTTTTTAAGAAGATTAAAAAAAATATATTCTTTCCGTCGCCATGGCAACCACAGTTATGCATGGAATAGAATTCTTTGAACAAATTTGGTAGAGGACTACCATAGAAACATAAATGCCAAGTTCTATTAACTTCTGCCAAGCAGTATAAGAGGATATGTCGTTTAAAGCAAGTTGTTCGCGCTGAGGTACGACGGTCAGAGGGTGATCAAAATGCTAAATTGAGAAGGTTGTCCTTTGGTGAGCTAAAATACAAGGCACATCGAATTGACGCTTCATCCTAAATAACATTCGAATATTTAGTTGCGGGAACCTTGATAACTAGTCCAGCATCTTTCCACTTGACCACGGATCCATTCTAAATCAATGAAGGTCGTAGACATACAGCACTCAATATGCTTTTGATTTGTATCTTTTCTGTTCATTCTTAACTTTTATTTATTTCGCATAATTTGTTTGAATATTTCAATGGCTATTTAATCAGAAGCTCCCTAAAACTGGTGTCAAATTAATTAACTCCAAAAGCATAAATAATAGAATAATAGTATAATTATTATTACTTATTCTAAACATTTAAGCCATACACTCCGGTCATCAACGGGAAAATCAGCGTTTTAAAATATGTTACAGTACCGTGAAACAGTCAATTATCTATGGAAAGTTGTTGCTGTGCAATAATTTGATGGATAGCGATTTATTACAGAAGGTCTCTATGCTTATTATTTGTGTTATAATGATGCATTTTTATTGATCATTTTACGTGCATTAAACACATTATTTATGTGTGGAGAATATAATCGATATATAATTGATGAACAATCCAATGGATGTAAAAGTGCCTTCAATATCTGCAATACATTAGTGAGATCAGGTAGATACTGAAAACTGAAAGTTTGCAGGTATAGTAGCCACCCAGTGCCCCCTGTTACTAGAATATGTGTTTATTCACTAATATTATGATTAAAACAATAAAAGTAATAATTTCCTTCATTCAGCTACAGTCTATGACAATAACCCTAATATTTTTCTCATTGCTACCCATTATACTGATCAGTTTATGATATAAGTAGATTACCGTATTTGCATTAAACCCGGTTTAGTGCATTCTGAAACTGTGTGCTGGTAAGTGCTGTTAACAAAGTTTGGTTTGTTGTTGTTGATGTCCTGGAATGAAATAAAGAACTACAAATGCTAGAATGTATTTCACCTGTGTTATATAAATATTGTTCCTTGAGTATTAAGAGTTGATAAAATTTGCATAACTGTTGTAAATTCATGAATGCTGAACAATCAAACTCAACTGGACTAAACAAAAGTGGTATAAATGATGTATATCAAATCTTAATTAGTGAAACGGAAGTGTATAAATGTTCATACCTGTAAAATAATAATTATATTCTGTGAATCGAAATTGTTTTCCGTTCCGCTATTAAATGCTTCCACTGTTATACTGAAGTTCCCGTTGTTCTCTTTTGTTATGAGCAAAGTTTTGGTAGAAACGATAGCTCCTGAAGTAGTGTTTATTTGAAAGTCCTGGACTGGTGATTTCAAGCGATACAACACTTGTGAACCTGTCCCGATATCATCATCCGAAGCCTTCATATGAAACAAACATGTTCTTTAAGTTATCATTAGCACTTGAAATTAATTTCCCAGCTTAAATTTATAACTGACTTCCTTAACTCTAGCAGAGATGCCATCAATGCGATGGATTGGTTGTGGTAAGTCTGCACGATTTATATCCTTTAAAACATTACTCGGTTTGAGTTTGAAACACAATCAATGATTGTTACAATATATCTCAATTTATTTGAAATACTGACCACAATTAATATCTTATACATATGTTTTGGCATTGCAAACAGTTTGCACACAATTTCTTACCCATCTGACTTTTAGGCGTAAATATCTAGATATTGGGCTGGTTTACTGTAACTTTTTGTGCAAGGTTCTACATGTAATAAGCATCAGTACAAGCTAGTAAAAGCTTAGTGAGTTCGGAAAATAACTTGTGTCAGTTTACAGAAAATTAATAATATTTAAGTACTTGACTAAAATACTAAAATTTACTTAGGAAATAGATTTCACTTTTGAGTGATAAACGGTTAGTATATCACTGTGGGGAGTGTAAATGCGTAGTAATTACGAAACATTTACACGACACACAGTGATATAATAACCGGTATATCACTCAAAAATAAAATCTATTTCCATTCTAACACGTTAATCTAAACAAAAACATGTTCGACGGAGTACTATTTGCTGCGCTTTCATGAAGTCGCTGTCTTGAAACTTGTAGTTTTCCGTGCATTCCTTGCATTTCGAGAACTTTTGGCTGTTCTTTTTTACTCCCCAAATAAAACGCTATTCGTCTTATTTTTGTTGTTTCTGATATTGCTGGCGATACCGGAAGTGTAGAAAATTTTACTACGATTTGTTTTACATCACGTGAATTCATTCACAACAATACCAATCCAAGCGTATTGCACACTCGTAGATGTTGTGTGACAATTACACGGAAGGAAATTTCAGTAGTCAAAAATAGTTCCACACGCCTAGCGTGATATACTTAATAGTTTTATCACGCTCAAATCTTTCTTTGTGTATATAGGAGAAATTTCCAATAGTGTAAAAATAATCCTTTTACAGTTTTATAATAATGGGTATCATGATATAAATTGGGCATTTCAATTGTGTGTCGATTAAAAAATCTTTCTAATATATCATCTTTTTCAGTTGAATTTATAGAGTTATTCTATAGTTTTTTATTCAGGTCCCTTCAGGAATCTGTGAAAAACCTGTAGCGAAAAACCACAGATCTAATTAATGTGATATGAGTATTGGTGCCGTATTTAAATGTGTGAATGCTACACCAAAACAATATTTACAACTTGAATGTGTGGATTAACCATGATTTTGTCTAAAATACAAGACTTTAGACAAAACAGGGGAGGTAACCCCAAATGAAATACTGAGTAGTCCTTCAAGCAGTAACCACCCTTTGGATACTTCTGAACCAGTTTCAAAATCCAACTATACTAGCGTAGGTTAATTGTTTCCTCTTCATGTATAATCAATTAAAACACTAGTTACAACTACGTTCCAAACCCGACCCGGAAGAAGATTGTTAGGACAAACCACTATATATCTGTGACTTAGAGCAACTGTAATTGTGATATTTTACTCGATTGAATCACAGCCAAATAAATATGACATCTTCGAGTGTTTAAGATCTGTTCGGAATGAAAATCTAAAAAGGCTAATATTTAGTCATGTATATATTACTAGTGTGAGGTACATATTTCAAGATCTTAACAAAATTTGGAAGACAAATTGTATCAGAAACCAAAATTTGAAACTTTTTCAATGATTGTTTGTTTAGTGTAGAGGTCTTTGTAATCGAAAGAATGGACAGAAATGCTCACGGCCATTGTAAGGTCTGATTTACCGATAAAACGTAGGGAAGACTTATAAACAATGAGCTAGAATGTATATGCTATGAACTGTCAATGAATGAAAGAATATGTTGAGTTTTAGCATTATACAGACCACATTGACAAATACTATTTCTGAAATTACAATATTATACTTGGATGAAATGCTTATAAAACATTGAGATTATTCTGTGCATTGGTGATCTAACTTACAATTTCTTCAAAACAGGATAATGTATTTTGATAAACATTAATTTGTGATCATTATAATCTAGAAAACATCGTTTCAGGGCCCACTTGTTCTATCAAAAATGAAGTCTTTTTTTAAAAAAGTCTAAAAACTTGGTTTGTGAAACTATTTATCTTAATTGTGAACACAGTGATTGCATAATCACTAAAGGAACATTGTCAATCTATATGTAAAACAAAAGAAAACTTTCCGGAGCTATAAATGTTGATTAAACAAATTTCAATAGTGACTTATCTAATATCCCCTTCCGTATTCCTTACATTTTTGAGGATGTAGATAATATTTATTTGGCCCATGAATAAATACTTAAAGATGTTTTCAATGAACATGTACCTTTCAAGAAAAATATACCCAGACGCAACCCCCACCCTATGTGAATTCCCACAACCGTAAGGTCATATATATACAATGAAAGATAAACGTCCATTCCCATACAAACCAAAATAAGCCCATGTTACACCTATATATAACAAGCAAATTCAGTGAATTTATATATCGATCCCCCGCTGCTCCCCTAAAATAACTAATGGTCTTACAGATGAGACCTAAAATCGAGGTCCGATGTAAAGGTGCTGTACACAGGGCATGTTATAAAACCAGGGAGTGTCTCTGGAACGGGACGCGTTCTTTCTTGCACTCTCCCCCGAAACCTGAAATTACTAAACCCTTCTGTGGGCGTTGATCATATGGATTATCCAGTACCAATGATAAAACTTTTAAATACATACATACTTAGTAATGGCTCCGGACATAAACAAGATGACCCCTTCACAAAAAACAAAGTTACAATTATTAGACAAGTGAGAATTTTATCTACCATGTCAAAGATATATGAATTAATATTAAGTGATCAGCTCATAAACTTCTTTGAGAAAGTTTACCACCCCTATCTATCTGGCTTTAGGTCATACAACTTTATTAAGGTTAGCTGAACCCCCTAGATGAAAATGAATTTATAGGAGCTTTACTTATGGGTCTAAGGCTTTTGCCTGTTTCAATCAGGAATAATTGTAATTACACGCAAGGCTTATTGGTTATCAGAGATGCAAGCATGCAAACTCATGTTAACTTACTTGTCAAACAGGTCACAAAGGGTCAAACTTGGAAACAAAACTAGTGAGTTTAAAAGATTTGAAAGGTGTCCTATATGGTTCAATTTTAGGAACCCGGATTTTTAATATTTTCCTGAAATCTATTTTCTATTTTGTTCATAGGTCAACCCTCTACAATTGTGCAGATAATTACACCCTATCTTTCCATCATATAGATCTAGGAAAATTCAAAGAATACCTAGAACCGGAAATCAAATCCTCATAGACTGGTTTAGGCTTAACCACATAGGCAAACCCTGATAAGTTTCAATCCATTAGTGTATGAACTAAAACCAACAAAGCTGTCAAATAATTCAAAAATGGTCAGAATGAAATTGACACTCAAGATACAAATATATGTAAAAAGGCAGTCAAAGGCAGTTTTAAAAACTTATGCATTTCGTGTTCCTTTTTACTTTTTTTACTTTTTTACTCACTTCCTTCTTATGGTCAAAATCAGCAATCCTCTGAATAGTTTTTAAATCCTTTAAATACTTTCTTACCCTTGTTTTGTTTCACTGTTCAATTGTCAAAATGTCTTAACTTAATTCTACAGTGCAACGTTTATGTGCTTTATTGTATTAGTTGTGTAGACGGCAGTTTCGAGTACATAGTGCATTTTAATTTTCACCCCGCTTCAGGCCCTTGTCTTTCTCAACATTTTCTTTCAGTAAGATAGGTCTACTATGTTTCACTAGATTCTGTTTGTCTTTGAATGCTCAAATGCTACTTTTAATTCGTATATGCTTCATACTGTTTTATGCTCTTTTTGTGCTTTCAATGCATTTATCTATGTATCGTTTGCTGTATGTTTTTAATGCTCCTTTGTGTTTGTTTTTATTACTTATGCGCTTTGTCTTATCACAACTGTTTTTATCTTGTTATATCATATACATAATGTTTGTCGGTAAATAGCTGCAAGCTTTTGTTGTTTGTTAATCTCAAACCGACATCAAATAAAGTTTCTTGTATCTTGTTTATTGTATCTTGTATTCAGAATAGTAAATTGCTTCTACTATCTTCCGATATTTAATTGTGTTAGATTATTTCCATTAGTATTGACTATGCCTCGTATTACTATGTTCTTTATACCTCATGTTGTCATGTTTACATGTCTTGAGTGAATAAAGATATTTGATTTGAGAAATATCGTTCTACTAGCATTTATGACATAATGGCTTGCTTATATCATTGGGATTGGGATCTACAAATGATAGGGAAGCTACTCGCCTATACAGGCAACTACGAATTATTTTATCGTTTTCTCTGCCATAAATTGCATTGCCTATTAGGTTACGATGCTTAACATGTCAAAAGTGAAAGACAAACTGCAAAACAAAAACAGCGACGTATAAAAGTTAGTAAAAAGTTCCTCCTCCAAATTATGTATTAACTTTTTGGCACTGCTACCATATGTTATTATTACCTTTGATGTAAATACTTCAACATGTGCTTTCGTCCCTTCCTGAAGATACTTGACAACTGTCTTATCTTCTGCAGAATATTTAGGGATGTTATCATTGATTCCTTCAACTATAATTTCAACAACAGCGATTCCTGTTCGTGCTGGCGTTCCACCATCAGCTGCTTCCACTGATAATTGAATTAAATTACTATTCCCCATAGCTTCTCTATCAAACCCATGTATTGTTATTATTGAGTTATTCACCAATGAAACGTTTTTGCTCCTGAAAAAGCAAAACATGATATTGCGATGATCCAATTTATTTATGAATACGTATCTATACACCTTAAGGTTAGTTGGTCGATTATTTGTTTGCTGCGTCCTAAAAAATATAAATTAAATTGTCATCAAATCTTTGTGTTTCTTTCCGCTCTGTATTATGCTAACTATAGATAGTCATGTGATGTTTGTTTTCACCAAGCCTTCGAGATTCGGGCGTGTTACGGTTTTTTTTTCTCCTTTAAAAATGGGTTGTTTTCTAGGTAAAATACATACTTTTACAACAACTGAAGACGTGGATCAAGATCAAACTAAAACACCGACCCAAGTAATGTACTCATTATTTTTCTACATAATAATAATAATAATAATAATAAATCTTTAATAAATGTGTGTAATTCAACTTCAATCTCTTAAATAGTTCTGAAGTAACTTTCCGGAAAAGCATTATTTTACTGTTCTCAATAGCCTCTGTCACAACATAAAATATCAAAACTCAGTTCCTCATATAGTGTTGGAGTATATATTACATAAAAGGGGGTAATTATGAAAATCCAGACTAATGGTTCTTTGCCACTGCAGTCCGTAACAGTGACATCTAAAATTGACATCTAAAATGTGTGAAGTATCAACTCTATCCCATGAATAATTTATTTATCTTTTTAAATATCATAAAACATTCACAAATAATTCGAGCAATCAAATAAACCTGAATTGTTCAGCATGGTAGTTTACGATTATTTATGTTTCGAATCGTAACGTGTCGTGAAAAGCCTCCGTGAGACAGTACCTTTAATGTGTTATACATTAAAGGTGATACTGATAACATTTATTTATAAATATTTACGAGAATAATAATACAGTTGTTGTAATAATAATAACATTAACAACAGCAAAAATTTTTTTTTTTCTGTTTCTGGGCAATGCGTAAAAAGACTGAGTTAGACAGTACCTAAGGGGATGACACTTGTTACACATTGAAAGAGAGAATTGAAAGGAAACGTTATACCTACAAACTATGATTCAGGCTTGCCACATTTATGAATTACTTCCCTTTAATATGAGAAATTATCTTTGTAATTTTTACCTTTATCTTAAGTCGGTCAAAAGCTATACATCGCTTATGTTTATATATGTTATTGTAACATGCCGACAGAAAATAAACTTTGTATTTGTACTTGTATTTGTATTTTGTCCGGAACACAACTAAGATTGAGTTTGTAATTTACGTAATGATTGAATGCATTGAAAAGTACACTATCTAATAATCTTAACTCTACCTTGAATTATTATAATCATATCCTTACATTTGTAAAATTATGCTTGGTGGAAACACAGATCGAAAACCGTTCCGCAGATTTACTTCGTATTTAACACATTGACAGAGGATATGGAAAGAAAGTGCAAAATACAACAATCATATCTGGGCCTATCCTTGTAATACGCCCCTTTATTTGTATATTTTATTATTTTGCTGATCTGAACTGTTAAATTTTTTATGCAAAAGAATTGTAACGGATCATATGTCATATTTATTCGAAAACACATGCTTCGCGGAGTATCCACTGGTGTTACAATACACTTGTAATCTATGATTACACCACAAAACAGACATCTACGACATTATTAGACCTTTCTAACTTAAACTGAAACGGAAACGGAAACTAACTTCGTACTTGCAAAGAAAACCATGTAATAAACAAGAGAGCCAAAATGGCCCTTTATAGCTTACCTGGCTAACTCAAAGATTTCATCAAGGTAATCATACTGACCAAGTTTCATAAAGATCCAATGAAAAATGCAACCTCTATTGCACACACAAGGTTTCTCTATGATTTGACCCCATGACCTACTTTTTGACCTCAGCTGACCCATATTCGAACTCGACCTACATTTCATCAAGGCAATCATTCTGATCAAGTGTCATGTAGTTCCAGTGAAAAATACAGATAACATTGCATACACAAGAAGTTTTTATGATTTGACCCCGTGACCTTGCTTTTGACCCCAGATGACCCATCTTCAAAGTCAACCTAGATTTCATCAAGGTAATCATACTGACCAAGTTTCATAAAATCCAATGAAAAATGCAACCTCTACTGCATACACAAGGTTTTTCTATGATTTGACCCGGTGACCTAGTTTTTGACCCAAGATGAGCCATATTCAAACTCGATCTAGATTTAATCAAGGCAATTACACTGAACAAGTTCCATGAAGATCCAATAAAAAATGCAACCTCTATTGCATAATCAAGGTTTTTCTATTATTTGACCCCGTGACCTAGTTTTTGACTCCACATAATCCATATTCAAACACGTCCTAGACTTTATCAAGGCAATGATTCTGACCAAGTTTCATGAAAATCCAATACAAAATGCAACCTCTATTGCATACACAAGGTTTCTCTCTCTATGATTTGACCCTGTGACCTAGTTTTTGACTCCAGATAACCCATATGCAAACTTGATCTAGATTTAATCAAAGCAATCATACTGACCAAGTTCCATGAAGATTCAATGAAAAATGCAACCTCTATTGCATACACAAGGTTTTTCTATGATTTGACCCCGTAACCTAGTTTTTGACACAAGATAACCCATATTCAAACTCAACCTAGATATTATCAAGGCAATCATACTGACCAAGTTTCATGAAGATCTAGTGAAAAATGCAGCCCCTATTCTATACACAAGATTAAGTGTGGACGGACAGACGACAAACAGACAGACGACAGACGGACGACAGACAGACGACGGACACTAGGCGATCACAATAGCTCAACTTTGAGCACTTCGTGCTCAGGTGAGCTAAAAAGCTATGAATAACAAAAAACCACAGGGGTTTGCGACTTAAATACATGAGCTGCTAAATTACCTGCGGAAGGAAATGCCAAGAATTGGGCCCTATAGAGATTATCGACTTATTCGACTTAATCTTTCTTTTAGAGTGATCTAACATTATTCTGTATCTCAGAATTATTCTGTTAATCTTGCGAAACTCTCGTCTCTCTTACGTGACGTCACGTCTGACCGGGAATTTTCAACCGTTGGGACACATGCATATGAAAATATAAGCTTCTATCATTAGTTTGAGCTGTTGTGCATCATTAAGACAGCCAGGAAATCCCGACTCGCTTTACATACGATACCATCTTTATAAACACAAATTTGGTATGTATGACATGGATGTTCTGGTTACAAGAACGAAACTGATCATTTTGCTCATTCAAAGGATGAAATATATTGTGCAATCTGTCATCTTTTGCACCAACTGCTGGATACTATTTGTCTCGGTCACCACTGATTTACTGTAGGCAACGTATATAATGCGAAAATATTCGATAAAATATGCGCAACATTGTACGGATTTCAATGCTTGCATTTGCAGTGCCTATCATGGACATAGTAGCCGAACTTACACAATCCTTATAAAAAATAACGGAGTTCTGTTTACAAGGGAAAAAATATGACTTCTATCAATATATGACTGTCTGATCAACAGAGTGGTGAGAGAAACTGCTAAACTGGATTTTTTAGGAAGCAGCACTGCAAAAAGAAGATATCTTTTGCTAACGTCCATTTAAAAAAGAAAGACAACACTCTACTGCAATTGAACTAGTGCAAATTATTGATAAAATACAGAAATTAAAAGATTACTGGTTCGGTACAAGTTTACAGAATTCAGCGAGAACTACTTCGTATCCCTGTGGTGTTGTGCGCATCATACTTTTAAAAATTGTGAATTTCGTGCAGATCAAGCGTAAAATATTAATTGCATGTACATAGCTAAATCAGTAACGCTCTATATGACTGAAATGATTTTTAAATACTGTATAACGCTTTAAATATGCGGTGCAAAATAGTTGCCAAAACTTGCCGAAATCGCAACAACCGCCAAAATATCAATTAAGGCAAATCGCGGACAGAAACTTCTAGGAATATTAGATGTTTAAATCGACAGCCGCTCTTCTGGCGTAAGGTTATCACAATAGCTGTTAAATGCTGAGAGTATCGCAAGCCATTTTACTATTTATTCCAAAAAGAGATATCTCTTTAATTTCAAATAGATATCATTTGTTTTAATAGAGATATCTCTTTCACGCTAAGAGATATCTGTATCAGATAAAAAATATCTCCTGCACTTTAAGAGATATCTATAGAGATATCTATTTAACATTATTTGATAGATATCTCTCTACTTTTGAGAGATAGCTCTCAAAGTTACAGAGATATCGCTCTAAGTTTAAGAGATATATGTCTGTTTCAAACAGATATCTCTTTTCACAGATATTTTCTGATGTAGGTGAGGTATCTCTGTACGGTAGAGATATATCTCTTAAGTATTGGGAGATGTCTTTCAAGACACGAGAGATATCTGTATTAAAAGAAAGATATCTCTTCATTTACAGAGATATCTCTTAATAAAAAGATATCTCCCCATATTCTAGGTGATATCTCTATGAAAATAGAGAGATTTATCATTTTTGATTAAATAGTAAAAGAGATATCTCTCTGATTTCAATAGATATATCTCTTTCACGCTGAGAGATATCCTAGTATCGCAGAAAGATACCTCCTGAACTTTAAGAGATATCTCTTTTATTAACACAGATATCTGTTTAACATCATTTAAGAGATATCTCTCAAAGTTACATAGATATCTTTCTATTTTAAAGAGATATATATTAAAAGAAAGATATCTTCTTATTTGCAGAGATATCTCTGAATTTAAGAGATATCTAATCTATTTTAGGAGATATCTCTTTTTTGATTAAATAGTAAATTGGCTTGCCATATCAGAGACACAAGGCATTATTTTCGCTTTGTAAAATTACGGGTTCCACTGCATACAAGTATTAATTCAATTATGAGTTTATATTTTTTGTCATATCTTAATATACTAATGATAAACAGTTTTCTGCTGTTTTCCTCTGATAACTCGGTTTATTTTCAGTAATACATGTAAAAGTATTGATACATAAAAAATAAAAACACAGAAAACAAAGCAAAGTTATTAACCAACAATAAAAAAATAAAAAACAGAAATCATAGAATATATAAAAGCGAAAACGGTGCATAAGACAGTGTCACAAATTAAATAAAAATAGCCATACTCCTATAAAAATTAAAATTATCTGTGCAGGATTCAAACTCATGGAACCTTGCATACAAGTTGGGCATCTTACCACTACACCACTGTCTCTGCGATGTGAACTTCAGTCGGTGAAATGTATTTGTTCGATATGATAATCAATTGAAATAACGAAAACACAACCGAACGTAGCCGAGGATATTGGCGAAGATTAATGAGTGCCAGGTAAATATTGTCGCACAATAGCATATTGGCAGTGTACTGCTGAAGTACATATTTGCGTTGTTTTTATTTGGCACAATCAATGTAGCCAAAATTAACGCCCGCCAAAACAGAACTGGAAGTTGGTAGTTGTGTTGTTTGAGAAATCCCCCAATTTATTTCCAAAGTACGTATTACATTTACGAATTACGTTTAAGTTAGATAGGTCTAATAATAGATAAAGCTTACCATTTATCAGGTATGAAATGCATTGTTATATGCCCATCATATCCTGTGTCATTATCATGTGCCTGTAAGATAAAAAGTTTGATTTTTGCAGGCGCTAAAAGATCTGAACTGACACTTGAATAATTGTATTAAGATCTAAAGAAATATTGAATGGTGCATAACTCTATCAGAAAGTAAACTAAAAAATTATGTAACCAAACAGTAACAAACATCAAAAAAACGTCAAGCTGGCCATACTAAACACATGCCATTTATTTAGATCTAATTTATCCATGAAAATAAAACACTTTATGAAATTTGATATCAGACAGAGTAAATCGCGAATCGCGAATATTACTCAATCTGCAGTACTAAAATACTACAGCAACTTTAAACTTCCAACCAGGCCGGTGATAAAAGGCTTATTCATAAGAATGTCATCAAAATGTATAAGCAACTACTTTATTGCTTTTTAAGGGTAAAGAAAGTTTCGTTAAGTATTAAATAACGGTCGAAGGAAATGAAAATACATGTACTAAAAATTAAATCAAATATGACAGCCGAAAAACACTTTATAACGCCCTCCTAATTGCTTTACAAGATCAATACAATACTAGAGGCAGCTTTTTACAGAAATAACGTTTGTCTCTCACCACTTATCCGGTATGTGTGTCATGAATTACAAATAGTTCGAAGCACAACTTATTTACATGATGTCCTACAAACAAAATCCACTCGGAATCACTGAACCGGAAAATGTCCAAGATATGCATAACTAGGCATGGCACTGATCATTCATATAAAGTTTGTTTGTAGTCCGCCTAATGGTGTAAGAGGAGTTGCGCAGACAAACTAAGGGTTAGAGTTTATGAAAAAGTTCAATAACTCTGCCGCTAAGAATCACTGAACCGGAAAATGCCGAAGATATCCACAACTAGGCTTGGCACTGATCACTCATGTGAAGTGTAGTTGAAATCCGCCAACCGGTATAAGATGAGTCGCGCTGACAAACTTTGGATTGCGGTAAGGGTTAGGGTTTACAAAAAAAGGAAAATAAGTCCGCTAATATCATTGAACCTGAATATGACGACGATATGCAAAATTGCACTTGGTACTAAACATTTCTAGGTGCGCGGACAAACTTTTGTGACAGACAGACATTACCAAATCAATATGTCTCCCAACCGAAAGGTGAGATACATAGTTCAGCTCCGATTGCTTCACAGAAAAAGAATACAAAATAGAGCTCCAATATACTAGTCAAAGAGTAGATAAATACAAATGTCGGCTTCGGTATTATACAAAACTTGTCTGGAAACCATTAAATATACTTTACCTGTATTGTGAATTGGTGTGAATCATTTTCCGACACATTAAAATTGTACACTGGTTGTTCAAATTCTGGTGGGTACTCATTTACAGGCTTTACTGTAACATCTATATCGGCTGATACATTGAATTTGCCGTCGAAGGCGAATATTCTTGCCTTTAGTAGCTCGGATTTTATGTCACCATTATCGAGATCGGGCTCTTTATAAAGTTTTAAACTTCCATCGCTGTAATTTAGGTCTGAAATGTTTTAAAATCATTAGACATTTTACTTTTAAAGAGTAATTTGACAACTACTCTATACCAATCGGTGATGGTGAAAGTTAAAGTAAACATGTTCCGTTTATGCAAACAACTATCAGCAACACGAACAAGCGCATGCATGCACATACACGCACATCCAAACACACGCAGTACTCATTATAACACAGTGCGCTTTTACATGTCTTTTGCTTTGAGGCAAATAACGGTGCAAATATTGCATCAAACGATACAGAATTATACACTGGTGCCATTTTCATAAACAATTACACATTTTGATGTCTTTACACATAATCTACTACTAATACACATTTTGCATAATGTAATAGCAGATACGATTTTAGTGCCTTTTTCTGCAATCACTGTTTTCCATCGGAATAGTATAGTTGAACCGATACTAGTTTTTAATATAAGCAAGTAAGCGTGATATTAACTTCTTCTGAGAGCCTTGCAATAAAGTTCAGGATCCATGTCGGCAAATAACTACGATAAAACTTTTAATAGATTTTCATTTTCTGAAACTGTTTTATATACCATTCTCATCTGACCACAGTTCTACTATAAAAGTTCGTAGTCTTTCCTTACAGTAAGACAGCAAAACTCTTCTTTTTGTCTCAGATCAAGGCCAGGATAGAAATTATATATTTATGCGGAATATTTTGCTTTAGAGGCTGTAAACAGATTTCAACAGACGAGTGTCATTTATTTTTTAATCAGTGGAATTTGACCTGGACCTCATCTATACTTTCTTTAAACGCATGTACTGATCAAAGCGCTATGATGCAGTCAATGATAGTAGTTAATATAAGTTGCAAGAGGTTCAGTTTACCATCGATTTGTAACAGGGTGAGAATAATGTGCAGCCTGACCGGGACTCGAACCCGGAACCCTTCGCTTACAGGGCGAATGATCTCTTTTTTATTGTTTATAGTCCCGCCCGACTCTAGGATTTCCCCAATAGTGAAACCTGCCAATCCTCCTGACAGACACAGTTTGAAGAGACAGCTGCAGATACAAGGAAATCCGAGTACTAGATCCTAGCTTTTTACGAACAGACCCCTTTGTTGTTTTAATTGCCTCCGATACACGGGAGACTTCCTCTAGGTTTCTAACCAGTTCTTCTCTAGATGGGTTGGAAACACTAAAAAGCGTTTCTGAAATTTCTTGTGCCCTGGTGAATGCTCTAACGACTTAGCTAACTGACCGCATGTACTTTTTCTCCCCAATTGTCGTTAAGTCCGTACATTTAAAACTTATCTATACACTTATATACATGATACAAAAAGTCAAATATGCTTCTTACAGTCGTTGTGTTCGAGAGTATAGGTAAGTCTACCAAGGTGATCTGCATCCGATGCATTGATGTTGCCCAAGATGTATCCTTTTTTATAGGTCTCGAAAATGCTGAACGTGTACGTTTGATTCCCAAAAACCGGTCGGTTATCATTGATGTTTTCAATTGTTATGTTAACTTTGCAGCTGCAAAATAAAACATTAGATATAGCTACTGAATAAGCGCGAATATGTCTTGATTGTTTCAGTTTCATGTAGTTCTAAGATAATATTCGCCTTTAAAGATAACAATTTGTAAATATTACTTAATGGTCAATTTAAGAAACAAAATCACTTAGTGAATGATGATAGAATCATGTTCTATTTACTCTTAAATAATTTTGACGTATGCCTTACTTTCATTTCATGTCACTCCTTCACTGAGATATTGTAAGAAAGGTTTAATATTTTGTGTGCTTTATCATAGAAAGACATACTACCCTCTATTCATACAAATGTAACAGGTAGTTCTTTCAGAAAAAGCAAGGTCATGAATAGTTTTGCACTAATAACAATCCATTTCGCTGGGACACATAAGACAACTATCTTGGTAATATAAGTAATTGCAACACCCAAAGTGACTATGAGCCTTAACCTTCATAACGCAAACTAATGTTCGTGTTAGTATGAAATTCGTCGATCTTAATTAACCAGCTTAAATAGATACTGTTCGTGCAAGTAAACTTATCAGTTGAAACTGTAAGCGTTGCACAAACTCACACAATTGCAGGCTTGACAGAAGCTCCAATCATGAAAAAAACACAATTAACTATATCCGTATTTATCAAAACGAGAGTTCTGAATACATGTACAATTTATAATATTTAACAATTCAATAGAATCATTTTTTCATAAAACTTTGCTTTTCTTTAATTTTCTATTTAAGTAAAAGTTAAATGACTAGCGTAAGTGCAGCAGACTAGTCAAGTTTAAAATGTCAGTAGTTTAGAAGGTCACCACAATTTATTTTGGTGGTACTTAAACATAAGGTAAAGTATAAAAAGATAAATGCAGTCATTTTCTTGACTTCGCATAAATTTTGTTGACTTTTATTCTAGCAAAAATGTTATTCTTAATAATATGATTTTTTTTTCATATGCAAAACTCCACCTGGATACCAACCTGGAACTTTTATTCCCAACTTTAGCTCGAGCTTCAACATCCAACAAAAATGTGTGTGATGATATATTTTCAAAATCATAACATTTTGTCAAAACTATTTCTGCCGCTTTACCAGTCGGTTTGACGTCAAAGTGCTGCAAAATGATATATGTATGAACGCTTGAAGGAATTGATCACGAGAAAACAAGCTAAGCAAGCATACTGACAGTTTAAAGTACATGTATAATGTACTTTTCATAATAAATAGTTCTTATAATAACGAAGCAATATTTGGTCAGAGGTTTGCAAAATCAAAATTTACATTAAATTTATAACAAACTGTGAATGCTGTGATATTACCGTTCAAAGTGACCCTGCCAACACACAGAAAACTGAACGTTACAAAAGTTAAAACGAAAAATATGAACCTGTACACCACTTCACTCAGCTAAATATAGAAGAGATCAATGAAGATCCTTTTGACTCTCCTGGTCAAAATAAAATACAACCCTTTCTGTTAGGTATATTTTCATTTTACCTGTCTAGACAAGAAATAACTCAGAACAAGAAAACTGTGATACAAAAGAATCACAGCAGGCCTAAGAACCTTGTCTTAAATAAGTCATAGCCAACTCCCCATTCATTTTTAATTTCAGTTTTGACTTTAGAGTTCTTGTAATATAAGCAAAACTGTTTCATATGTTTAATTTCTTTTAGGTAAAATTTGTAATTTGACGCTTTATGAACTAACAAACATGAAAGTGTCAACCTTTTGACGTTTTTAGAGCTACACATTGAACAGTGATATTAACCTATTCTTAATATTACCTTCTTGGGCGGTTTCATTCATTTCATGATATTTGTGCAAAGAACTATTCATTGCTTCACTTGCATGTAACATTTTCCAAACACGTATTACATGTAGCGGACCCGCAATAACTAGTGTTTAAATATTGTTACATCTCAAAACATATATTGTCGTTCAAGCATACATTTTGAACATAATTTAATATGGCCACTTTGAATTGTAATAATTATAACCTTAATCTATTGCTGTTGTGTAATTCTAAATGCGTTCTACCACACACAAAACACATGTGTTAAAATTGTGGAATAGTTTAACATATACTATTATAGTTATAACTGACGCGAAACAAACTTACGGTACTGCCTTTACTTGATATACTGTAGCTGAAAAATCCTTCACCTATTATGTCATTTTCATTACGTAACGATAAAGAACAGTTGATTTTCGGATGATTAGAACACTCCTGGACACTGCAGAAGAATATTTCTACAACAATAAAAAAGGTTAGTTGACACACTGATGTGTATAATAAGTTAATAACACGTAAAGCTATCCATCAATCAATCCATCGATCCATTTACTTCATTTCCTGTGGCTACGTGGACATCGAGTATCTTAACCTGAAATTTGTTCTATTTTTCAGTTTTGCGCATTTGATATATAAAAGACGACCAGCGGCCAGTAGCTATTACAAACGCATTAAAAACATATCACTTCCTTAATCGTTAATGTATTTATATTTTTATTTGTTTTCCTTTTGCCGTAAGGACAATTTCGTCACTAGTATAGTGGCTGTTGACAAGCAATACCCTAGCAAAAAAGAATAAGTATGTATGAACCTGCATAAAATTGGATACATGGATAAGATGTGATATATACTATTTTGAAAGAAGGCCATACTGATCAAGACGGTATAATTGTATAACGTATCAGGATTAAGAGCTATCTTGGCGCAGTAGTAGCTTGATCGCCTCTTGATCGGAGGGTCCCGGGTTCAATTATTACCTATGCCAGGTAGTGGTAGTATTCTAAGGCAAAGACATGATAAATCTACATTCTCTCTCTCTCTCTCTCTCTCTCTCTCTCTCTCTCTCCGAGGTTGGTTTCATTTTGAGTGAGTCTCGAGATCGATTTATAAAAGTTGTATAAACTCGTTATGCAATCGAGAAAAAATAGTATAAATTGAGTATCAATGAATTAAATGATCTCTGATGTCTATCACACCAAACCTTATGCCTCAAGAGTCAACTTTGACTATATTACACTGAATACCTTTACTATTTATTCATTCTCTGGTTTATGTCACAGGCACTTGGTCAGTTTTATATTAATCTTTTATAGGCATATTTTATATCCAAGATATGTTTTACTACCGTAACGTTGTTTTTTGTTGGTATAAAATGTCTTGTCAGGCGTTTACAAAATTGACAAGGTTTAATTTCCAATATATTTACTTTTTCAACTTCGGAATTCCTCATATTCCGAAAACATTTTCTCACCTATGAGATACATATTTCCGCGCATTTACCCATGCGAGATAAATTTATCTCACATCGCTTATCTCACATCGCTGCCGGACTATTTTTACGTTGATTATAAGCAGACATAAAAATCGAAAAATGGCTGTAAAATTGTTATTTTTGAAATAAACATAGGGTTGTTGGTATTAATTTTCTTAGTTAGATCATTTTCTATCCATCTATATCAGTTTTGAAGTAAAATTCGAGAAAAAGTTGATTTTCATTTTTTCATCCCAATCCTGTATTTGCACTTATTCCTTCTTACTTTTGTGAAATGCGACTTAAACGGTGAGAAAATAAATCTACCATGTCCATTGAGTTGTGGATAAGGAAATCCCACCCTCGGGTTGAGATACGTCCCAAAAAACTCGGCAGAGCCTCGTTTTTGGACGTATCTCAACCCTCGGGTGGGATTTCCTTATCCACAACTCATGAACATGTTAGATTCACTTTATCTTTTAACTAACAAAATGTCAGAAAAGGAATATAAGAAAAACATAAGCAACTTAAAAGTTGTCACCTTTGCTGAATTCCGGAAAGCCCAGTCTGTTTGTAATTTTTACGGTAAGTGTAGTGGTAGCCGTGTATAAAGCATCAGTCGCATAAACCTGAAATAATGTAAGATGACTACTTTGTACCATAACATACTCAAATGACTATGCTCACATGTAAATGTGAAAAAAAACATACTGGTACGACCAGAAGTTGCATTATTCATATTTTATATTATTTCTTTTCAAAATGATAATCTGCTTGATACATGTACTCTCAATGACTAATCGAAATTGAAACATACATCCCTCAAGTTTTTTTTGGGGGGGGGGTCACATAATTACAAAATTATGTCTCAAGTACATTTAAAACAATTTTCTATATGACTATAATTAAACAAAAATTTGTGTTATATTTATCATGAATAATGGATGTCAACACAGTATGCCAGATGAAATGCCAAGACTATCTGTATTTATAATAATTCTACATTATTTAAACTGAATGATAACATAATTTGTCAAAATAACGAAAAGCGATTCTAAAAAGGTCTTGGTATTGTTAAAACAATATGCCCCTGATAGCATTTTATTTAATTATAAACTTTAAACATTTTACTTAAGTTTAAAAAACGAAAACTTTAATCCAATTATAGCTTAGTACATGAAAAACTCTAACCAAAGTGTCTGAGTCAAACAAGAGCCATAAATTGAAATATCTTTTTACTTTATTTTCTTGTCTACACCTGAAGACTTTCTTTAAATTTGAATCAATCCCATAAAAAGCTGGTGAGGTACTAGCATGTCCATAAATGCAGATGGCATACAAAACTTCAACCCAAATTTCTAAGTTCATTTAGGGGTACGATTTGAATTTCATTCAGTCATGCTTTATTTAACTTTATTGCCTGGTACCCCTGAACACTTCAACAGAGTTTTCAAACAATCCCCTCACTCGTTACTGAGATACATGTATGTTTATGATAGTAACTTATACGCAAAAGAATTTAAACCAAAAGTGGAACGCCAACTAACACCCCCCTCCTCATCCTCTTATCATTCGAAATGTACACTAACGCACATTCTAAACACATGCGTATCAACCATCATTAATGATTGGTAAGTGTTTGACAAGAACGACTTGTCTGCTTACTGGGTACATGTAGCACTTACTTTAAATTTGATAATGTTTTCTAGATGTGGATTATCGTAGTCCAGAATGGAACCTTTCTTAATGCTGATAATCCCCGTTGATGAGTTGATTTGAAACCTCGTGTCATTATTATTCATCCAATAAAACAGTGTTTTATAAGGCGTCTCACAGTCTGCATCTTTTGCTGCCAGAGACTTACATGGTATGTTTCTTTGTGACGAATGGTGGCTATTTGATATAAAAGTATTCATTAGTTAAACGGCACTTTGTTTAAATGCACGTTTAATAGTATCTCCATCATAAAAAAATATTTAGAAAACTATAAAACATATATTAATAAAACAATATTTTCAAAAGCTAAAATTTATGGAAGGCTTACATTGAAGTTTGGTTTAAAAATACTTCTACTGACACTGAAGAAACTACCGGTACATAATAAAAACAGGATAAAACTTTCATTCAATGCAGTAAGATAAATATTACTAAATCTCATTTTTTACATATTTTCATTCGAAAATATTTTTTGTTAAACAAAAATAATAAATATGAAAAAGTTGATTGTTAATCTAATTGCATGAAAGAAGATGAAAAATTTAGTACCCGTGTTTCGAATGAGACAGAACAATATCTAACAATAAAAGAGGATATCAAAGAAGTAAATTGTTTTATCATATCGATATTCATGAATTGTATTCCAATGAGATCATGAAAAGTATAAAATGAATTACCTGTGGTCAAAACATAAATCAATGTCCTCTCCTATGATATCATTTGATTCTGGAATACTAATTTTGTTGGGAGAATACAGGAAAAGAGGCTGCCGATTGTTGACATCCTAAAACCCAGACAAAGAACATAACAATTAATAGTTCAGCATTTAAGATAAATGTTAAATGACTGAAATCTGTCAAGACAAGTTAATATATAAAACGCAAGAAAAACCCTCAGTGACAATGTAGTTTCAAGTTTCAAGTTTTATTTATTTTCTTCCAAGGTCTTAGACCCATGTGGCAATACATGCATATACAAATCACAAATATGGCAGAAAACTTTAAACATTATGTAATGTAAGAAGTTTGATTTATGTTTCAAGAATAGTTGATGATACGCAACTATTATCAAATTAACATTGATAATATAATGATGTAAACGCGCGCTTTAGATGCCATGTCCAGAAATTAATTCCACAAACTAAGGCCAGTACAAAGACTGCCCGGATATAAAGGTAAAAAACACATATTTAGCAAATCATTAAAACGTGCACTTTGATACTATGAATTTTATTATTTCTTTTATTAATTATAAATGCCGTATGTGTTGTTGAGTATAATTATGGTCATAGGTATAACAAGAACTATCACTGAAGGTGATTAATACCCCCCCCCCGAACACCGCACTGACACAGTATATACAATTTCTGTTACACACGATGTTTTAATAATTAGACCATGCGCAACTAGGCATGGTATTTATCACTTCTGTAAAGTATCATAAAATACTGACCAGTGGTTTTTGAGAATCCGAGCGCAGAAGATTTTATTATCTCGAGTCCCTTTGACCCGAAACATGGAATAGGCACAACTAAGCGTGGTACTTATCACTTCTGGGAAATATCATTTAATTGTGATCAGGAGTTTTTGAGATTAAGAGCGCAAGATTTTAATATCTCGAGCCCCTTTGACCTTGACCTTAGACCTAGTGACCCGAAACATGGACCGACCATGTACAACATTTCATAGTACGTATCATTTCTGTGAAGTATCATACAATTCTGACCAGGGGATTTGGCGATTAAGAGCGCCAATATTTTAATTTCTTGAGATCCTGTGACCTTGACATTTTACCTAGTGACCCTAAAGTGCACAACTAGGCATGGTACTTATCATTTCTGTGAAGTACCATTAAAGTCTGACACTAGAATTTTTTGGATTAAGATTGTGTCGACAGACAAGCTGAATCCAGTTTACCGCCCCCCTTGAACTATATGTGCCTGGGTGTAATGAAAAGTAATGAATCATTGCAGAAAAGTACTACCCGAACGACATAATCATGTCATCACAAACTTGCCTGTATGTTACAAGTAATGGTTAATGTACTGTTCCTCTCCTTCGAGTTTGGGTTATATGCTTCAATATTAAATATTATCGTCCTGTCATTGCACGGTAAAGATGTCAAACTCGTAGTCAATCTGATAACCCCAGTAGAATTGTTAACGCTAAATAAGTTCTTAGATATGTTGCCCCATCGAATGCTGTAAAACACTGATCCGTTTATTCCATAGTCTGGGTCTACAGCCTGAAATGAATGTTGCATCTAATGTCACACTTTTAGATTTCATCAATCTTTCGTTTTACAATAAGAACTTCTCATTACAAACAATTGACAATTTCCAAGGAATTACTTTTGCTAACTTCATATGTATGTCTCGGAACTAGTGCCTAGGGTTATGAAAGGAGTTGCAATTATCTTAAAAATACATGTAAAAAGACACACCTTTGATTTTAACTTAATGCACTAGCTTCAACTAATATCTCTCCCCTTCTGAATTATTTGGCACAACTTTGTGATATACGAGGGGATGATCCAGAATTAGTAGGACTGTTTCTATTACTACGGCATAGGTTGCAGTAGCAAGATTAAAGTCACACAATTCGATGTTTAATCTCTATTTGACCATCCTTGAAAACTTAAGTCTATTGTACAAAGGCATTCAAGATACAAACAAAAGTAGCGGACATGTAACAGTAAGGCGGGGAGCGTCTACGGATTCAGAATGACGTTTGCTGGTGTTGTGCTCGGTTAACTTGTCACAAGTTTTACTTATTAACACGCGAGGAATCCACCTGATGCTGATGTTTTGTTTGAAACGGTTCTGGTAATGTTCAATATACCATATAATGTCCCATAATTATACCCAATCTCCAAATCTCTCGCATACTGACCCGCTTTTGACTATCAACATCTTTGACTGCCTAAACCAAAGTTGCGTCCGACAATTTGTTTGCCCTGTCGCAGCAATTAAAAGTAACTGTGCCTTCTCTAAATCAACAGTTCTACTCGAATACATGTACTTATGAAAAAGGCTGGGTCTATTCTGCAGACACCTTTTTTATCAGTTCTTACGCTTTAATTTTGTAGTTTAGTACCCAAGTTTTTAGTTAAATTTAATAAAAGTGCGCATTTTCTGTGATTTTCACAACGCTATTTGTGTCAATTCTTTGCAACTTGTACATGTAGTATATTGTTTTAGTCCAACAGAAACGGGAATGACGGAGATATTTTGTATGTGACATTAGGTAGTGACGTTGAAGTGCCGCACTAAATATTTTAAAATCAGAAACACAAGAAATGTACATGTAACTTTATGCATTACTGATTATTCAGTCACGTTCCTAGGTCAGCTATAAGTCGATAAATCAAATAGAAATATTGAGTAATTAAAGAAATAAAGCAACAGTCCGTTTAATTCTGTATCTGCGGTAGTTAATTTATGCAGACAAACGAAGAACAGGAGTCACACCCGCTTCAATGTAGTAAAGACACAGCAGATAGACAGTGTCATGTAAATAACTTAATAGAATAGGTATATTATCAACAAATTCTACATGTGTGGAAAATCGTAGAACTAGTACTGTTGCACAAATTCAACAAAACCAATACACCATGCACACTAACACAACAGTTAAAGCTAACACAGTTCGTTTTATATATGTGTTCAATGTCGGGTCACAGGCTCGATCCCCGTATGGTCCACAAACGTAGACACACACACTCCACTAACGGTATAGTTGCACTTATATGAGTATAACAGTAGGTCAAAAGAATGGAAAGTAAGACCCAGTATAGGCAACGGAATACCCACCTGAAATTCATATAGTATGGTATAAACTTATATTAAACTATACTCAGTCAAAAAAGAAAGTGTGCATGACTTCTTCTCATGTAACTTTGTAATCAGTCAACCAATTTTTGTCAAATGTTCAGCAAAAGATAAGTATACTAATACCATTCAGTTGCACACAAATGGGGTCATGTTGACCTTTCCATTGTCCTATAATTTGATGTAGCAATATTTTGCACGTGAACATCATGCTTCATTTTTTTCATGCGATTTAGTCTAGGACGTTCGTTGGAACAGGAAAACACAATATTATTGCAAACTTTATCACGAATAGCGATGCCACGCATAAGCAACCAAGAGCGACTCCATGCGGTAGTAATGCTGGCGTCTTGAACTTCCGTGGCTATTAAACTGTCATAGGAATACAATTTCACGTCTCATTGTTCGATTTCGACAAACTGGAGGCATTTCTGACAGACCCATGTTAGGTAGACCGTTTAAATGTTTGAATGGGACAGGATTTCAAATGACGTCATAAGACGTTACGCCAGGTCAAATCGATCTCGTTTATTGGCAGAAATACGTTCAAGAGGTGGTCACACTAGATAATAGCTAGCACTGTGTCGAACCTATCCTTCAGTTTTTTTGGTTACTTTCTTTTAAATCTGCGAGTTTTAAAATTGATCTCTACCTGATAAATCATTGCTAAAATTCACGTTTTTCTGCAAAACACATAACAACATTGATGCCATCATATGGACCATAAATTAACCTTTAATTTGATACCAAATATGCGTATGTGTAAACTATAGATTTTCGTACATGGTTGTCTAAACACATTTTATAAACACATAATATATATGAATTACCATAATAGCCAGTAATGACTGGTTGCCATTCTCAGGACAAATAAATTTTTTAAAAATCGGAGATAGTAATCAAAACAAATGTAACAATACCCTCACTTTAACATTAAAATATGGTTTTTAACTTCGAATTTTACAGTTTCGAATCTGAAAATCTTATTTTTTCAAATAAACAAATTTGAGTCGCAGTGTTGGTTAAGAAACCCAACCTATAATCTTAGGCGTATGAAGGTTTAAATTACAAATACGTTACAAGTTTATTCTTATTTTATGGTGACCTTATAGTCTTACTTTTTATGTAAATAAATAGGTTAGGAGACGGGTCTATTGACATGCATACAAATCACGAAGCATACTGATATGTATATATAAAAAGGAGTCTATCGTTATGTGGACTAGGAATCCTCCTTTTATGACAGCGTCCACGACCACTCGACCACTCGAGCTGGATGAACTGCATACCAATAAGACTCATCTATTATTGGGTAATACTGCATTAAGACAGTATAGGTAATATCTCCAATTTTCGACAATAAAATTATACTAGTTAGGAGGCAAGTCGGGAGAGCATGACGGGGTCTCATCATTCATCCCTATAACAACGGGAGATGGACCTTTATTTTAACGACCACAAACGAATTGAACAGAAGTGATTCTAGCATTACACAAGGATGTTCTAAGACTGGTTTGTAGAAGACGTAATCATACCTGAGAGATATAATTGAAAATGGTTCGAGAATATGCTAGCGACGGACGGGTGATCATGGCACAGGTGAAAGGAAGACAGATAGAACTGACCTCACTTTGAATTATTAAATATATTTGCCTTTATTTTGGAAAAATATATGTATATATATATGTATATCCTAACACAAATTATATTTAGTTGGCGAACTACAAACACTATGTTAAAGTCTATCTATTATCTTACCGAGACTTGAAAAACGTTAGAATTGAGTTGAACATCCTCCTTAATTGTAAAGTTATTACGAAAATAGCTGAGAAATTGTGGAACGTGGTCGTTGATGTCCAATACTGTAATCTCAACAGACGATGAGTTTGTTCTCGGGGGACTCCCTTGATCTGTCGCAAACACGAAGACATGAATACTGTTTCCATTTTCGAGCTGTTCTCTGTCAATCTTACCAATGGTTGTAATCTGACCTGTTTCGTTTTTGACTGTAAAGTTATGATACCTAAAATATATCAAATTCTTACATATACATTGAATGAATTAGAATTAAAAGAAAATCTTTCAAGCATATTCACATTCTAAGCAAAACGGACATGATACTAGTTCTTGAATTTGAATATGATATTACAATGTAATTCAAAATAATCTAATCCTATCATACAATACGAAACAAGAAGTATCTGCAGAAAGTAATTTACTTGGTCAGTCATAACTTCGCAACTGTAATATCATAGTCGTCAGTGCTTTCTGTGTAAGTTTGACGTTTTTATTAAAAAAAAATGAAATAAGTTTGCAGGTCATTAGGAGTTTTTGACGATAAATTGTATTTCCCTTTTAGCTGAAAGATATAGATTCCTTAATATTGTCCGTTGTATTCCTTTTCATTTGAACCAACCAGTCATTTATAAAGCAATTAATTCGGTTAAATGACCTTCATCTACAGAGGTTAAGCTGAAATTGGCACAGCCTATGACCGAATAAAACATCTAACAATACTGCTGTAGAAGATGTAATTCAGCGTGCTCCTGAGAAAGAATGCAATCCGCTGTCCATTATCATCAACTAAAACACACCGGACTATTAATATAAAATGGATAGACTTTACACGATGGGATTGTTAATTGTTATTATAAGCTAAGAGCTATTAGCGCCACTTTCATTGACACAAATGCGTCTGTGCATGAACAACCCAAAACAAAATGTGTTAACGAATGAATTTCATGGGTAAGAAAACGTGTGCATTCTGACCGGGATGCGAACCCATGGCCCTTCTCTTACAGGGCTGTAAGAGCGAATGCTCTACCGACTGAGCTGACCGGCCGCTTACACATGTGATTAAGTCCGTACCGTGACATGTGCATCAGGAAAACAAACTAAATCCGTGTTTTCAAATATGTAACTCGAAATATTGACCGTTATTCACTGGGCGAGAAAGTATAATTACTCTACACTCTTATTTAACATTAGTGTGGTGGTTATAACATTTCATGTTGATAGATATGAATTATTTACGTACTAAAAGTATAAAACCATTCAAGAAAGACTGACTTTTTATTAACCTTTTTCATCCGGTATTATCCAATTAAAAGGTGCCATACAGAGTAAATCTCTCAAAAAACGTTATACATTCTACTTGTCATTTCATTGTCGGTTGAAAAGCTATCAACTTCCGCTCAATGCGAACACAATACGGCTGTGCCGAAAAATGCGTTTAAAGCGAGAAAAGATTTTTTTTAAACAATTACATTAACATTGTTTTTTTTTTTTTCTGTTGTTGTTTAATCATATTTTATTGCTTATGTATAATTTGTTGGAATACCTATACATGTTTAATAATTAATAGTAATGCAATATAGAAAACCTGTGCAGATACATTTTGTATATTGTTGCAACATAGCAAAAGTGTTGGGCCACAAGTTATTGCAGCATTAGAAACGACCCTTACCTGTATTCAGACGTTTTGACAAAATAAGCACATACTGGTAAGTTTGTATTATAACTATTATCAAAAAGAGCAAAAGTGAAACAAAAACATTAAAATAATGGCAATGAAATGATTTGGATTGATAAATTTCCTAACTTTTAAGATAAAAAATAACAAAAAGTTGAAGAGTATCTAATAAGTTAAAGGTATTAAATTGAAACGAAGAAAAAAAGAGTTCTGACCACATCCAAGCAGTTTTCAATCCTTTTCAAACTAGTGTCCGTATAACATAAATATAATTATGATCACAGGTATATTAAACTTGTTGCTCACGAAATTCTAAGAGCTTTGTGGCTTTTATGTATGACTGAACATGTTTAAAAAATAAAGTTTTACATGTATGTCCATCATTTAATAAATCTATTCCAAAGACGAGTTTGCGTACACTGAGCGGATGAAACTTTCTAGTACAGAGATATAACTGTCTTCTTTGCGCAGTATACATTTTACATTTGAAAATGTAATGTTCGGAATCTTCTCTTAGATTTCAACATCTATACACAGATTCTTCAAGTAAATGATTATCGAATACATCAGCATTAAGATAACTGCATTTGTAGCGCAATCAGGCATGATGGACCTTGTATACATTTTTTAGTTTGTGTTTGAACGAAGAGAGATCAGCCTCACGGACATCATTATCTAAGTTATTCAACAATTTAATTGATGACGGAATAACTGA
This sequence comes from Saxidomus purpurata, assembly GCA_022818135.1. Lineage (NCBI taxonomy): Eukaryota > Metazoa > Mollusca > Bivalvia > Venerida > Veneridae > Saxidomus > Saxidomus purpurata. The sequence goes on along the minus strand of JAFMSR010000002.1, from coordinate 25,881,390 downwards.
CTCAGAATATATTTGTAGCCAGCGTGCCATAGTAGCATAATCTAAACTGTTTCTAAGTTGTACGGATTTGAGTTAAGCAATGTATCGGGAAAATATCATTTAAATAAAATGGTAGTTGATTATTATTGTGTTTGTATACAAGAGTTCATTTTTGCATTTTCCTTCGATCTGCTAACTTAACCCATCCTATCTCTTTGAGTAAATTATTTATAGACACAGACCTAGTTAAACTGGTGACGACACGTGCAGCTTCATACTGTATTTTCTCAAGTAAATCTTTTTCGTAATAAGTACAGTTATCCAAAACTTATGCTCGGACGCAAATATGAAATATATATTTAGTTTACCGTTTTTCTTTTAAGTTTAAATTTTAACATTCGCATTGTTCCTAAGACTTTGGATGCACTGTAAGCTATATAAGCAATGTGTTCATGCCAAGATCCATCATCACTTAGTGTGACACCCAGATGTTTATGAGTTTGGACAAAATTAAGTTGCTTGTTTTGAAAGCGAATGGAAGGAAGTATAGCGTTATTTTTACCGAGAGTAAAAACATTTTTTTTCTGGATTCAATTAGACCAACCATTGTGTTGCCCAATTAGCGATGTATCAAGATCACAATTAAGAGTTTCTTGTATATAGAAGTTGTCATTGGAACTCACAGCCAGAGATCTGTCATCAGCAACAAATCTGGTGACGCTATGGAGAGAGTCTGCAATACCATTGACGTATATCAAAAATAAGAGAGGCCCTAACACTGACCACTGTGGCACGCCTGCATTTATGTTGGGTTTTTTTTCATCAGAAACCGAAGAATCTACGAATACGTTTTGTCTCCTACCATCGAAGTAACTCGACGACCATTTGATTAACTCTTCTGAGAAACCATACTGCCGAAGTTTGAAAGAAAGACCTTTGTGCCAAACCCTGTCGAAAGCCTTACTTATGTCACAAAATACTATAAATGTTGACTTTCTCGCGTCTAAAGCTTTGCAAACCTGGTTATAAATATCAATTAGTTGATAGTCAGTCGAGTGTCCAGACAAGAAGCTTGATTGTTTTCTATAAATTAGTTGATTTTCATGAAAGTAATTATAAAAAGGCTTAAACATTATTCTTTCCATCATTTTACCTAAACAGCTGATAAGCGAAACAGGTCTGTAATTTGATGGTAAAGAATTGCCTCCCTTTTTAAAGAAGCGTATAACTTTTGCAATTTACATTAACATGACAACTGTTTCTAAAATACTCAAAGAAGTTCAGAATCGATCTAAACAATGTAAAATTGCAGAATAATATTGTGAATACCATACACCTCTCACACAATCGTAGCTTTGGGACACATTTTCAAGCTATAAAACACTCTTTTAACGTAGTCACTTTTTGACAAACGCACTTCTGTTAAATTCTACACAAAAACAGTTTTTTACATATAAAATGCAAAACTTTAAAGCAGTGTGTCACATGGTTTCAAATTCTAGACAAAGCAGCGTAGGGCAGTAATTGTACATTTTTTTATCTCAATACTTACATCAATAATGTATCTTTATTTTATGTTTTCCAGTGAATTATACAGTAGAGTTTTCTCAGTGACATAAAAGTGATAATCCACAGTTTTGAAACAATGGATTACCAGTTTTATTTTTCACTGTTTTTGCAACCTTTAACCCGGATTTACGTCAAAAAGTATACAGAGCGTAATTAATGCTGGAAACCATGCGACGATGACGTCGTTAAAATGACGTCATTTGAGCTATGTTTTCTGATGACGTTTCCCGCGATTTTCGATATTTTCTGGAAACAAACTGAATAAAAGTAGAGTTTTAACCATAAAATAAACAGAAAAATTGTTGTTATCGGTGCAATATCATGTTAATTTCACTCGTGAACACCAAAAGTAGTTATTTTTCACTCGTGGCTCCGCCACTCGTGAAAATATCAGTTTTAGTGCCAACTCGGTGAAATTATAACGTGATCTTACACCGAAACCAACAATTATCCTCTATATAATCAACGATTGCCATCTACTTGTATGTTTAATGTTCACAATGACACTTATTACAAGTACAGCAAAACGCAAACTCAATTGCACTCCATCAAATGACATTACAAATTGTATTTGACCAATATGTTAAAAACTCACGTATACTAAGTTTTCGAAAATCATATACAGATTTTATTTAACCTTTTAATTAATGATTTACATTTTGGTATGCCACCGATTGTTGCTTTGGTTCGGCATCGATCCAAATTACAATACATATTGTACTTACCATGGACTGTCATGATCAATGTAATACTCAATTTCTCCATTTTGTCCAATGTCTTGATCGGTCGCCTTAAAAAGAGAACAACCCACATGAAATAAGTTTTGAAAATGTACAGTTAGCGTTACAATGGGTGTATAACTTTGTTTTTGTGTTTTGTCTAGTACACCTTAGCAACCACACCTTTCTTAAGCAATCGCCAACATTTATTTAAGTCGAAAATGTAAAAGAAAAAAGCGATGAGAACAGTAAGAAAACGTTCTGCACAACCATCTATTTTGAGTAAAGAAAACAAAACACAAATCACATGCAGAAAACCGATAGAACAACACGTATATTCTTAATGGGCTCGGAAAAATAAACGACAAAAACAGCTTCGAATATTTTATCTCAGATATCTTCAAACTCATATGTTAAACACGGTTATCTTCAAACGACGATTAAATGTGTACAACGTGTACTTCAACACAATGACGATAATTAGACATATCTTTAAGCAAACAATCATGTATTTACCTTAACAACCCCAACGTTGACGTCGTTTCTCTCTTCAACCACAGTAAACTTGTACGGAATATTTTCAAATATTGGCGTATTGTCATTGACGTCAATTACTTTAATCTGCACAGTTGAATTTATAACCTTAAAGTCAAAATACAAGTGCTTATACATGTAATTCAAATACGACAACTGTCTTCTGTGGCACATTGCAAATTATTGAATTTATCTTGAAAGATTATAATTAAGACATAACGTTCCTGTTACAAGTGTACAATGTAATACTTGTTTTATACAATTCAATCCCAATTTGTCAACCCGGTTAGCTCGCTCGGTAGAGCACGAGACTTGTAATCTCGGGGTAGCGGGTTCGATTCCCGGGGCTGACCAATTAAAATTACTAACAGTCTTTCGGATGAGACTAAAACCGAGGTCCCATGTATGGGTGCTACACAACTGGCATGTGTAAGAACCAGGATTGTCTCTGGAATTGGGACGCTTTCTGTATCTTGCACTATCCTCCGATACCTAAATAACTAACCTCTTCTGGGGTGTTGGTCATATGGGAAACCGGTACGAACGATAAAGCCCTAATATACGATACGATATATTCCCAATCAAAAGGCATAGTGATGGTACATAATGTAAGATCAACGCCTTATAATTACTAAGCATATCATGGGTTCGAGCCCCCCTATCGACCTGATTGATGTGATAAAGTTTGCATTATGGTTAGGTAAAACTGTCTGCAAATATGTAAATAATTTAAATACTGTTGAAAGTGGCTTTAAGGAAAAGAAACAAGGTCGTTGATTAAAATTGGTGATATTTTCTATGGGCGTTGGTTATCTGCATTATTCGCTACCAACCATAAAGCTAAAAAACGTAAAATGAAAAGCTGTATTATAGTGAAACTCTATTGTTGTTAGTACATGTATATTAAACATACATTATATAAGCCTACACAAACCCGGTCGATTCTAAAATTCACATTCCTTTTTTTTGGGGGGGGGGGGGTTGATTCGAGTTCAGAAAACAAAACATCAAATTTCGTAATATACTGACAATGGTTCAGAACCAGTCACCCAATCAGTAGTCTGTGTGCTGACTGAGCTGAATACTTACATGTTTAGAGTCGCTCACTGATATTGTCAGGGTGTAGTTTTCACTTGTCTCTCTGTCTAATTTACTCTTTATCCTTAAACTAGAATGTATAACGAAAATGAATCAATTAAATTGAATCCGATTACTGAATAGATAGTAAATAAGTGCAGGTAGATAGACGTGGATAATACACTGAAAAATAAAGCGCATTCAATTTTCTAAAACCTGAAAACGAACACTTTGCCTAGGAAGCAGTTTTTAAATTTGAATAAGTTTACCCATATGAAAATGCTTCACACAATTCGCAGCAGACATATTTGAACTTTCTTGCGTATCTGATAGGCAGTTCCGGTGATTTTACCCATGACAGATAAATTCATCTAGAACCCCCTGTGTCAGACAACTTTCGTGAATTACTTTTGACGTTACGGTATAATACTGTGACGTCAATTTCCCCAAACGAAGTATCTCAATCACGTGTGATTTTATATGATTTTGCATGATTTTGATAAGACATTTGGTTCAGATAGAAAATTCCGTCACATCGGGTAACTTTTTTGTGGGAACTCGGTAGAGTCTCGTTTCCGCCATGATACCAGTTACCCTCGGTGATGGATATTTCGATCTGAACCGCGTGCTCATGACAAAGACTAAGATTGTAATCAGTCATTGAAAAATAAATATATAATTAACAGCATATACAGGACATCTACATGTGTAAAAAATAGGTAAACTATCACCAGATTAAGTAAACTGAAAATATTTATTCTAAGAATAAAAGTTTACAAATGTAAGAAATGTTCCTTAATCAGTGCCACGTGACAGTATCAACGGAAAAGCTTCGCACATGGTTTTTATACACGTTAATACATATCACGAAGTTAATTGTTAATTAAAATTTAAAAACTCATATTAAATGGAGTATAATGTATATGACTGTGTAAACCTTAAGTTCTTGCAAGAAACATAAAGACTGACATAACTTCCTGTAGAAAACTAAATGAAGCTAGTTTATTAAAACATTAATTTGAACACCAATAAAATACTTCAAACCCTGATTTTTACGTTTGATAGTAGTAACAGATCATACTTATGTTTATAATAATAAAATGAATAATAATGATACTAATAAAATAATAATAATAATAATAATAATAATAAAAGTGTTTACAGTTACTGGATTTATTCAAAGCAGTAAAAGATCCTACCGAAAATGTTTTACTTGGTGTAGATACCTTAAAATTTTCTTACTACGTACGTGTTATTTTTTAAATCGAACGTTGCGATGTCGTTATGGAGGGTAAATGATAAATGGTCTGTCGGGTCTGCATCGCCAGCCTACAAAATTTAATAACAGTAACTTTTAATATTTTGGCATTTATCTTCATCGCCTGAAAGAAAAGTACATTCTGGCGATATATGTTAAAGAAATATGGTATCTTTATTGTAATTAAAAGATGTTATTCGTGTTCTTGAAATTAAAGATATATAGTTTTTTTCACATGTAAATGTATTGTATTGTTTTCAATATACCCAAGCCAGTAGTTTAAAAGGTAGATCTTAATTGATACTAAGATGGCAAAGTTTAGAATTAGCATTTTTTCCGATACAATCACATCATTATGAACTCCCTAGGTCCAAATTCAAATCATGGTTATAGTACAGGTGATATTTGTACCTTTACTTCCATCAAAATAGTTCCTATCACTGCGTCTTCCGAAATATCAATACTTTTAGGCATGTCTTTAAAATACGGAGTATGTGTGTTGACGTCCGATACATTGATGGTCATAACCAAAACACTGGATCTAAACAAGAAATATTGTTTTGCACTAAGAAATATAGAATTCAGCATAAACACTAATGTTGAATGCATAACATACAGATAGTGTATCAAAATAAATTATTTGCAAGTAAAAAGGAGCTAGGCCACCACTGAACACTGAGGCTGTGTAAGCTAGGCCATATCAATTTTTATTCGTGTGTAGTTGTACAGCGTTTTGTGTTACGTGTGTAAACCTTGCTAAACGAAGAACACAGTATTGACCTAAATTCGGAGAAGGAACATTTACTATTCTCATTCGGTAAGTATAAGTACAGAGGAAACCTGATTTCCGTGTTACTAAAATATTATATCTACAAATCAAAATTTAAAGAAAATTTAGGCACTACTCATTTTCTCATTATTTACTATCTATTAAAGACAGAAATTTAGAATAAAATAATACATAGCAAAACAACGGTGTATTTGATATTTTCAAAAAGGACTGGGCATCATTGATATAATACTAGGTGACTACACATCAAAAACATTTAAGTTTTGGGGCATTGCGGTTGCGGACAGAAACGACTTTTAATGTTTTACTGTATATTTCTTTGTAAACCATGGGCATGATTTGAACAAACTTAATAGAAGACCTTAACACAATGAAGCACGCAAAATATCTGCTCCTAGCCTTATGGTGTTTGAAAAGCAGACGTTTAAAGTTTTTCCTATTTGTTGTCATAGCAACCACAGTTCTACAAGCAATTCTTTGAAATATTTTGATAGAGCCCTATGCAGAGAATATCTCTACTGTACAATGGTCGGCTAAGTGGTTTCAAAGGAGTTGTCTTTTGAAGAAAATGATAGACAGACGACATACGGTGAGCCGTTACAATAACTTAATATGCCACTTTTGTGCCAGGTAAGTTGAATTAAGCAAGCTAGGGCAACAATGAACACTGACTGGCAATAAAAACAATCCCGTGGCAAGCTAGGACATCAATGAACACTGATTCTTCCTTCATACATTCTAAATGGACATACACGTATAAAATAGGAATTTGATTTAAAACATAAAATGATTTTATTACACATTAAGGCGTTAACAATACAAGTGAAATACCTTCTGTTATTTACGTTTCCAGACTGATCAGTCGCGTTGATGACGAGATTATACGATGGAGAAAACGCATCATTTAATGAGTGAGTGAGCATTACAGTACCACTTGTGCTGTCTATATTAAATGGATAATTGGGATTCGTAATACTGTATCTAATTGTTCCGTTTTCGCCTTTGTCAGGATCAGTTGCAGTCACCTAGAATGAATATTAACTCATGTTTACTTTAAGAGGCAAAACAACTAGCAGATTATTTTCTTCTATTGAAGAAAACAGCTAAATGTAGCCAAAGCAATGGAGCAAATGCATTGTTCCTGGAAAACATATACCGAAACGTCTCTTTTGTGCTGTTTTGATTCCATGAAACTACAGCTAATTTTACTACTAATTACTTCAGTTTTAGATAGAACTTTGAGATTTGGTTTGGTAGCTATTTTTTCACTTAATGTGCTACTTACAGTTTTAAAATGTGTTTTTAGGATATGCTTCTTTGATATATTCACATATTTGCTAAGTTATAAGTATGCCTGTAATGATTAATTAGACGGGGTAGGGAGAGAGAAGAAAAGTCATTTTCAGCCTTTTTGATATTGAACCAATTTTTATGGTGTTGGCATATCTGTTTCAAGGTTTGCTTACTCTTATTCGACTCGGGACAAGTGATCTGCTTTTGCGACCAGGTGAGATCATATTCATGCAATCTGATCATGATTTGTGCTTCTCTTCTCGATCAGTAACTTTTTATTGATTACCCCTTTGAACAATTAATGGTACAGTCGAAATTGAACTGGATGGGTGTTCAGTAGAACACTTGTGTCGCCCTCTTACGCTCTAACCAATAATTGTGTGACAAAATCTAAGTACAAAAAAGGGGTATAACTTTGTCAGATATGACCTTGACCTACAAAATTTTGCGGCATCATGACCCTTTTGTCATAAGCAATACAATTTGAAAGTTTGATAAAGAAATGCAAAGTTAAAGCCAGAATCTAAGTACAAAAAGGGGCATAACTCTGTCAATTATGACCTTGACCTACAGAATTTGGCGGCATCATGACCCGTTTGTCATAAGCAATGTCATTTGAAAGTTGATGAAGATATCTTTAGAAATGGCAAAGTTATAGCCAACGTTAAGTTTTCATGACAAAATCTAAGTACAAAAAGGGGCATAACTCTGTCAAATATTACCTTGACCTACAAAATTGATGGCATCATGGCCTTTTAGACATAAGCAATTCAATTGCAAAGTTTCATGAAGAAATCTTATGTGACGGACGGATGGACCGACGGACAAAAATGAACAAGTCCGCTTTTAAACATAGCAAGATTAGAGTTAATACAATACCCTTCCAATAAAATGCAGGCATACAATACATTGCTGGATAACAAATTCTTGAAACAGAAAATTAAAATAGAAAAGTTAAGTATGCATTATTTTCTATAATTTGAAAGATTGTGGTAAATTACCTTGGTGATAGGGACGCTTATGTTGTGTGTTTTGTCGATAGTTACAATCGTCGTCACATTTGTAAATCTTGGTGAATTGTCATTCTCGTCCAAAATCGATACTATGACCGAGGATTTGTTACTTCTTATGGTTTTATTTAAAACCGAAGCAGCGTATATCTACAGTCAAAAGAGAATAAAATAAATATCGGATATTAAGCAAGGAAAAAGGAAATGTATAAGCAACTAAAACATACAGTAAGTGTATGCGAATTTTACAGTGAGAATCCAATTCATGATTGTGTAAACTCAGTGTATATTGAAGGACTAAACACGCTTCATTGCTCTACCTACATGCGCATGCAATTGTTGTAAACATTTGTGTTCACATTTATCCGACAGGTATACGTACGTCACATTTGCATGCTCCTAAATATTCTCTGTAGTAACTTAATAGTTCATCAAACTACACGTGGATTTTTAAACAACAAAAATTCAGTTAAAACCAAAATTTATGCTTTTTTTTTATGTATGCATTTAAGTTAACACTTTATTTTCTAAATTAAAATTAGACATTTTGACATGTTTTCAATCTTATATTTGAACTCAAGAGCAAGACATCAACATTATGAAATGAAATGCTAACCATAATGAACTCGTACATTTGTATATACAATGTAGTATTGTACATACGCCGGTCGGTAAACTGCACTATTGTGTGCTATACCTATATTTATATCAAGTACAAAGACGTCTAGAAATTAGAAAATATGTAATTTTAAAGATAAATTTGATACACCATAATAATTCTTAACAGTCTAACATGATTCTACAAAGCATACAATGCAGTCCAAAGCAATAATCAAACAGTACTGTAACATTGAAATTGTTAAAAAAGTATAAAACGTAAAAATGTCACTCGGCTTAACGTTGGCAAGTTCAACCAGGGAGAAATCCAAAAGTTGACCGGGACTTATAAACAATCAAAGTTAAAGAAAGTGGTGCTCTGGACACAGAGTATTGCTATCTAACACAAGTTCCACATGTGATCGTAACCTTAAAGCATTGCAAGCTACAAATCCTTTAGTTGTCCTAAAACATGCAGTTATTTCAAACTTCCTCAAAGCAATGGTCTGGACAGATAATATTGCCACATACATCATTCAAATCGGACAAACTGACCACTTGACATAATTTAAATACAAGGTGCCAAGGTAAAAGAAAAATAACGCTAAGTTTGACCAAAATCTGCTAGATACTCAAGATGAAAACTTTGTACGGACTTCTAGGCAATTATTCATACACAACAACCCATGTTGGCACTCATTCTAAATCTCATGTTTGGTGAGTTATATTTATTGGCGCCGCCGATGACGGCGGTGGCCTATTATGGAATACTTTTTCCGGAAGTACATGCTAGGAGCGGTTATTAGAATGCGAAGAAAAATGGTTTTAACTGTATGCCAAAATAATACGCAATAGACATTAAAATATTGATTATACACATTTCCTTCATTAAAACGTAATTGTTTAATTGTAATGTTCCTTTTCATATCTTTTAGGAAAAATACGAAAACGTAAAACAACTTCTCCCTTATCGGTTTTGCAAAAGGAAGTGTCTAGAAAACCGGAACCGGTTTCCTAGACAGCGACCTTAGCGAACCGGAATTAATATTCGGACGAATTATTTGGCGTGTTGTTATCGGCACGTTTATTGATACAGCTATATAAACAATGCATATGTTGATTATTATTGTTATCATTAAATATGTAATTCGGAAGAGGAATATTTAGAGATCCTTCCTAAAATTATGACATGAAAGACTTAACGCAGTATTAGTATTAGAGATAACAGAATGACGAAGGAGAGCGTTTAGTTATAACATAATGAATAGCATTGAAACAGAAAGCACAATTTTTCTGTAAATGTTTTTGATTTTATGTAATATATGCTAGAGAGAAATAATTAAACCTAAATATTCATAAGCATTTGCTTTCGTTTTCATTATGTCACATCCAGGCTACACCACGAGGAGCTCTGATCATGGCCCGTCGACCCTGTTAAGAGTCAGTTTAGCCCTGAAAAGGACTGTTTTCAGAGCCTCTGGTTCAGGAAGGCATGACTGATGCTGTCGGTGAACTTAAAGTCAACATCTCTTCTAAACACACCATCACGTCTGTCTAAAACGTCATTGTTCATTAACTCTGGACCATGTGACCATATTTTGTCAAGTGGGAGTTTCAACAAGGTCTTGTTAAGACGTCTGCATAACTTGTATCGACGTTGATGACAATGGAAGAGGCTCTCAAATACGACGTGCTGAACACCACAGCTGCGGAATTCATTTCTTATATCAAGTAGGGCATGGAGTAACTGATGATTGTTAAATTTTTCTATATCATTTTTACCTATCTGTATGAAGACTGTATGAAGACTATGTCAAACTTCGCCAGCTTCCACCTGCGTAACTTCTGCAACAACCCGACGACTATTAATCCTCCTGTCCCATGTGCTTCACCGCGAAATGGTAGATCATTGTGTAGACTACCATTTCGCCAGCGTACACATCATATTAAAACCGGAAGTGCGGAAGGCGAAGGAGATCAATTCGACAATCGACACATTGAAAACTAATGCAAATAAACTGATAATCCCACATTTTTCTTGTTTAAATGGAAGTTTTCACTTTATAATTATTAAATAATCTATTTTCTTATCACAATTACCTGTAATATATGCAGTAAAACAATTCCGGTTCGCTAGTGTATAGACGGATATAGGCTAGAGAACCGATTCCGGTTCGCTAAGGTCGCTGTCTAGGGAACCGGTTCCGGTTCTCTAGACACTGCCTTTGCAAAATTATAATATGAGCTTATTTTTTACCACGTGCTTTAAAGTCAGTCTCCGTGGTGTAGTGGGTAACCTGACGACCGTCTAATTTTACGAGTGGAGTTCGAATCCCGGTCAAACCCAATTTTTTAAAATAATTTTTCTTCCGTTTTTTTTTCAGCTTTAAAACCACCATGATTGTAAATGTTTTCTGCAAATATTCATAAAAATTTTCATTCAAATCAAACTAATAATGATTGCTTATCAAAAAGCTAATTTTAGCTATATAACGCCACACATGTACAAAACTATTTTCGGCGCCCTTTGATGCTTTGCATCAATGGTATTCTTGTGTATATATTGTTTGAATTTGACCTTTTCAGCCTTGTCCTCCGAAACAAAAAAGTAAGGTGAAAAGTGTAGGAAACAAAATCTCTGCGATTTAGTTGTATGTTTATATGCATGACATTATGCCTAGAAATTCTTTTATATTTTAATAGCATAGTGACTTGAAACTATATAAACCAATATTAATCAACCTTAAACCTGTAAAACGTGTTGTGGTGAAACTGATGTGAAATATATCAAGGGTAGCAACTCCCTCAAGAATATTTTCTATATACATTACCATGGTTATCCATCTTAGTTTAAAACCTCTCCATAATTTATATGCAAACAAAAAATAGTGAAAAAAGAAAAAGAAAAAAGACACAAAGCCAGTAAGAGACAGTAACATACAATGTAGCGGACTACTAAATATCTTTAGTTACTATAGTACAGTAAACTTAAAAGCACTAGAAAAAAAGAAAATTAAGTGAAAACAATAAAGACAGCAGTGCAGTATTTGTGAAAGAAGACCCATCCACACACACCTATCATCGTTCCCAAGTAACGCTATTGACTCATTCCACTTTTTGTAGAAAGAATTTATAATTTGATGTTTCTCTGCCCTTATATGAAGTTAAATTGGTTAATAAAAGTTTGCAATCTAGGAAGTGATTTTTTTCATTTTACATAGATATATATGGTATATAACAGCTAAAATTACAGACACAGTAGCTAGCTTGAGGTTTTGATTACCTAATAAAATGTCTATCCTTGACCAATTTGTATCTACATTAAATTTTGGACATTTATTATTTATCAATCTCTTGACTTCCCCCCAAAAAATACTTAATACTTGACAGTCAACAAATAAATGCTGAATTGTTTCTGCTTGTGTGTAACAAAATGTACATCTACTATCATCCCTCGTTCCCATCTTTTACAACAAATAATTGGTGCCTATGATTCTGTGATTTATTTCGAACTGGAACCATTGTAACTTGGGATCATTTGTCACAGTAAATGGAGTTTTGTATGTGTATTTCCGGTTAAAATTAATGTTTACATTTAGTATTGTGTTCCATTTCCTAGTTGAAGATGGTGAAGTGTTTGAGTTTTGCATAATATAGTCATAAATACACCTTCAACCTTTTCTCCTGGTGCTACAAATGTAATAACTTTATTTGTAAGTGGTTGCATAGTATAGTTTATCTTTGTGGCAAAGTGTGGAAATCTAAATTTATTTTAAAAGTCTCTAATATACTCTTTGATTGTTTGCTATTCTAGGAAGTTTGTTTGTATATCAGATAATATATTGTATAATTTAAACCATAAACTAGTAGTTATACATGAATTTATAATCATTGATAAAATGAAAATTATGAATAGTATCCTTGACTTCATTAACATATTAAAAGACACTGTAAGAATTACGTTTGTTAGTAATTTGCATTAACAACAGAACGTGGCATATCAAGTACTTGTTTAATTGTAACTTGTAAGTCTGAAAGACTTTGATTCTTTCACTGTTTAATAAACTGTAAGTTGAGTCATGGCTTCAAAGTCAAAAATTATTTTTTACCTGAAAAGTAATGGGATTACTCTCAGTTGACTCTCGATCTATCATCGATTTCACTTTTACTAAGCCGGTTTTCTTGTCGACGTAGAAATATTTGTTGCTACTATCAATGTAAAATTCGTTTTCTGCATTCTCTCCCTAAATGAATACACAAGCAATAAGAAAAACTGTATTAACTCAAAGGGAAATCTTTTAGTTAATCCGATATACAAAATAGATCTACTAGGACAAAAATACAATTCGATACATACAATTTGAACCTGTCCGAGTAATTACCTCAGATAAGCAAGCATCTTACTGAAGACAGGTTTGACTGTAATTTAAGGAACTAGTTACTAGTATGGGACAGGTATTTCTTGCATACCAGATGGGGATATCTGCAGTTTTTACCAGTGCTGCAAAATCTCATCTTACACCCCCCCCCCCCCCATGTAAGACGACTCGCGTGAATTACTTGTGACGTAACGTTATAAACAATGTGACGTCCCAAACGCAGCATCTGAATAACGTTTGTTTTTATATTAAAATGCATCATTTCGATAAGTTTTTACTTAAATATCTATTTTAAAGTGCAAGACGGTATGCAAGAAAAAGTTTCTACCATGAGATACTTGGTTAAGATGGAAATATCCGTCACTTCGGGTAACTGTTTCGCGGGAACTCGGCAGAGCAAAACAGTTACCCTCATGTTATAATTTTTGTGTCATAACATGAAAAATTGAGGTCAGTGAATAACAGTAAAATAATTGCGGTCAGTGAACAGCATTGAAATTGCGGTCAGTAAATTAGCATAAGCTTTTGACTTCCTTCCACTAGTTAGTACTCGTGTTCTTAGATTCGGCAGATAAACGTAAATCCGAGACAGACAACAGTAATGCGCATTTCTTTGAATTTGAGGTCTCATGAACTTCATTTTAGAAAGATGTACAAACCTCGTCATTATCTGTAGCAGACACTTGACAAACGATCGTTCCTATAGGGCTGTTTTCTACAATCGAAGAATTATATTGTCCTTGGGTCATATGTGGAGGGTTATCATTCACGTCCGTCACTGTGATTTGCATGGTTGTGTAGTTTACTCTATCATTTGGTCGATCAGTTTGATACCCCTGCAGTTGTGGAACAAAACTACTAAAGGCTTAAAGTTATAATATGTGTATACATGCATTTTCAAATAATTAAACGTTATCGTATTTTTTTAATATAAGAGATGACGGTTTGCAGGTACATGTTTTAACATGTGCTTCGGAAACTAAAATGAATCATGTTATCTATTAAAAATATAACCTTTCAGATTTTTATATCAGGTAGTTATGATTTTGTTAAGATTGAAACTTTGCTTTGTTTTATCTGTAAGTAAGCCTTGAAAACATTTTAAAGTGTATCCCCTAATAAGAATAGATTCATTTTTTTCCAGACTGTTGAATTCTACGATCCATTTATACAGTCATAATTACACTCCTTTTTACAGAAAAAAAACACAAAGGCAATTTTCTTATGATTTATGTAAAGAACGTTCGCAGTAATCGTTATTCTGTATCATGTCCTCATACTTGTATGAAACCATTACTTTACAGCACCTTAATGAAAAGCTGATACACAGGTGTTTCTTCTCTATCCAGAGCTGCCTTCAGTTCTAAAGTTCCGTTTTGGTATAACTGAAACTTTCCAGTTGCCTTTGGTGTAACTGCAGCAAAAAATATAAGTTTATTATACTATTATATTTTCAAAAGATGTAATTCTATTTTAAACTGAACAACATGTTAAGAACAAAGACTTACATAAAAAATTTCAATTCTATCTGATACAGAATGCAAATTACCAATGTGTACATTTTTGTACACAAAGAGAGAAAAACATTTGTTTCCTTTCAGAGATATATGTTGTACAAATAATTATTGTTTTAGTAAACTACTCTAAATATTTTCAATATCAACAGAATAATTTTTCAGGACGGCGCGATGCTTTAATGGTTAACGTCTGATCTAACAAACCAGAGTTCTCCGGTTCGATTCTCGGCCGGGAAACTGTGAATTTCAGAAATTTCAGTGTCTTCCACCCATCTACAGATGAACACAGAGGTGGTGTCACGTGTATTGGTGCTATACACCGGGCATGTAAAAGAACCAAGGGGTCTATTCGTTAAAGAGTTTGGGTGTGGTATCCGGATTCCATAGTATCTGCATCTGTCCCTACAACTGCTCCTGTCAGGACTTTTGGCATGTTCACCCTGGGAGACATCAAAACAATCTGATTGAAAAAAGTTTAATTCTGCCCCTTTATGACCCGCTTTACTGCAGAACTTGCAGAACTTTGCAGTAAACAGAAATTAAAGGTTTGTGTAGGAGTACATTTATTTCAAAGAAAATGTACGCTCGTATGAGAACAGCAATTTGAAACTGTATAAAAACATGATATACGTTTCTGTATATTCAGTAGTTGTAATATTTCATTTGATATCTCTTATACAAAAGTATAAATTTGTTAACATGGTATAAACTCCTCATAGTACTTAATGTCTACTTATTTTGTCCATGTGAAATCCGTAAAAAGAGTAAATTTGTAGTATAAAGGAGGAATTTGTGGCAACCATCTTCAATATTTGACGGACATCTTGGATTTTTTCTGAATAAATAATGAATCTTAATTTGGTGTAATATACCTTTTTTCTAACATGCCAAGTTTTGTATTTCTAAGATAAAAAGGGATGATGATATCGATGGATTCCGGAAATTCACAGTTTAACTTCCATTTGATTTAGATTTTTCATCCAAAAACAGATATTTGTAGCAACACTCAATATGTTATTACATGTATATACGTTATTTGCATTTAAAACAGCAAAATCGTTTCCGTGGAAAATTTCCCCAATTTGTCATTATTACCGTTTCAACTTATTCTTAAGTTATAGAAAAAATATCGAAATGTATCTACAGTACAGACAAACAGCTTATACCAGAAATCAGTGAATAACTTATTGGAGCCATGATGCCCTTATCCATGTCCTTGGCCACCACGGAACAGTTTTGCATTATTCCTTTTTCCTACAAATAAATAGTAAGGAGTGTTTATTACGTAGAATATAGCGTAAACAGTACTCAATTCGACGTTTTCTTTTTAGAAAGTTAAACTAATATAAGTCCCTTTATAAGTACCTACAACGGTATTGACTAGAACTATCACCAACGGTAATGAATACCCAACGAACATCGCACTGACACAGTATATAAAATTTATGTAAGATTTGATGCTTTCATCATTGGACCATGCATAAGAAGCCATGGTACTTATTCGACGCCGCCAGTAGGCGGCGTCGAGTATTTGGAATGCAAAATAAATTTGATCCATGGACGCGAGACTATGAATAGCTTCCTAAAAAATTAAAATTAAACACGTAATTGTTCTACATTCGAGGCCTCCAGGACATGAACTTTGAATTGTACACAAACTTCAAGAAAAGATAAGTAAATCAAAACCATGTCCGCAAACTAAACTCCTTAATACATGCAATAAAATAAGAAAAATAAAATGACAAGATGAAAATCTCACTGGTCCAGGATAGATTTTTCAAAGAGTCGAAATGTAAATTAGTGCTTACAACTGTATAAATTCAATAAAAATAACCCCAGGTGTTATATTTTGTATAATTTATTTAATTCATATAAGTTATTTTGATAAAGAATAGCATTTACCGTTCTTATAAATAAAGAGAAATATAAATTTCGTAAATAGAAATCCATTCTCAGACTGTCGGACATGTTTAAAATGCGACTCACATTACGGTCTTATTGCGGTCCTATAACGGAAAGCGCAGCTCAGCGGAAATGTTTTGATTTTTGTTAATAGATTCTTTATATAACTTGAAATAACTTCTAAAGTAATGTATGTTATTGTGATGTAAAGTTAGATTTTATGAATAAATGTAGTTAAAACTGCTTCTGTGCGATACAAAGGGACACTAGTTAATATGATGTATGTCTTATATTTCAAATGATCATTAACGAATTCGTCTATGCAACTCCTGTAAAACATTCGCTCATTTCAAGTAGATAACAGTGTATGAAAAACTATTTAATCACTTTACGGAGAGCTATTAAAATGGAAAAACATCTTTGGCGGCGTCTTTTATGTCTGCATTACTGTTTCGTCTTGTCAATTCTGTGATGTATCATTTAATTCTGATCAGGGGTTTTGGAGATAAAGAGCGCGCAATATTTAATATCTCGAGCCCCTGTGACCTTGACTTTTGACCTTGTGACCCGAAACATGGAGCATGCAAAACTATGCGTAGTACTTTTCATTCCTGTGAAGTATCATAAAATTCTGACCAGGGGTATTGGAGATTTAGAGCGCACAATAATTTACCATCTTGAGCACCAGTGACCTCGCCATTTGACCTAGTGATCCAAACCATGGACCATGCACAATTAGGCATGGTACTTATCTCTTTTGTTAAGTATCATCAAATTCTGACTAGGGGTTTGGGAGATTTAGTGTCTGTCTTTCTGTCTTCAGACGGACGGACAGACATGATGCATCCAGTATACCTCCCTTAACTAACACTTTGTGTTCAGGGGGTATATAAAGTGTTCACTTCTTGCCAATTATTAAACGGATAAAGCTTACAGTCGTCTTTCTTTGCTTTAGAAATATTTAGACTTTCTCAAATTGTCAGTCATTATTCAAATAGCAAAGTTCTCGCACAGTTTGTTTATTCTATCCGACCTTTATAAAGCAAACACTTACGTTTTCTGGAACCAGACAATCATAGAATATGTTTGCAAACGATACTCCAAGATCGTCACTGTCTTTGACAATAATTTTTATATTTAGCACAATGTTATTATTTATTGAAACTGCGCTGTTCAAATTGGCCGTCCGATTTTCATAGTCGAGTTCTTTCCTTAAAATGATGCTGTCTTTGTTGCTCTCGCCAAGAATGCCTGATATCTGCAAACAAAGCCAAAAGTGATCTCATTGCTAAGTGTAATTCGCGATAATATATAATAATTATGGCAGAGCTTTATCTATAGTCTACAGACGGACAATCATAATATATTTACCCCGTATCTCGTATTATAACTATGCAATAATTGAATTTCCATTTTCCAATAAAATACCGGTATATGGAGAACGGTGAAATATTTATTCAACGTGTATTGTAACGCAAAAATGCCTTTCTGCACAAGACAGGTAGAACCCTGAGTGCTTCCACACGTCCATGTTCCATTTTAGATGTTTTCTTTGCTTTCAACGTATGCTAATTATTTACTAGTGTATAGTTAGGACTCCTATCCCAGTGTGAAACTGCAACTTTTCTCACATAATTGCACTGGGTAGAAGCGGTGCTCGAACTCATACCCCTCAATCAGTGAGGGGTTTAGTGACACAACATATGTTGAACGAAATTAAAGTACAGGAATTTATCATGGTAACTCATGCAACGTATAGCATCTCAGTTATCTGTAATTTCCTGAGAAAGCTACCGTCATTCGATAAGTGTCAAACCAGCCAAACACATATTGAATATTGAAAATAAACTATGTTTGGAGGATAGTTGTTTCATATATTTAAATTCATTTACTGAAACGTTCGAAATGTTCGTTCCTTTGTCCTGAATTTATCATTAAATGGCATTCTCCCTTACCGACACGGCAATCGATGAAGAATCAACATTCATTTCTTCTGAGCATAATTTGAACCTCTGAACAACCGAGTTGACCGTGGTATTCTGAAAAATATATAATCATCGTTTCGTCAAATCAGTCTTAACAGATCTTTAACTTTGATACAACAGATCATGTTCTTATCTTGAATTCATAGGTGATTCCGTCGAACGGTACAAGTTTGAATCCTGACTGCTGCCATGTATCAATTTTTAAAAGATGTTTGTTTAGGCCTAGATATGTAGGATTTATTTCAATATTGTACTGCACTCACTAATCCTTGCAGTACATTTTCAACTTGGCATATATTTATATGCACCCAAGCATATTACAGTATAGAAGTGTTGTTAAATAACGCATATTTATACAGAAAGACGACTTACCTCAGCAATACTCAGGTTTAATGGGTTCGTGAATTTGTTACACGATATGTCGCATATGTTTGGATTACGGTCTTGTTTCGGTTTAATAATAAGCGGACGTGTTGGAAACGTTTGCTGTGAATACAAAATCATAAGGAAATTAGCAAATGCAACACTGAATATAATTCAGTTTTTCTTTCAAATTGATTTTAAATGAAGTCCGCGCCTCTTAAATTGCATTCTATCGGGTGTTAAGATATTTGGACAGATTTTATCTTGAAATTCATTTGTAGACTACTTATGAAAACAAAAATGTGTATGCGAATATAATACAATGGCATTTATTCGAATCAAACGAAAACAACCTTGAGTGAAAGAATCTGGTGTATAGCCCCATATCTAAATGTAACGCCCATCCCTAATCCCTGTATTAATAAAAAAATATGTTCCTCCCAATCATTCAAGTTAGTACGTACGCTTTTGCATTCATATGTAATGCTCATTCCTGATAATTTGACCTGGAAAAAAGAAGATTAAACTCTAGAATTGGCACTAGAGAAGATGAAAGCAAATGTAGTCTAAAGGTCGATTCAACTGCTATTCATACTATGAATAAGAAGTGGCCGTTTTAAATCAGATTTATGAAACCATTTATAGCTTTAGTCATTTCGGAATACAAGTGACGTCTATATGAATATTCGTATGTTTTTTAAGTTTTTCATATGAAAACTGTAAACGTTACTTTTAACGTTTCATCTAAGGTACGAATTATAACCACATTTTGAGACAATAACAGAATTACTCCTATAAACTCTTTAGTTGCAGAAACAGTGACATAATTAACCGGTGAATGTTACTATGGTAATGTATCGCATATCTTTAGTTTAGAAAAAAATACTATTCATTTACCTGCTTTAGGCATTCTGAACCGCTGGCGACTGGGAAAGAGTTGTTATCTTTAAGATCTATTTTCTTTGTAAGGTATACAAATGTTTTGGATCCACTAGTATTTGTACGGAAATAACTAGTTTGTATTCCGCTTACTTCTATTGTCCCGTTACCACTACAGGTGAAATTGTCCAATTCACCTGAATATAGAATTTAATATACTATTGTTCGTACTTTGTATGTATTTTGGAGTTTTATCGTTGGTACCGGATAACTCGTATGACAAACATGTGTTATTTTAGGTTTAGGGGGATAACGCAAGAAACTGAGCCGATCCCATTTTCAGAGACACACAGTACGTGTTATTTTTGTTAACTGTGGATCGTAATTATAATGTAACGCTCTCCATCTAATAACAGTTCACATGTCTGATATTACAAGCGCAAATCATCCAGATCTATTACAAATATAATAATTATGTAAATGATGTCTTGTTTAGCATCTTTTCTTCAACATTAAATTAAAAATCACTTTGATAGTTAAGTTACAGAATAGATACACATATTTTCTTATTTATTACTTTTTTGTGTCTGCTGTAATTTTAATAATGCTGTTTGATGTACAGATTATACTAACCAGGTTCTTGTCCCTCACTGATTTCGACTGAAATAAGAATGAAGTTAAATATTAAAGAAGAGAGGATGGCTTGTTCAAAATTCTCAAATAATGGAATACTCGAAATGTCCGGTATTGAGATATAAATTCCTTTTTTGTACTTTTTTCCAATTGATAAAGAACCAACAGAAAGACAGAAAGCAGTGAAACATTCACTGGTCATTTTTGCAATGGTTATACAATTTCAGAGTATAAATTATTGGTGCTGTAAGTTTTTGCAGATTTATATTTCCAAAGTTATCTACTTGCCATAATTATGTAGGTATAATTATTAGTTAGAGAGGTGGTTTTCATATTGCAAAAAAAAAATGAACTGTTGGTGCGATTGCTAAAGACTATCGCAAGAAAGTGAATTTGCTAAACTACATTTAGATATTGTAAATGTCCATATACTTACGAGGCGGCTGAGCGCATATTTTACAAGCCACCATAAACAAGAACAAAACTTCGATCCTCATCCTGTCACAGAAGAAAAAACAAGATATCTGTTAATCATATATTTTTCTTTTACAGTGGCATGCAATGACAAATGCATTTTTACCATCTTTATGGCCTAAAATTGTCTACAACTTTAACTGGCAAGAATGTAAACTCCGACGAATTTGGAGAGAGGTGACCTTGGTACCCATCCCTAGACATGGGAAGAATCGAAGTATGGCAGTAAGCTCTGTCGGTCTGCCCAATGTAGAACATGGCGAATCAGCGAATAGAAGTATTTGAAGACCAGTCAAATGTTTTGCACAATTCCGTTCAGCGGAAGATCATTATTATATAAGACCATATATCAGAATAATGCTGTCTTCAGAAAAAAAATATCGTACATATGTGCTTTTCTTTGTATTCATGATGGGCTATGAATATACCGCAAAAATAATAGATGTATTTATTTAATTTTGGAAAAGTTTACTGTCTTGTTACTGAACACAAGACATATGAGAGATTTTAAGTCTGATCATAATTTAATCGCGAAGCTATTCTAAAACACGTCTAAGAAACATCTACTTTATCAATGAATTTTTAAAAATGTTATACAACGCATCCGGTCAAATTGATTTTGAATTATCGATCGATTCTTATACCAAATAACACCTATCATTATTATATGTAAAGTCATTACTGTTATTGTATGTCAAGTCATTACTGGTATTGCCTGTTAAGTCATTACTGTTATTGTATGTAAAGTCATTATTGTTATCGTATGTAAGGTCATTATTGTTATTGTATGTAAAGTCATTACTTTAATTGTATGTAAAGTCATTATCGATATTGTATGTAAAGTCATTATTGTTATTGTATGTAAAGACAATAAAGTTATTATATGTAAAGTCATTATTGTTATTGTATGTAAAGTCATTATTGTTATTGTATGTAAAGTCAATATTGTTATTGTACAAATGTATGTCAATTCATTATTGTTATTGTATGTAAATTCATTATTGTTATTATATGTAACGTCATTATTGTTATTGTATGTAAAGTCATTATTGTTATTGTATGTAATGTCATTATCGTTATTGTATGTAAAGTGATTACTGCTATGTTATTGCATATGTTACTATATATAGTATCAAATTTGCCTTTGATTGTCGGTGATACGGGCCGATAAAACGATCACGTGACGTAGTGTGCCGAAAACTGATATCGGCCAGAAAATTCGTCAATCGGAACATCACTCGGCTTTTTCCGTAGAAATAACTACGGAAAAAGCCGAGTGATGTTCCGATTGAAAATTCGTATTAAGGCTATTTCCGGTCAACTGTGCAGCAACGCTAGACTGTCGGCACGTGAAAACGTTGACGTAATTGACAACGTAGACGTAACGGAAAATGGCCGCCGAAAGGACACAGAAGTCTCTATCTCAACGTTTATTGAATTTAGAATTTAGGCTTATTGAGCACCGAAATGAGGAAACTGACACGTATGCTTTTGTGGATAGTATGAATAATTCATTCATTCAATGGTATTTATCTTTATGAAATAGTATGAGTATTGCAGGAATGTGCGTTTTGTATCTAGCAATGTCGGGTATTATCGACGGTCGGTAGTTATCGACAGTGTTTAATTAGAAATATGTAAGATAATTGATACCCTGTCAATCAGTGTCAATTACGTCACCGATGATCTCACATGTCTTCCTGGAAGTCTTTGGTGCCATTGTTGTTTTTGTATCCAGCAGTGAAAAGTTTCGAGTCAGCAAAACAAAAGGTAATAAATATACTTTAGTTTGAATTCAGTGCCTTATAAGAATCTATAAGGAGGGTTGGTAACATTAATCCTACAATGTGTGCCCATGTTTATTTGTACGCCTATTTTCAATATTTCCCATGTAAGTAAACGCTTTGGTTCTCGCGATGGCGCCTTAATAAATGAATGTATAAATATTCGACCTTGATAAGCCGGGGTGTCGGTGACTGCCTACATAAAATTCTGCTGTCTGTAGTGATCGACATTATGATAATTTTCATATGGAAGGCCGGCTATTACAGATTAAGTAATTAGTTTTTTATGATAATAACAATAGATAATAATAATAAGTGAAATAATAATAATAGATCTAGTAATAATAATAATAATAATAATAATAATAATAATAATAATAATAATAATAATAATATAGATCTAATAATTATATAAAAATAATAATAATTATAATGATGATAATTGATATGATAGTTTAATCTGAGATATTTTTTACGGAATATATATAAACATGACAATAGCCTTTACATTTGCATATTATCGACATTGGCATAATAAACATGATAAATGATAATTTGTAATTTCCATCTATTACAATTTTAGAATGTCGAATCAGCTGAAAGTGAAGCGCCTTCAATATTCGCCTTCAAAGATGGGTATCGCAATTGAAATGGTGAAGTCGGGAGCCATGTCGAAACGTAAAGCAGCGGTTACTTACGGCGTTCCAAGGACGACCTTAACAATCGCGCACACAAGAGGAGCGAGTTAGACCAGGCCCTGCAACTGTTCTTACCCGCGCTGAAGAGGTTCCACTCGCTATTAATAAATAATTTAAACAATTGTCTAATCTAGTCATATGTTTTCAGAACAGCACGTTAGTTTTATTTTCAGATATTTTAACATCTGCTTTAAGACAGGGTCCGTATATCATTGTAACATACGCTCTCTGTTTAGGGTTTAAAACTGTAATTATAAAAGCTATATTTTATACATGTACATGTATTAGCAAAAGTTATCGTATTGTTTGATATTTATTATACTTTTGCAGTAAATAGATTTGTGTAAAGCTAAAGTGATAGACATAAGACAATAACATAATTATATGAATGAGTGAGTAGCACACGCTTTTTGTTTGTCAAATCGCATTAAAATTTCATAAATGAAAATATAATGTTTTTATTTTCAGGACATCTTAGTAGACTACTGCAAGTTGATGGCTTCTATTGGCTACCCATTATCTCGTGAGGAACTTCTGATGGAAGTTAAATCTATAATGGACATTGACTGTCGGCAAAATCCTTTTAAAGATAATAAACCCGGGAAGGACTGGTATTTGGCATTCAAACGTCGCCATCCGGATCTTTCTGAAAGATGTGCTATGACACTGGGCCATCAACGAGCAGTAGTCAACATGGCAATGATTGATGGTTGGTTTGCTGGACTTCTTGACTATTTGAAACAGGAAGTGCCGGATTATGAGCATCTCGTTAAAGATCCGCGGCGCCTCTTTAATGCGGACGAAAAACAGGGAAAGTTCTAGCACAAACTCGTTCACGTCACGTGTACAATGTCACTACCAGCAACAAAACGCAGCTGACTGTAATGGTATGCTTTAACGCGTTCGGCGACTATGTGCCCCCACTTATAGTTTTTCCAGGCGAGAGAATGAGATACAGGGATTGAGCAGTTCCCCAAAGCTATTTACGGACAGACATCAAACGGGTGGATGGACAGCGAATTGTTTGTAGCTTTTCTGCAACATTTCTGTTCTCACATAGAATCAAAAGCTATATCAAAGCCTGTAATTCTTTTTGTAGATGGTCACTCGACACATCTCTCTCGCGCTGCAGCTACGTTCTGTTCCGCTAATGCGATGTGGGCTTCTTTTCTCCAATGAAATCTGCATGGAAGCGCCAGGTGAAATCTTGGCAGTTAGAAAATATTGGCGAATCTTTAACCAAAAAGAACTTCCCAGGGGTGTTCAAGGCTGCGTGGCAGTCAGTTGCCACATTTGAAAACGCCGCCCACGGTTTCCGTCGTTCTGGTTTGTTCCCTCTTAGTTCCAGTGGGATTGATGAGTCTAAGCTTGAGCCATCAAAAGTTGCTAACCCGCTATGTTCATCAAGTGGTGACAGTGCGTTGACTACACAAATGAGTTCTGAAACTCAACCTGTGACACTCAATGGTGACAGTGCTCCTTCTGTACAGGTACTAGCGTCAAGGCTAAAACTGTAACTGAAAATTCAACTGCCTCTTCCAAAGTTGTGCCATCAACCAGCGTTGTTTCTTGTCGACAGAATTTTGTGTCGCCTGCTTTTAACTCGCTCTCTGTCCCTGAGCCTAAACAAAAGAAGACGATGAGAAGAATGTCTGAAAAATTGCCTAAAGCTATCTCTGGCAACGCTGCTTTAAAAATGTTTGAAGAGACAGAAGCTAGAAAGGCGGCCGATATACTTGAAAAACTGTAACGCAAGGAGGAAAGAGAACTGAAGAAGAAAGAGAAAGACGAGCTTAAGGATAAAAAGCGAAAAGAACGGGAGGAAATGAAACTAAAGCGGCAGAAAGAAAAGCAACTAAAAAAAAAAAAGAAACGTCAACGGAAAAGCAGCAGCAGTTCGTCCTCGGCAACTGAAAATGTAAAAGTGCAGTTCATGGATTCAGATGAATCTTTTGACGAAGTTAAGGTCTGTCCTGGCTGCAAAACCGATGATGTGTTTGATGATGAAGACGAGTGGATAAAATGCCAAAAGTGTCCAAGGCAGTGGCATGTAATTTGTACGGGAGAAAGTGTTCTACTTGAGATCCCTGCCGAGCAAATTCAGAACTTCCCATTCTTCTGTGAATATTGTATTTGATCTGTTCGAATTGACACATACATAGCTTCTATTTGTCATTGATAAAGTCCATTATATGATAAAATCTAATATTTCGGCTTATCTGGCATTAAAAGTTATTGATATTTTGTACGAAATCGAACCTTTTCAGGTTTTGTGTAGTTCTTTTTTTAAAACCCTCACTTATGGTCGATAACTACCTCCTATGGTCGGTAACTGCCGACCCTTCCTGACTGTTCTTCCTATAAGATATAAATTTTCGTACAGTCTTGGTAATGTACCTGCACTATACAAAGGCTTCAACATACTTCAGTGCCCCTTTCTCTTACATAAATGTATACAATATGTTGAAAAACAGTCGTCACCATGTTAAACGGTCGATAATACCCGACATTGCTCTACTTGTCTTATCTTTTCCCATTTTCAGCAAACCCGATGTTCAACATATGCAATAAAAAGGTAATTATACGGGGCAGGTGTGCCTTAAGGCGATATTGGCACACTTGGTTCAAATTGGCCCTTGGGCTAAAGCCCTCGGGCCAATAGCTCACCAAGTGTGCCAATATCGCCTAAAGACACACCTGCCCCGTATTATAACCTCTACGTATTTAAATTCATTATTGTTATTGTATGTAAAGTCAATACTGTTATTGTATGTCAAGTCATTATTGTTATTGTATGTAAAGTCATTATTGTTATTATGTGTAAAGTCATTATTGTTATTGTATGTATAGTCATTACTGTTATTGCATGTAAAGTCAATACTGTTATTGTATGTAAAGTCATTATTCTTTTAGTATGTAAAGTCAATACTGTTATTGTATGTAAAGTCATTATTGTTATTGTATGTAAAGTCATTATTTTTATTATGTGTAAAGTCATTATTGTTATTGTATGTAAAGTCATTATTGTTATTGTATGTAAAGCCATAATTGTTATTGTATGTAAAGTCAATACTGTTATTGTATGTAAAGTCATTATTGTTATTGTATGTAAAGTCATTATTTTTATTATGTGTAAAGTCATTATTGTTATTGTATGTAAAACCATAATTGTTATTGTATGTAAAGTCATTACTGTTATTGTATGTGAAGTCATTATTGTTATTGTATGTAAAGCCATAATTGTTATTGTATGTAAAGTCAATACTGTTATTGTATGTCAAGTCATTATTGCTATTGTATGTAAAGTCATTATTGTTATTATGTGTAAAGTCTTTATTGTTATTGTATGTAAAGTCATTTTTGTTATTGTATGTGAAGTCATTACTGTTATTGTATGTAAAATGATTACTGCTTTTGTATGTAAAGTCATTATTGTTATTGTATGTAAAGTCATTATTGTTATTGTATGTAAAGTCATTATTTTTATTATGTGTAAAGTCATTATTGTTATTGTATGTAAAGCCATAATTGTTATTGTATGTAAAGTCAATACTGTTATTGTATGTCAAGTCATTATTGCTATTGTATGTAAAGTCATTATTGTTATTATGTGTAAAGTCATTATTGTTATTGTATGTAAAGTCATTTTTGTTATTGTATGTGAAGTCATTACTGTTATTGTGTGTAAAATGATTACTGCTTTTGTATGTAAAGTCATTATTGTTATTTTATGTGAAGTCATTACTGTTATTGTATGTGAAGTCATTATTTTTATAAAATGTTTCGTAATTGTAATTGTAAAAGTCGTTGTTATTCTATATTTCGTTATTGTTATTATATGGTTAGTTTTAACAATATTTATTTTCATACATGTTGTATGTTAAAGTCATCATTGTTATTCGATGTGTCTTTGTTCTTATTGTAACAGTCATTGTTATTCTATTTTTCGATATCATTAGTGCATGTTTGGTATCCATATTCAATGTGTCGTTATTGTTATTGTAAAAATCACCAATGCTATTCTATATTTCGTTATTGTTATTGTTTGTTTGAAAATCCTATACGATATTTCGTTAATCGTTTTGTAAATGTCGTCATCGTTAGTCTATATTTCGTTTTTGCTGCAACGATGTCGTGTTTGCAGTCTCTCTAGTTGGTCAAGGGCACTTCTAGCCCTGCGGAGCCCTGCTTTAAATGGGTTAATGGTATTGCTAGTCTCTAAGAGACTTTAACCATGCTTTCCT
This sequence comes from Saxidomus purpurata, assembly GCA_022818135.1. NCBI lineage: Eukaryota > Metazoa > Mollusca > Bivalvia > Venerida > Veneridae > Saxidomus > Saxidomus purpurata. The sequence continues at coordinate 25,853,706 of JAFMSR010000002.1, read as the reverse complement.
TAATCTTACCGACATGGAAAGTGAGACTGATAGGCCTACATGATATAGGCATTCCTGAATTCTGAATACTTAATTTCAATTTCTGATTTTGGAACTTCGGTGTTTAAGTGGCTAGATAATTGCTTGTTTTGGTGGGCCAAAAAGCTTTTTCGTTATTTGACAATACAATAATGTAATCCAACCTGGGGATGGGGATGGGGATCGGATTTCTATGAACCCCCTTTATTATATAAGTTCCTGCTATCGTCCTTTGCAGTGCATCTTTTGAATGAGAATATGTATCCTTTCCAAGAACTACTTAATATTTGATATAAATGTCAAATAATGACTTTTATGTTATGATTTTGCGAATAACAGCAAACTTTTTTCTGCATATGTGTGACACATGGTTGTGTCCATTTGTATGAGGCTACAACTGAGACCACAACCATGTGTTTAAAATACGGATTAGAATTAAGGCTTGCAAGATGACTAAGTCTTGTGTAACGATACACGCCGCGGCTAAAATACATCGACTTTGGTGTAGGCGTGAAATCATTTTAAGGCAAAGTTATATTTCAATGATACTCTATCCCACTCACAAATGTGAAATACCTTTACTCCATATGTAAAAACTTTCGTAAAATATGAAAAAAAACATTTGTAAAGATTTTACATACATGTACTAGGTAAAATAATTTCACATTTGTGACCATTTTCACCAACTGTGCCCATTTTCACATTTGGGGGGTTCATAAACTTTCAATAAATAGATATTCACTGAATAATCATACAAATGCCATGCAGTTTTGCTATCTAGCTAACGACACAGATTGACACAAATCAACTATGATCACTGGTGAAGATTTTATCTTATTGACATTGTGTCATCATGAATTTTATCGCTACTGATAAAATGCACACTTCAGAGGCCGCCGAGCTTGTATAATGTTCGTTACGTTTTCAGTCGTTAAAATGCCATAAAATACATAAAGCAATAATGATGATAATAATAATAATAATAATGATAATAATAATAATAATAATGATAATAATAATAGTAATAATAATAAAACTAATAATAATAATAATAGAAAAGTCTTGTTTAAAGATGCTACAGACATGACCTCTAAACAACCCAGCCGTTGTGTATGTCTGTGTTTATCTGTACTTGTCTGTTGAAAATAAACGGACGACATGAGTGTGGCGACAGGTTATTAACTTATTTGTTACATAGAACATTAAAACTACAACAAAGTGTATTCTAAATACACAATAGTATGAACTGCAGTTAGCCGCAGGAAATGTTATAAATTAATTCAACATCCTTCCTAGAATATTCTCTATAAAAACCATACAAACAACTTTCTCTCAATACTTTGAATACTGCTATACATGCGAGCTGATATAAATTTGGTGAACAAGAACGTCAAAGGTCGTAGAAGAATTTAAGTTTATTTCTGACTCTAACAATATGACTATGTACTATGAATATTTGAGTTATTACATAAGAAATACATTTAACTGCCAAAACAGTTATAACGGTCAATGCAATGTTCAGATATCGGCGGGTGCTGTTAACCTTATATTTCATTTATCTAAATTTGCACCCACAACTTCCTTATTCTAAAAGGCAGTGTCGTTTTAATACCAAATTCAACATCAAATTGTTATAAATTCACCTACTTTTGAATGTCCACTAATGTCTTCATTGTTTCTTATATCTCATAGTTTGACGATGAAGTCTAGTTTTTAAATAACTTTCCTTTTCCGTCTCACGTAATGTGCACTAAAAGGTAATGAACGATGTAATAACGTCTGATATAACAAAGAGTTTCACATTTAGTGTCATATCTGTGTTCAGTGATAAGTTGCCAATCCCTTGTAGTTATACATCAGTAACATCACACAAAATCCACTATCAATCGAATGAAGTACATTGATAACACAGCTACACGTAGAAATTTATCTGTAAATGATAAAATATCAAAACAGCATTGCACACGGACTTTACATTTAACAACAAACAGTTGACAGATTACAGCCCAAACTGAAAAAGACGACGTAACTGTCTGACCGCATACTATTCGGTACAAAAAAAACTACTTCTCTCAACAGGACGCACAACAGTTTGACAGTACTGCCTCCAGCTCTCACTGAACAGGACGCACAACAGTTTTACAGAAATGCCACGAATTTTACTTGAACAAGACGTACAACAGTTCGACAGTACTGCCTCCAGCTCTCTCTGAACAGGACGCACAACAGTTTGACAGAAAGGCCTCGAATTTTCCCTGAACAAGACGCACAACAGTTTGACATCACGACCTCCAATTTTCTCTAGCAGGACGCTAAACAGTTTGACAGCACGACCTCCAAATTTCTCTGAACAGGACGTACAACAGTCATACAGAACGACCTCCAACGTTCTCAGAACAGGACGCGGAACAGTCTGAAATCAAAGCACTGAAAGTGCTGACAACATGGAGCTCACTGCGAAATTGAGCACAAGGGGATTGTTCTATGTTACAGACAAAGAGTGATCCTTTAGGTCAATACTTCGCTAACAGTACTTTATTTTGGTTACTATCCGTCTATTTTAATCACGGACCTGCAGTTCATTGATAACACATTGTGTTGGTGTTGTTTTTAATTATTTCAAATCTATCAAACTAAAACATAGTTATGCTTGAAACTTTTTGACGAAGTAAATTACAGCGCTTTTAAACTCTGTGTAACCAGCTTTGTTTATAACACATCCTTCAGGAATACGTAACACGACCTATTCAGCACTTTACATTTCACAAAGTTTTTTATGAAACCTGAAAATTAAGTGGTAGTGCATTTATGCTTTAAGGGACATAAGTTAACATCATAAAACATATAATACAGGTCATTGTTTTCATAATGATGTCCGGCCAGATCCGCCTCCGTGGTCAAGTGGTTAGAGTCGCTGACTTGAAATCACTGTAACCTCCGATTTTGTCTCTTTGTTTTGCGGATATTCGGAGCCTAGTACTGGTTCTTCCTAGGACGATGTTAGGTAAACTGCCCGTCCGTTAAACTGACCAAATACTTTTGAAGTAGACGTTTAACTCCTACAACAACGATATCCGATCAGAAATCATAATAGAAAGCAAATGCAGCATTTTTTTCTTAAAGGGACATATAACTGATCAAGGAACCCTATAACTGATGGCAAACTAAATAACCTCCAAAAAATGAATAATATAATCTTTGGAAGTATTATAACTTAACCTAAAAGTTTTAGCCCTGCAATCCAGTCATGGTTGAAAATATGCTGCAGTACCGTAAACCATTTAATAATCTATGTAGAGTTGTTGTTGTACAATTAATGGGTGGATGCGATTTATTACAGAAGGCCTCTATATTGATTTATTGTGGCAAAATGAGGCTTTTTCGCCATAGGCTCATGCAACAGGTTGTCTCGCCACTTTTACTGGTAACTTCATTTCCCGATTTTTGAAAGTTCTTCATTAAAAAGACTGAAATTTTACAGAACTCAAACTCACATTTTTGTTGATTTTTCACAACCCCGCCACCTCGGCAGTTCGCGCCCCACAGTTTCCTTTCATCACATTTTGTTGTGGTAAGGAGAGGTAACCACCCGTGTATTAGCCTTACACTTATATCAACTTTAAGAAATCCTTTCAAATAGCTAAATATGAAACGCAGTCTTATTTTTAGAATGTATAATACTTTGAAACTTAAGTAGGCTTTCCAAAATATTTATTGTTCTCTAATCATTTTTTTAACCTGGGGTTTGGACTACTTTTTGCACCATTCAAATTGCGGTGAATGAAATACGACCGTTTCGATCACATGATCGCCGATCTAAAGATAGACTGCATATTTATAACTTTCCTTGAAATGATGTTTTTATGGATACATGTATATGCCGTTTATCTTTTTTTAAACGATATTTCTTGTTATATCTTGCTGATATTGGAGTGAGGGAGATGCTTTATAAAGCTCGTATTGCTAGTTGCTCTATAATAATTGCAGAATGAGCTATGTTTATACAGTCGCTGATACTAGTATGTAAACCCGAGCTGTATGCACTGTCTGATCGACCGATAAAATGTACATACTGCCTAATGGCGTAGTAATCAATATATTTCCGAGATCGCAAACCACGGTCCAAACGTGTTTCAGCTAAAGTCGATCTACTTTGCAGGTAAAAGGGGAAGCCTATGGCTGTTCAAACTGTCAGATTTTGCGATTAGTCATTTTCAAAATTGCCTTACAAAAACAAGGAGTCACGTGATTGCTTGCTTAAAACGACCTCCACTTTTCTCCACACACAACAGTCTGACAGAACGACTTCAATTTTCTCTGAACAGGACGCAAAATAGTCTGAAAGAATGACCTCAAATCTTCTCAAAAACAAGACGCACAACAGTTTGACAGAAAGAAATTCAATTTTCTCTGAACAAAACAACAAGCCGGTACAACAGACAACATCTCCACTGAAAATGACCACCCATATTAGACACGGTTTGACATAAAAATTGTTGTGTAAAGAATAACATAACGGTTTTGACAAAGCCTTTTTAACAGCATAGCATTAAACGTTGACGATAGCATTTTGACAAGGCAAGTCGTCAACACTGTCTGCATTCACCAGCAGCCAGACCTACACACATCAAAAATAATCCTACGACTATGAGAAAAGGCATCAGACTAGGTACAAATATACATTTACAACAATATATTAACTATATAAAGGCAACGCGTTGACCGGGTTGACATTTTCTGAATAAGTTTGCAGCTTACAGTTGACCATATGATGGAAAGCCAAAATGAACTTTCCATAGTAAACTTTAAGCAAAAACTACAAACTCCGAACGGTTCTGCAAAATTTTTTGTTACTAATGAAATTCCGTAGATTTATCCAAGTATTTTTCAAACGCGTCATCGCACCTCAATTCTGTTTTCGATGGCTACCGATACCCGTTTATTCTGTCCAAATTGCTTCTCAAATGACCAATAAGTTTGAAATATATGCAGTCAAATACACTGACCATTTTACAATTCACCTTGTAACTTGACTGAAAATCGTGGCTATATAAAATTCTGCACTAGGCTTTGTATAAATACAAAGCAGATATTTGATGAACTGTGTGATATATACATTCCATATCTATGCGTACATTGTTTAGATGGACTTACGCTTTTAAAGCTGGGATATTGTCTGTGAAGACGACGCCCGCTTTGTAAAACTAAAGCTCCATGCTGAGGCAAACATCGCTGCTTTAAAGCCTGTGATGGAACAGGATACCCGCGTATAGGTGAGACAAATATCAAGTAGTTCTGGCATATCAGATGGCATCGTGAAAACGATTCTGAAGAAGCATTTGAACCTATGATAGATTTGTGCTAGGTAGGTACCTCGTTTGCTCACTGGGGAGCAAAAGAAACAATGTCTAAAATGTACCCGGGAACTAATGAAAAAATACGAAAAATGTCACAGTCGGGTTATTTGTAACTTGCAAACAGTTGACAAACCTGGGTGCACAGACAAGGCAATGGAAACGAGAAGATCAAACACGCCCATGTATTGCCAAGAGAACCATCAGCGCAAAAAATGTTGCACGCCATTTTGTTATTTCTAGCGGCCAGTTGTTGAAGAACCTTGTCCATCTGGTCATACAGTCACTGGATTCTGTGCTGAAGAAGGCTTTAAAGTAAGAAGCGTCCAAGCAAAGTATAGTCAGGTACCCATCTGATCCATGACAACGCCTCCTCTGACAGGTGCGTGGATGTTGAGCCTTTCTTGGCGTCTTGTCAACCATCCACATACATTTTTATTTCCAAGGCTTAAGAGCTTGTTTTCTAGGAAGAAATACAAGCTCAGAAGTTCTCTTGGCAGCACTATACCATTGTCTCCAACATATACCAAAAGAAGACTATAAAGCCGCATGACTGGGTATAAAAAGGTTACAAAAATGTGTTTCGGTAAAGGGGAACACTTTGACGGTTTGCAAAAAATATTTTTGATAAAGCGATGCCCTTCAGAAATCAAACCTAAATGACAAATCTTTTTGCAGAACCATCGTGCATGTACTTAAGGCACTTACAGAAACCTAGGATTTCACAGCTATGCTATGTGTTTCTCTGCACACATTGTGAAAATCACCAATAAAAAGCAACGTCCACCCTGCACAGTTCCCCTGCCCTACACATAAACATATATTGACCAGACTGTTGCCTTAAGATCACCCTAAACATTTACCTCTGATGTAAGAACATAAGCAATGCGAGCTTTCTTAAACAGTTAGTTGTCCAAAGACAAAGTAAACGAGTTCAGGACTTCAAGAAGGGCTAATAACATGCATTGAAAAACATCGCACATTTCAGTAAAACTTGTTGCTAAGATAACAATACCCTCATCCTTGAAAACGCCGTTCGATTCAATTCAAATTTGATACAAATCTGGAAATGTGTCGTACAATGCTAAGAAATTACTTTTGAGCTCAGTTACCTGTACGTAGGCATCGGATATCTTACCATGTGCCTCCCAAGAAGTAGGACCGAAAAATACTTTAAATTTATTGTCTTGTTTTTTTTGTGTCGTCAAATATTGTTTCGACTACCAGTCACATAATATTTTCTATTCCTACGTGGTATACGGTGTGTGTAGTGATTGTAGAACTGCTCTCATATCGATGTGATGGATTTGTAAACATAGATTTTGAATTTTGGTTTATAAACCATGACAATTAGGCGCTGATCGTCTTTTGGAAAGAACGCTGCCATCAATCGGAAGTCGTCATTGTCAGCATTTTTAAGAGGATCTTAAATGATTAGAGATTTGATCTATACAGTATAAATACTATCAACATAATAGCTATAAGGTATATATGTACTATATGCTTATCAGCATTGCGGTATTAAATCCAAATCATTTCTGCACCACACTTTGTTAAGAAAACAGAATAAAGTCAAAGATATGCAGAATGTGGTTTTACTGTATGTTCCATATAACACAACGTTACATGATTGGCAGTGGCAGCATGCCGCCTAACAAACTTATTCTGAATGGTATCATCTAAGAGAAGCAAATCTAGCAGCAGTAAAATATTGGTTTATTGGTATTTTTCCGCCATCCGAGATCTTTTCTTGAGCAAAAATTGTAACCAAAAATTGCCAGAAAGTAAGTAAATAATATTCTGACATAGAACATATTAAACTAAAGGACAATGGTAGGGTATACCAACTGAAGATTTTCAATGCAGAACCTCCATCGATACTGAAGATATAACACGTTCTAATTGAAAACTTGCTAAGTACAAAAGAGCAATAACTCTATAAAAATATAAAACACAGAAATGTTATTTAACTTGCTTAGCATGCAAAGATAGTAAAGGGCATACCAACTGTGGAGTTTCAATGCAGTACCGCCATCGATATCTGAGATATTTTACTTTCTAATTGAAAACTGGCCAAGTACAAAAGGGCAACAAGAGCTGTCAGAACGACATCAACCATACCGAGTAAAAGAAAAATTAGTTAAAGTTTGTAAAAACATCGGGAGGATGCCACCCTTCTTGCTGACCCCAATCACTGGGTCTTTTAATGACCAATGCATTGCAATTTTGCATTTCATTTTCAAAAGGCCATAACTCCTGTGCTTCTGAAGCAATTAAACTGAAAGGGAATCAAATCTATCTCAACAAGGATTGCTTGAAATTGCATTACCAATGTGGAAAATATGGCTCCAGACAGAAATTGCTGACGGACGGACGACCAGCGCCATAGCATGATTCATCCATACGGGCGTATAAAATTGTAAAACACAATTATATTTATTGTCATTGTGATTAATCTAGTGTCAATGAACAAGTTGAGTAAGTGTAAACAGAGTAGCGCAAGTAATACTTGACTTTAAATAAGACGGGACGGGACAGACGCACGGACTACTTTTAATGAATTTATCCTTAGCCTGATTTTAACATCCTGGTCTGGTTGTTTTGATGGTGTTTTTTAACTAACTGGCCGTAAAGATCTAAGCATTCTATTTTTGCGACTGATTTTAACACCTCTGTCAGATGTAGATAGCCAGTAATTGTAATAATGGGATTTTGGAAACCTTGTTATTAATGACAGTGCTTTGCCTGTGCTCTTAATATCTTTAGTGGTTTTAATTCAATATTCTTCTTCGAGTATGTCAGTCGTTTCAAACCACAATTTATTTTTAACATTAACTAAAATTAAGCTAAAAGTACGTTATATAATACCATCTTAAATTATCTATAACACACACCGTGACATTTAGTAAAGATTGTTAATAGCTCAAGAAACAAACAACAGAAGACGGAAAATGGACTTCTGCACATATTTAAGCATACAATTTCACAAATGCCAGAGAAAAAGAGAGAACATGTTCCTGTAATAGCAGACAGTCAAGGAAAAATGTTTTAGTATTGCCAATCAAAATATCTGAAAGACTTTGCTACGTCATGTTTATGGATCTAAAACTATGCGCATCTTTAAAACATTGCTTCCATGTCCACCGCCATCTAAAGCTATAGCCTTAACGTTCCAATCATTTGAATGTATATTTCCTGCTTGAAGAGTTCTGTACAGTGCCTGTGGGTTAACAATCCTTACCACACCTGTGTATCGCTCAGTTTCAAAATAATTTGACAACACGGACTGCATCAATGAGAAGGTAACAGTTCCATTTGACCCAGCATCAGGATCTCGTGACCCTAAAATTTTCAAAACCGACGAGGCTGGTGTATTTGATGAAATATGAATGTCTGTTTCGGGTATTCCACACTTTCCATCGACACATATTACAGGATGATTATCGTTTATGTCAAGAACGTTTATATATAGGATAAGTGATGAAGACAGAGCCGGCGTTCCAGTGTCAGTTGCAGTGATCGTTACTTTATAGTGATCACTTGTCTCACGATCTAACGGGGAAGTAAGATGTAAGCCGCCGTCTTTTGTTATAGCAAACATTTGGGTTTTAACTCCTGAAGAAGAAGAATTAACACTAAAATATGTCCAATTTAAAGGGTTTCTTATAAGATAAAATTTAATAGTAACAATCCATCTGAAAACATTTTAAAATATATTTTTAAAGTGTTGGATTGAAATATTTGTTTTACATATATGTTGCCAAACGGCATTTTGTCAAAAAATAAAGAGTTACTAGGCTTGATTGTATCACACATATTCAGACAATCATTATGTCACTGGTGCAGAGTTATGATATTCTAACAAAGATGGTCAAAGAATGAGCATA
>JAFMSR010000002.1:25800391-25843947 GCA_022818135.1 Saxidomus purpurata | reverse complement strand
TTTAAATTCATTGTATATTTAATAAGCTACACCCCGCTTAAGAAATACTAGTCAAATTAAAAGTACCATAAAAGTTAAAATAGGTGTCTTTGCAAGTATTTATTTACATTTATTTTTGTTCTAGGTTCCAAAACAATGTAGAATTATAAAATATTAATATGTGTAAAAAAATGTGCAGTAATGGAAATTATTTTCAGAATTAAAGTAATTTAATTTATTTTTTCGAGAAATGTTTGTCTGTTGTAGTACGAGTCGATACATTTATTATCATATTGTATATTATCCAAAGCTGGTTCGTTTCATACATTTAACTGAGTATAAAAAGAAATTCTCCTGCAGTTTTCACACAGTTTGAGGTCTCATCCACAAATACAAGCTAACATTGTTGCTCTTATGGACGGACCTTAATAAAATTTGCTTCAAATCAAATCAAGTTTCCACACAGTTGAATCGCTGGCACATCAGTTTGAATTATTTGCCCACTCACCACACCCTTTTTGTACTGGTTTTACCTCTACATTACTAGTCAATATAATTACATGTATGTTTATATATTATGAAATGCGAGTGACACAGTTTGTAGTAATAGACTGTAATAGGCACACTTTTTTTACAGTGTCCTGTCTAACTTACGCAGGACAATTTTGTACATGATGTAAAATATATATTTTTCGCTCTGTTATCAGCAAAGTATAAACGTCATTGTTCGTATTTATAGTTAAGCTCGATTGTTATTACTTTTAATTATTTTGAACTTCAATATTGCTCTACGTAGTGTTACATTGCAGGGGTAAAGTGTGCTGAAGAGAGAGAATTAACACTTTACTTGAGAGTGACGACACCTCCAATAGTTAGACAAAGGGCGTACACATGGTAATGGTACAGATGGATATTTCACTTCAGTACAATAACCATCAATACATACTGTATGAACATATGCTAGTCGTGTTTATGTGAACATCTGCAACAGAAATATGTGACGCTGGCCTTATTCGCCAGTTCTTACCTGTCTTCAATAGGAAACATGTTACATGTAACTCTCAAGATGTTTTAAAATGTGTTTAACTTTCGGAGCAAAGCACAACATTAGTGAACTATCTATTAAAAAGTTATAAAATCACTAACTTTAGAAATTTGATTTTGCTAATAAACTTAAATTTCGCATTCCTTTAGTTCTTTAAGTGTTCTGATATTATTGATTTACACATAAAAGACAAGGAAATGTCAATAAGAAAAGGATGTTATCATGATAGTAGTTTTATTAATTAAACAATTTATAACGAATGTTTGCATTTTTTGTCGCTCACATCCAACGATTTAGCGGTAATATTTTGCCGACCGGGAGGTGAACAGGCGAATCAAATTTATTATGTCCATATTTTGGCTTAACCGGTCTTTGGTTGCTGTTTCTGTACAGGAGAACCCGCACGGGGATTGTCACCTGTGATCGGAAATCTAAATGTATAGTGTTCTAATATGTGCGGTATCATACGGTTTACCAGTACTAGTGATTGTGTGGACTCGGTTGTAGTAGTGTCATACGGGTTTTTCAGTCTGGATAGTAAAAGGTTTTGCCCTAGAACTTGGCGATTCCTTGTTTGCTTTGCCCTATATTGACTTGCCTTGCCTTGGCTTGTATTGCTGTGCTATTGCCTTGCTTTGTTATATTGACCGATAGTTGTAGTTGTATGATGCGGAATGGTGCGGAATGGTTACCGTCAGCTTTATGTTGCTGCTTATTGCCTTGCCTTACATAGACTCGGGTTGTGGATTTCATCCGCTGTTTGGAGTTACCAAGCGGCGCATGGGATTTGCAATTTGGCGTTCTATAGACCGATGTTTGTGGTTGCATGCATTTGTATGATACTCGTTCTAAATTAAAAGTGGTAATTGGATGTAAACTTTTAATTTGCTGGTGTAGCAAAGTTGCGGATTGCACGTCTGTTCTCTTTTTGGTCGATGGATTTACATTCGACGACTTTACACGGTTTGACCCTGTTTAGACTTGAGCGACTGACTTAATCCACCATAAATACGTTAATGTTTTAATTATATCTGGTTGCACTTGTATAGCAGATAAGAAGTATCTGACTTGTAACTTTTGCTCTAAATGTCAATAAAAGAATTGTTTGCGTAAAGATTGATAAATGAGTATACTGCACGATATCTTTAGTCTTTTATTTTGAGTAATAAAATTATGCTAACATCTAGGATATATAATTTACCTAATTTTGCCCCGAGACATATCACACATGTAAATACACGAGACTGTGGCAAAAGATTCGGAGTAGGGGCATCACTATGATTATAAAACTTTCATAAGTAGTATATAAACTTCAATACAAGAAAAAATGAAAATTGTTTTACCGTCTACTTTTTGAGATATTGAACTTTTAACAATGAGCATGGTCAATTTTTGTATTTGAAAGTAATTGTACAGATGGAGTAAATCAAGGAAAATTAAGATACAGTTTTCAAATCTTGTAAAATGGCATAATTTTTCATGTTATTCAATTAAATTATTGAAAAAGAAAGAATAACGAAAAATAATTGGCTCCTACGAGGATTGAACCCATTAGCTCCCATTACACCACTACGCCACAGTACAATAAGATCATAAGTGTTTCAAGTGATCATTTAACAGAAAGTACTCATGACATCCCGACTACCTTAACGTATTCAAGCCATAATGGTCAATAGTTCAAAGGCCCCGAAAATTGTTATTTTCATCATCTATACCCTTTCAATGATTTCATTTAAAAAATGTGAAAAGATATTTACCGTCAAATTGAAAGCATACACGGTATCTTAAACTCATATCCCATCTCGAAAGATCTATCTAAAAAAACTGTATTCCGGAAAGAACACTTTGTCAATATTCATTCACATAATAACAATCTAACATAAATTTGGTAGTAACATATTCAATATACACTGTAGAGTTACATTAATAACACATTTTATCTTTAAATTCTTCCAACTAATGAGCTTGTCCAAATGCTCATGATGCATATGACAAAGTTCAAAGAAGGTAAAGGGCATGAGATAAATAAAAATGTGAATTTAATCAATGGGGCATCGACTCCATTTGCCAATTGGATACATTTACTCTTTATACTATTCTTAATATAAAAGCAAAGAATTATAAACTTTTACAGTCTGGATTTTCAAATAACCAGCTGGTCTTAAATATGCCATTAACGTACCTTTTTTAACATGGACATTGCCATTATCATTCTGATATGAATGACAATCTTCAAAATTTTGGAGAAAAAACATTAAAAAAGGGTTTTAAAGATAAAAAATGAAAGTGAAACGGACGAAAAAAGTGAGAAAAAAATTGTTTTGTTGAACTCGACTTGTAAAATTTGAAGGCAATTGACATGTCTACTACACCACAGTCACTAACTTGAAATAAGCGGATATAATATTGTAGGTAACTGAAGAGTAATAAGTTACAGGTGCTTCGTTATGGGCGGCTGAATTCCTTAATGATACCCACATGTCAATTGTTAGTTGTTTGCATCTGATTTCCATACAGGAACCTATTGCTGTCGTATCTAATATGTTTTAAAACAGTCTGATATTGATGAAAAAAATAAACAAAACTAACAAATGTGTAAGGTTGATAATGCTGAAATATTTAAGTACTTAGCAACTACCTTAGTTTAAAAGAATACAGCATTGTCAATCTTTAACTTTGGAAAGTATCATTTAGACTTTTCAAATTGATGTTTAATGATATTTGACTGATTGAATGGCAAATACTTAACAATCATGATCTGATTTCACGGATGTACTGGCTGATTATACTTGTCGCGTTCGCAGAATCACTTGCCACTAGCAGGTGATATCGAAGAGTTACATGTTTTGAAAAGAGGGAGAGATTTTTATTGATATAAATGCGTGCTTTTTCAAGATAAATCAACATGATTGTAAAATAGCACTTCGATAAAACATTTAAATATATCTTTCCTTTTTTCACTAAATCTAGTTTATTGGCATATCTATTTTAGGTAAGTCTTAAAAAAGAATAGATACAGAAGTTTTATGTGGTGAACATTTTTGAAATATGATTAGTACTGACATAATACCTATAGGTTCAAGTGCAATGAGACCTACGTACAAAACAATTACGTGCAACAATCAAATGAACATTTTGTGTTGTAGTGTAAAGTGCGTCAGGTTGAACTCAAGTTAATAGAAAAACGAGTTGGGACACCTATCAGTTTTAGATTGTTTGCATTTTGATAGATAACAAAAAGAAACACATTAAAGTGTCTTAGTTAAGATATAAGTGTCAAAGAATATACCAAAACATTTTTATAGAATGTAAACGATAGAATCCCCTAATAATAAAAACGAGTACAATCGCACCTGGGTGTCATAATATATTGATATAAAACGGATGAAAGATGATTCAGACACGAGTAACATATGGATCAACGAGGAAAATATTAACATAGTTATTTAGCCAATTTAGAAACATAAAATACTAGACATGGTACTCTAACATTAATAACTCGAACAGAGTGATGACATACTCAGTCTTTAACCATGATTTCAAAATAGAAAGGTTCTTCTACAGAAAACAATACAGAATGATTTGCCCTGCATAAATTTAGGTTTTCTTCACATGATTTAATGATAGAATCAGAAATTTTATAAAGTTGCAAAGAACAGATATTGTCAAATTTGTAAAATACATGTAAGTTGTGATGAAAACGAATATCACTTTATTTCTAAAATAGTTTTTTCCAAAATGGAAAGTATTGAAACAAACATCATTAAAAGATACATTGTCAGTGGCTCTATATCAATATTTTTGAAAACCTTATGTACGAAACAGCAAGAAGAACAGTAGAAATCGTAGCAAAGTTTATATGTTTTGCATTAAGACTGAGAAATGATCGATAATGATATATACACAACAAAATTAATCCATCACGTTAGGTAAAAAATAGATTTCTTTTTCCAACAAGTATACAGTATAAACGTGGAGTTCAGGTACAATTAATGTTATTCAAAACTATTTGTGCACATACGATTTGTATGCATGTGTTTTTTTCAATCACCATCTCATTGTTGGTTTAAACCTTTTTGCAAAATGTTCAGTAATAACAAAAGTTGTTGTTAAGGTTGTTGTATTTAGTAGCATGTTTTTTGCATTACCAATCAATTTACCTTAATAGCTGTAACTATATTAGGAAACAATGTTTATATAATCAATCGATACTGTCACATTACATAACTGAATACATATATAGAGAAAACCAATGAGAAGCTGCCATCTGTAAAAACGCATTGTATAAATTATATTAGTGCTAATTGCTTTCCACTGTAGAAGGAATATAACAAATATCTTGTCATAACATGGTCAATAGCTAAGATAACTGCCTGTAACTTCACTGTTAGTTTCTAAATACAGTTATGGAGAACAAAGAAAATACCACTTACAACATTACTGAAAGGCTTTCAGAACTGGAAATAAAACGGCTTAATTTTCCGCGATGGGGACATACAATATTTGGTGCTCTTCTTTTATGTGTGGAAGTATTCGGATTATTAGAAAACAGTCTCGTTCTTTTGACGTTTTCTAAATCAAAACAACTTCGATCAGCTACGAACATTTTTGTTATCGGATTATGCATTGCAGGCCTGTGTATGCTAAGCTTTGGTAGTCCGTTTTCAATTATCTCTGCGTTCAATGGGCGCTGGGCTTTTAGTGAAGATATCTGCACTTTAACTGGATTCATCGTGTTTTCTTTTGGGCTTACACATATGTATCTTTTAACTGCCATAAGTGTGGATCGTTACATTGTTATAACAAAACCGCTGAAGTCGCCTTTGATTACGAAAAGAGTGGCCGTAATAGCTTGTCTTGTATGCTATGCAGCTGGACTATTTTGGGCGATCTTTCCTTTGGTTGGTTGGTCGAAATACGGCTTGGAGGCACCGGGAGTATTTTGTGGGTTAGACATTGACAATACACAGGCTTCATATTCGCTTACAATTTTCTTTAATTGCTTACTGATCCCGTTTTTCATCATGGTGTATTGCTATTACAGTATCTATTCCATGGTAAGCATGTTTAAGTTATAGTTAAATGTATTGTAGCTTTATGTTGTTTAACGTCTAAAAGCTAAACTTAATTAACGCTTATGAGGACGGTCACACGGGTTTAGTGCGGAAAGTTACTCATCGTTTAATGAAAAACAGATATTCTAAGCTGAAAAGCTAGAATCATAACAATTAAAATGTATTTTTAAGCAATCTGGTATCAATTAATTAAAAAAAACGAATTCAGCGTAAAATCTTCTGAGAAGTAAGATGTCACTTAGTGTGTATATAAAACTGAGACCATGCCAATGTCCCAAACCTAAAACACATGTGACAGGGTCAGTCCTTTCAAAGCATTTTCCTTTCTCCAATGTTTTAGATACGAAATATGAACAAGAACATGATATGGGATATGAGAAGCCGGGTTGCCAGAAAGAATCTTAAGTTAGAGAAGAAAATGATGAAAAGTTTCATTATTATGTGCGGTAAGACTTTCTAGTAACTGATATTGTTTTTTATTATATACCTATAAATATTATGTAAAAAATACAGCCTATATTCAACCATCAAATATGGCCTGACAGAAAAAATCCGTATTGTATGTACGTGCGATACAAATAGCGCGGCATAATTTGTAAGAGTGCATTCAATTGGCCCTAAATGCACATAACGTTAATAACGTCGCTTTTGACTGGGTCGTTATTATTTATTTATACGATGACGTCAATAAATTGACGTCGCACAGTTCGTATATTTCGCGCTAAAAAGGGTTTTCCTTCAATTTTATGCCTAGTATGTCATTTTAGTTTAGTTTATCGGACAGACAAGTGTCAAAAGGTATATAATAAAAGGGTTATTAGTATAGTAATGTGATCCATAAGCCGGATTGGCTCTCTTCGAGGTCGGATCAAACTCGTGCTACGCACTCGTATGATCCGACGCACGACTCGAGCAAATCCGGCATGCTGGATCACGTTACTATACTAATAACCCTATTGTGTTTCTGTTGTTCTATTGTGAAGTTCTCTTAAAAGTTATTTTCATTAATTACTCACTGGTTGAAAGAACTGTTTTATACATTGATTTAAGGGACAGTCTGTGATAGAATTCTCTGGCATTGCTTTGAGTTGGCAAACACACTATTAAGAAACTAATTTTTTAAAGTGGTATGGCATGGTTTTTAGAGGATATCATCTTTTTTGTTTTAAAAATTGTTTAGTAAATATTAAGTTGTCCTATTGTACTGCATCACGTACATACATTGTATTACGAAGTTATTTTCATATTTCCATAAAAAGGATATGTAATGATATCAGTCAGTAATACCAGTACTAGTATATGATATGACATTTTCAGGAGTGTTCTGGGCGTGCTGGCTCCCGTATGCGCTAGTGTTTTTCTGGAAGGTATTATATGGAGTTGACTCAATACCACTTATATTTACCGAGGTTCCTGGGCTTATAGCCAAGTCACAATGTGTGTTCAATCCGGTTATTTACGGGGCATCAAACACAAAGTTCCGAGAGGCTTTCTACGAATGTTTACCATGCACTGGGTTGCGTAAAATTCTTGTGAAAACAAAAGAGGAGAAACCTCCAAGTTCTGTAGAATCAGCTGATGATAGAGATGAAAATGTTGCCAAGAAATTCAGGAAGTAAAAGTTTGATGCTTCACTTTCGCTATTTTGATGTTTAACTTTACACTGTTCAGGATGCGCTTCACCTGTATGGGTGTCAGCGATATCTTCATACTTTATTTATTGCCTGTATGAATTGACTTATTATTGACACATGTATAACAGCCACAATCCGAATGCTGTGACGAGATTTAACGAACTACATGTACATGTACAACCTGACAGAAGCTGATCATTGAGGTGTGAAAACCATATCTAACCTTTCAACAGGATGAGATAATTAACGTTCATTAGCACACGAGACATTTTTGTGTTGTGCAAGAGCCTTTTTAGAGCGATGATGAAAGTACACCAGAAAATCCAGAAATTTACCTTTCACCAAAGTACAATATGATTCTCATGCCTCCGCATCTGTAATAAAAAGTTCCGTAAGTTTATACAATTCCTTTCGATAAAAACATGCATTAGATGAAATAATACAATGTACACATGTATATGTGTACCTATCTCAATTCGAAACCTTGTTATGATTAGGGTAGTGGCGGTGACATAAGTTTTTGGTATTAGTTGGAAGGATGGTATTATTACGCCAGACATGTTTGTTGACGATGTGGTCGAGTAAAAAGATATGTAACGGCAGCGCAGCAAAAATAACTCAATACATGCCCAAATGATCAACTGAAGAATTTATTCTCATAGTCGCACGTACGTTAATAATTCTACGTCGAAACTGCAATGAAAATAAAAAGTATGCTTGCACTAAATAGTTGTCGACCATAGCGAAAACATATGACAAAACATTTCACCGCCTAAAATGGAACAAATACTGGCCCACTGCAAATACAGATTAAACAATCATTTAAAAAACAGTGTATTGCACCATAAAAGGCCAATAACAAACCTCTTTGGGCAGATTTGACGAAGCATATCGCACGTTAAATGTTGGACGCAAATTCGTCAAAGAAACGTTTACAAATGGCGTAAAAATAAAATTCCGAAGGGGAGACAACTATTCGTGCAAGAACTTTCGTACTCTAAATTATTCGTACTTATAAAAAGAACAATTACAAAGACCGACAGTCACATGGCTCCCTTAAATTAGGGTAACTAATTTATAAAACATGCGTAATGTGATATCAAAACAAAAATTCAGTACGTAATTATTACGTCAATAATCTAACGTAAAATTTATAGTAGGTAATGTATCTGAACTCATTCCCTTAATAAAATTTCAAAAATAATTCAGTACAAAATACTGCTATGACAGAACTATGGCTTCCCGACTGGGATCTCCTCGGTCTCTTGTAGTAGGATCAACTTGTGTATAGGTCTTTCTAAGTACGTAATAGGATTTGTTCGCTTACCTTGACTATCAAGCGATTGATCCGACAAAGCGATTCGCACTTTCCTCACTAGACCATCTTGGTCCGTTGTAGTTTCTACAATCCTTGCTAACCTCCATAGGTTCCTAGGTTTGTTATCATCCTTGAGAATGACAATATCGCCTATGCACATATTGCGCTTTGGAAAAAACCATTTATTCCTTACCTGAAGATTTTGTAAGAATTCAAGCTTCCATCGAGACCAAAACTGATCTACCAAATATTGCGTCCTGCGCCAACGTTTGCGACAATACAATTCTTCTCTCTGAAAATTACCTGGTGGAGGGAGAATAACCTTTGATTTCAGAGTAAGTAAGTGGTTAGGAGTTAAAGGAGTGGTTGAAAGCGGATCATGTATGTTTTCTACAGAAAGAGGTCTACAATTAATTATAGCAGCTGCCTCATGCAAAAATGTTCTTAAACTCTCATCATCTAACTGCGAACCATGACTGCCTAACAGATACATCAGAACAGAACGGACTGACCTAATTTGGCGCTCCCAAACGCCGCCCATATGGCTGGCTGAAGGTACGTTCATTTTGAACGGAAAGTAGTCACAATTTTGCTCAAGAAGGAACTGCTGTATCTTCTCATTATCTAAATCAAAGACCGCCTGATTCAGCTCATTTTTCGCGCCAACGAAGTTGGTACCTCTATCAGATCTAAGTTCCCGAATGGGACCACGAAGTGAAATAAAACGACGTAGGCAGCTAATGAAAGAATCAGTCTCTAATGAATTTACCGTTTCGACATGGACTGCTCGACATCCTAAACAAGTAAATAAAACCCCATATCTTTTCAATTCCTTACGACCTTCTTTGATGATGAAAGGTCCAAAAAGGTCAACAGCACAAAAGGTAAATGGAGGGGCTGGCTCTAACCGATCATCAGGTAAGTTGGCCATTTTTTGGTCCTGAGTAACTGCTCGAAGCCTTTTGCAAATACGGCATGCTAAAATTACAGAAGAAACAACACCACTGCAACCTATAATCCAAAATCCATTTTGACGAATTTCATTTGTCGTAAAACCACGACCTTGATGCAAACACCTTTCATGAAAATGTCGAACAATCAGTTCAGTAATGTGCCCTTTCCTAGGTAGCACAATGGGATGTTTGAAAGAATTATTTTCCTTTGTATTTTTAATCCGACCACCTACTCTTAAGACACCGTCAGAGTCTATAAATGGGTCTAAACGACTCAAAGGAGATTTTGACTTCAGATACCGACGACGGAGAGAAGCCTCATGTCTATTTGAGGGAACATCGACAATATTGTGTAACCCAAGTTGGTCAATTTCACCCTTAAAACTAGCTCCTTGGGCAATTTTGCAAATCACTTGTTCTGACTCCTGCAAGTCAAGAACACTAATTGACTGCTGCAAAGAAACAGGAACAGTAATGTTATCACATGCAGAGGGCTGTTTTACTAACCTTTGGCGCAGTTTGGCTTTCAATCGTAAACAAAGTGCAACAGCTCTTTTGACATGTAACCAGTCAGAAAAATATTCAAGACGTTCCAAAAGAGTAGGAAATGGCTGGCCAGCTCCTGTTTGATCAACAAGGAAACTTTGTGTTTTCTTAATCTCAGGGTCATTGTCATCTACCACTACATTTTTATCTTCGGTCAACTGCAAATTTGATTCCCACAGAAAAGATGGACCATCAAACCAAAGTTTGTTACCAATTAGCTCATTGGCATAAATCCCTTTAGACGCAATATCCGTAGGATTCCCTTCAGTACTAATGTAATGCCATTGAGACGGTTCGGAATGGTTTCTAATTTGTTGAACCCTGTTTGCAACAAATATGTGGAACCGGCGAGCTACATTGCAGATGTAGCCAATAACAACCTTACTATCTGTCCAATAGATGTTCTTCACATTCTCGTACTGCATCTCTTGTTGTAACAAACTCCCTGTTTTAACTGAAAGCGCAGCGGCAACTAATTCTAACCTAGGGATAGTTATGGGCTTAAGAGGTATCACTCTTGATTTACCCATCAACAAAGTACAATGGACCTTGTTCTCGGAACTAACGATTCGCACATAGGAACATTGGCCGTAACCAACAGAACTCGCATCTGAGAAATGATGTAGCTCTACTTCTGATACCCTACCAAAGTGTTCCGGTTTCACACACCTTTTAATTTGCAGTGAAGACAGACTGTCTAGACTTTCTCGCCACTGTTGCCACCTTTCTCGCAAGTGCTCTGGTAAAGGATCGTCCCACTCAGCCTTGTCTGCACACATCTGCTGAAGTATCCGCTTACCTAAGAGCACTACTGGAGCAATAAGACCTAAAGGATCGTAAAGACAACTAACAGAAGACAAAATACCGCGTCGGGTAAGTGGACGGTCTTTCAGAACTATTCGAAACTGGAATGTATCAGATTCAATACACCACAATACACCTAAAGCTCTTTCAATGGGTAATTTGTCACGGACTAGATCTATGTTTGCTAGATTTTTGGCTCTATCCTCTGGGTCTAGAGATTGTAATACTTCTTTCTTATTTGAAACAAACTTATGGAGCCTGAGACCACCTTTACTACACATGGCTTTGGTCATTTCTATGAGGTCAATAGCTTCCCTCACTGTGGCCAACGACTTAACACCATCATCGACGTAAAAATCATTGCGAACGAAATTTGCAGCAGCGCTACCAAACTCGCACTCGTTGTCATTGGCAATCCTCTTGAGTCCAAAATTAGAACAACCAGGTGACGAAGTTGCACCAAAGAGATGCACAGTCATACGGTAGTCGACTGGGTCTTTTGAATAATCACTGGAATCCCACCACAAAAATCTAAGGTAGTCTCGGCATTCTACTGGAACCTTAAATTGGTAAAACATTTGTTCTATGTCGCACATGACTGCGACCGGCTCTTTTCTGAATCTACATATCACCCCAACCAACTTATTAGTTAAGTCTGGGCCTTGAAGTAAATGCTGATTAAGACTGTGACCCTGAAAGACAGAACTACAATCAAATACTACACGAATTTTATCCGGTTTGTGTGGATGATACACACCGTGGTGTGGAATGTACCAAGTTGTAAGGTCACAGGGATGAGAACTTGGAACCCTTTCTGCATGGCCCTTATTCACAAGATCCTGCATAAATTGACTGTAATGTTGGCGTAATTTATCATCTTTTAACAACCGCTTTTGTAGATGTTTAATACGGCTAAGAGCCAAAGCTCGGTTGTTTGGAAGGACTGGGCTAGAGGTTTTGAATGGTAATGGCATTTGGTAATGACTGTCCTTTGAATTGAAAGAAATACCCTTTTCTAGAATCGAAAGGAACTGGAGGTCTTCTTGAGAAAGAGGCAAATTATTGTCAGCGGTGTCATTAAAGTCACGCTCCAGCAAACGCAATACATCATTGCCAATGATTTCCTTTACGGAGGTTCTCACAGAAAACAGGACGGACTGGATGCAATTGTTTTCATTTGACGCACATACAGAAGGAACCTCATATGCAACAACACGGTGACTGTGACCAACAACATCACCTTCAACATGACCTTGACTGACAATACCGACAATAGACCAACCCAGGTCTGTTCTTTGGCCAAACGGTCCTTGTCCCTCAGGTGGAATTATTTCCCGGGGCATCAATGCCCGAGGGCAATTATAACCTATCAGTAATCCTATTTCACAGGAGTTCAAGGGCATCAACTTTGTTGCAACATGCTCCAAATGTGGCCAAGACCTTGCCACGTCAGGAGTCGGAATATGCGACCGATTGGCTGGCATAATGTCTCGAGTATATGTAGACGGCAAAAGTATCCTTTGACAACTGTCAAACCCACGAACCATCAAACCATTAAGCTTCTCACTTACAACTACTTTATTTTCAGCGTACATGGTAGAAAGAGACAGATTCACTGGTATACCCGACAAACAAAGAGCGGAGCAAGTATCACGAAGGACGAACGTTGTATCGGACTGGGTATCCAGTAAAGCATAAATCAATATTTCTTTGTCTGGGTCACTAGAGTGTGATAGATAGACAGGAACGATAGCTGAACATTTGCTTTCAGCACCACAATTACTAAGAAATGCCAATCCTGACTTAACTTCAGTACTTGGCAATTCAGATCTGGCAACCGAACTTGAAGCGACAAGTGTGTTGTCCGCTTTGGACTCAACCTTTGCTGGAGCAGGTGGTTTACCTGAATCTCCATGAAAGGCCGTTGGATGTAGTTTTGAACATACCTTGCATGTCTTCCTACGCATGCATGCCCTTGAAATATGTCCCGAACAAAGACAACCAAAGCAAAGATTATTCTCTCTGACAAAGGACTTTCTTTCTACAAGAGTTTTGTCAAGGAAAGCTCTGCAGTAATCCAAATCGTGGTTTCTATTGCACAAGACACAAAGTTTTCTATCTACAGTGTTTCCCTTATAAGGAGGTTTAGGACTCGGACTTGGGTGATTACCATCTCTCGAGTTTGACATAAAGGAGCGACTACCAACATGATTTTCTGCACGCGGGAACTTTCTTTGTAGATTGGGACCTTTAACATGATAGCGATTATCTTGTTCTTGGCTACCCTTTAGAGATTGTATGGAGGTGACAGGGTCTGAAGCGATTTTTGCTTCTTTAGTCACAAATTCGACAAATGTCTTAAATGCAGGAAATTCTTTTGTATACTCCTTGTGAGAAGCAACTTGTCTGTTCCATCGCAAAACCAACCATTCTGGTAGTTTAGTTAGCATCTTTCGATTCTCACGGCAATCATTTAGAATGTTAAGATGGGGAATATCTGACAAAGCAGAAAGGCACTGCCTTAAGAAGTCACCAAATTTTAGTAAATTTGCACTATCTTTGGACTGGATTTTGGGCCAAGAGTCTAGTTTGTCCCGGAAAGCTGAAGCAACGACAAACGGGTCTCCATACCTTTCGTCCAAAAGTTTCTTGGCTTCTTCATAAGAGTTATCAGTTGTGCAAAGAAAATAGTTCTCGATGACCTGCCTGACTTGGCCACCCAGGTACCTTTTCAAGTAGTGAATTCTTTCACAGGGAGGAATTTTTCTAGAGTCTATAAGTGTCTTAAAGGATGTTTTCCAGGTTGGGTACTGAATTGGGTCTCCATGAAATATACTTGGTTCAGGCGGAGGGAGACGGTTTAGAGATACTTGATCGGAAAGTGATTTGGCCAATTCAATGAGCCCTTGATTCACAGAGTTTTGTTGCACATTTTGCACAATGTTGGGTGTAATTTGATTTGTACCTGTATCATGCATACTTATAGGCGGTACAAATGGTGGAACTTGAGGATTCAAATTGGTTGTGTTTTTATAAGTTACAATAGGTGAGGGAGTTGATGTAAATATATTGCCAACTTCAGCAGTATCTGTGGGTTCAGTGTTGGCTGGAACATGCATGAAAGCAGGGATTTGCCCAGGGACAATATTTCCGGTTTGACTAACTATATAATCCTTAACATATGTATTCTTGTCACTATTAGGCAATTTTTGTACTGCGGACAGCGATAGTTTTGGAAATTGTTCATCAACATCATCAACAGTAGCGGCATTCGCGTTAACAACCTCTAACTGCTTAATTGTCTGCAATCTTTCAAGATCTGCCTTCATTTGGCTTTCAACATCATGAAATTTAAGTTTCGTTTTTAAACGGACTGACTCTGCCAGGTACTGCATTTTAGTTAATTGAGACAACTGATGTGACGAACGAGTTCGTTTGCTCGTACCAGAGCCCCTTTCAGATTGCAACGATCTCAAAGTTTCTGAAATTTGTGCCATCAAGTGAACATGATCACCTTCTAACCCTTCAAACTTGTTTACCATATCAGAAATGTCAGACTCGTCAAACTGACTAAACTCACCTGTTATTTCGGAAATAGTATTGAAACAAACTTCCAATTTACGTCTTTGTTCTCTAATTTTTGTGCAATCTTCACAATCTGACAGTAATACTGAACATTCAGTAGCGAGTCTCTTCCACTGACTAAAAGAAGTTCTTAACTTACTTTGAATAATCTTTAATTGCCACTCAGCACCCTTCTCAGTCAACTGGCGTGCTCGCTTCTCACCTTCAATGGCTCCTAATTGATCTGGAGACCTTACCAATTGTTCCTCTTCCATATTTCTGTAAATCTAGCAGTTTCAATTAATTCCAAATTGCTTACAAAAATATAAGACTTGCAAAAATATTTCAAGACTTTCAAAAATATTAAAGGACTTGCAAAATATTGAGACTTGCAAAAATATTAGAAGACTTGCAAAAATATTAAAAGGAGATGTGACTGTAATTGAAATAATTACTGAAAGAGTACTAAAAATGTTTACTGGTAAACACTGACTGAAAATGCACTGAAAAATGAAATTATAAATGAAGGAGTCCTCACAAATGTTTACTATTAAACACTATGCCTGAATGCACTAAAGTTTGTAGATGTCACAGCGTGGCAGTGTGTGTTTACGATTAAACACAATGTCTAGGAAAACACTAAAGTTTGTAGATGTCGCAGCGTGGCAGTGTATGTTTACAATTAAACACAATGTCTGGAAAAACACTAAAGTTTGTAGATCACAGCTTAGCAGTGTATGTTTACAATTAAACACAATGTCTGGAAAAACACTAAAGTTTGTAGATCACAGCTTAGCAGTGTATGTTTACAATTAAACACAATGTCTGGAAATATACTAAAGTTTGTAGATCACAGCTTAGCAGCGTATGTTTACAATTAGACACAATGTCTGGAAATATACTAAAGTTTGTAGATCACAGCGTGGCAGTGTATTTTTACAATCACACAAACCCAATACAGCAATAGGCTTTCAGTTTGTTGATAATTGATATAAGCATCATGATTCTGTTTGAAACAGTCACTGATTGATTCTTCACTTCAGCGAAATTTCTTTGAAAAGTTGCGTGTACATCAGGTGATATTTCTCTGAACAGTTGTTTATACATCAGGTGATAATTTCTCTAAACAATTGCTTGTACATCAGCAAGAGTTTCGACTGTAACGGCAGCGCAGCAAAAATAACTCAATACATGCCCAAATGATCAACTGAAGAATTTATTCTCATAGTCGCACGTACGTTAATAATTCTACGTCGAAACTGCAATGAAAATAAAAAGTATGCTTGCACTAAATAGTTGTCGACCATAGCGAAAACATATGACAAAACATTTCACCGCCTAAAATGGAACAAATACTGGCCCACTGCAAATGCAGATTAAACAATCATTTAA
Source organism: Saxidomus purpurata (assembly GCA_022818135.1). Lineage (NCBI taxonomy): Eukaryota > Metazoa > Mollusca > Bivalvia > Venerida > Veneridae > Saxidomus > Saxidomus purpurata. The sequence goes on along the minus strand of JAFMSR010000002.1, from coordinate 25,827,637 downwards.
AAAACAGTGTATTGCACCATAAAAGGCCAATAACAAACCTCTTTGGGCAGATTTGACGAAGCATATCGCACGTTAAATGTTGGACGCAAATTCGTCAAAGAAACGTTTACAAATGGCGTAAAAATAAAATTCCGAAGGGGAGACAACTATTCGTGCAAGAACTTTCGTACTCTAAATTATTCGTACTTATAAAAAGAACAATTACAAAGACCGACAGTCACAAGATATAACCTTAAAAGTAAAACGTGGGAAGTTCCCTCGCCAATGTTTCATTTTAATTTGTGTTTATACACTTGGAACAATTTTCAGAGGTTATTCATTTATGCATTACGCCTCTGTGTTATATACATTTTCATTTGGAATTTCTATTTTGGGGCGGCGATCCCATTCTTTTGTATAATTAGGTGGACTTTGTGGCGACCGCGCTTGTTAACATTTACATAACAGTGATCTCGCGAGATTTGTCTCGGAACGGGATGCAAGATGGCTGCGCCCAGGGCGACGAAAATACAGCTTTGTGAATAGATTTCGTGAATTTATAAAGCATGACAGTTCTGTGCGCTTCGACCTGAACTTAAAAGGATCCCCGCTTGTTCAATCTTCTGGTTTTCCGGGAGCTATTATCAAGATTTTACGGGATAATTTACAAGTTGTGTCGGACTTTCAGCCAGATATTCGTGTGCTGCTGGTAGACACCAATGATATTTACGGCCCCAACACGTCTCCTCGAGGGGTAGCACACCGTATCTCGGTTCTTGTGGACTCATTGCGGGCCGCAGCAGCGGCCCGCTATATTTAATACGTGGTTGGAAAATGTAACATGTAGGTGAAGTAGTGTATAGTTCTTTGAACAAAATGTTATGAAAATCGCCTAGGAAGTTACAATAAAGAATGGGTTAAACCACTGTTCATTGTGTAGCTTTAAAATTGTCAAAATAATGATATTCCTATCTTTTATACATGTAAAACGTCAAATTATTTTATATGTTTATGTAACGTCTAATAAGTAGTGAAAAGTTTTTATTGTTCGGGCAGTATAAAACCCGATATCGGTCAAACATGCTGGTATCTTCCGGTATCGGGTAAAGTGGGTCCATTACGTTACTTTGATTCGATTTTTATAGTTTAAAATTTACAATCACACTTCATTTGTCACTGACAGTCTATTTAAATCAGAAAGGCCATGTTATAGCAATAAAGTGAAAGGTAGCTAAAGTTTACTAACTGGTCGGGATGTACTTTCTAATTTTATCAGACTGGTTTACATTTCGTGTTATTAGACTGGTCTACAGCAATAAACTGACAGGTAGCCAAAGTTAACTAATTGGTCGGTAACATGACTTATTGTAATCGTAAAAATGTTGTTTCGTTTACAAACATTTTGACTGCAAACGATTGTGTGAGGATAGAGGCAGGAATAGTATTGTATATTCTAAGAATCACCTTAATGGAACATAGCGTAGAACATATGATAATATTGCTGCGTTAACTTTGTTTTGATTAACGCTGAATGAAAATAGGGATCGTATATTTATACAATCTAATGAAAAAACGGAAAGAGTATACAGACTAATTAAACCTTTTTCATGAATATATGCTTTTGTTTCTTTTTAAATCATAAATGATACACTGGAAATGAGAAAGAGTTACTAAATTGTAAATGCACAAACCAGATAGTCAAGTATTTGCTTTACACGAACCTAGAAAATAGATTTATTCTGTTTCTGTTATAAAGTCTGTATTTAGTTTATTTTCATCTCCCATTTCGAAATATTTACATGAAAGCTTTGTTTCTAGGCCCGCTGTGATACGTAGTATCTCAGTTTTTCTTGTTATTAATTGTGGTGGGTGTACTAAAAGTTATAGTGCTTCAAATTCTGCATCGGGTTCCGCCATCGCCATTCTTGTTTACATTTTTGGCGTGGGAAGTTCATTTGCCAATTTTTCATTTTCCACCTCCACCCACTCCTCTACTTTCAGTTCCCAGGTCAGTTTAGATGTTTACACCTTAAACTCTTAAGTATGTAAAGTTTTTTCATTTTTCCCGGTTTTGGGATTCATTACCTCATTTAGCTGTAACATTTATGCTTTGTTAACTAGTATGTGTTTTCTTATTGAAACTCTTGTTGTGTTTTTTTTGCCACCCAGTTATGGGATTTCTAGTAAACATTTATGCTTTGTTGTTTACTAGTATATGTTTCCTATTTGAAACATTTGTTATTTATGGCATTTCAATAAATGCCCTGTTTTCATTCAAATCTTTGTTTGTCTTTTCCTTCATCCCATACGAGTTCAACTTAGTATGTGACCTGCACGAGTTCAACTTAGTCTGTGACCTGCCCTGTGACAATACATAAGTAAGCGAGAGTTTGCCACTTTTACTGAATTTTACTTACACTGTCCTTAATAATTCCTTTCAGTATACGAGCACCGTGTCTTCCCTTACATCATTGTCCGTCTACTTGAAGTAATCCAGGGTAATCCGCGATATTGTATATATTAACATTAATTACTACGAAGGCTTAATAGACTTCAAAAGAAATTGCATTGAGTTACAGACGAGATGCTTTTAATTACACGGTAATGCAAGAACAAATTCGTGGTTAAATTAGTCTAGAAAACTTACATTGCTTTGTAATCGGTGTGAATGATCCGTTCACGACCTGTCTCTTAAAGTGGAATTATGCTCAATTTTATGCCCCCGAAGGGTGGCATATTAAAATCGCACCTGCTGTCTGTCCGTCTGTCCGCCCGCCCGTCTGTGTGTCTGTCCGTACATGCCCAGTAGACATTACGGGGTTAGGGTTTGAGTACAACTTAGCATTGTGAGGTTCTTTGAGTTCATTCCGTCATTATGGGGTTAAAAATGGCATTGTGGGGTTAAATAATTGTATTGTGGGGTTGAAAAAGATCAAAGAAAGATCAAAGGGATAACTTCACAAAGTCCGTCTGGTAAGTCCGTCCGTCCGTCCGTCCGTCCGTCTGTGCGTCCCCACTTATACATTCGTTTCCAGACTGTAATTTTGTCATGCATTGAAGGATTTTAAAATAACTTGGCACAAATGTTCGGCACATCAAGACGACGTCTCACATGCAAGACCCACGTCCCTACCTCAAAGGTCAAGGTCACACTTAGATTTTGAAGGTAATGGAATCCTCTATATATGCACACATTCGCGTCCGGACTTTAACTTTGTTATGCATTTAAGGATTTTGAAATAACTTGGCAAAAAGGTCTAGCTCATCAAGACGACGTGTCGCGTGCAAGACTCACGTCCCTACCCCAAAGGTCAAGGTCACACTTAGAATTTGAAGGTAATGGATTTCTCTATATATGCATATATGCACACATTCGTGTCCGGATTGTAACTTTGTCATGCTTTTGAAGATTTTAAAATAACTTGGCACAAATGTCTAGCACATCAAGACGATGCCTACCTCAAAGGTCAATGTCACATTTAGAATTTGAAGGTAATGGATTTCTTTAATATGCATTCGTGTCCGGACTGTAACTTTGTCATGCATTGAAGGATTTTAAAATAACTTGGCACAAATGTCTAGCACATCAATACGACGTATCGCGTGCAAAAACAATGTCACTACCTTAAAGGTCAAGGTCACACTTAGAGTTTTTAGGTACATGTATATGCATACCGAACTTTGGCATGCATTGATTGATTTAAAAATAACTTGGCACAAATGTTTAGCACATCAAGCAAATATGTCAAAGGTCAAGGTCACACTTAGTGTTTAAAAGTAATGAAATACTGTATGCATGGTAACTCTATCATGCATGGAAGGATTTTAAATTTACATAGCATATTTATTGAGCAGATGGAGAGGACAAAAACTGTGAGACACCTCTTTCGGGGGAATTCGTCACTTGTGAGGGACAGCTCTTGTTTTCAAGTAAAACTCCAGCTGAAATAGGTGTTTGTAAATTAGGACAGAGGAATCAATAGCTTTTAACCCAATACACCAAACTCTTTCTGCTACCAGTACGAAATAAAAACTTTCCAAATATTACTATCTACTGGGGCAGTCTATTAAAAAAACAACTGCATTCAGTAGTTTCTTCGCTTCCAATGCCGAAATCTCTACCAACAACAACAACACAAGGGAGATCACTGCGAAGAAAGGAACTATTATTTTATATGTCCGATCTTTTTCATTTCTAAAACACCGACTTCAAAAACTTATGCGGCATTATCATTAATTTAGCACATTTGAATGCACAGGAACCGAAAATTGTCACCAAAAATACATTATGTGCAATAAAATGCGCATAATGTCACTTTAATCAGAGTAGCTTACAGTTTGTTTCGGAAGTGACGCTTATTATGGACACTGCTCTCCTTTGACTGTAGCATATGGTAATATAACATATATAATATCCACAAAAAAGTATCTATTTCAGAATAGATCATAGCTTACGAGCTTTAAGGGGCATAACTCTGCAACAGCATTGTGTCTTGTACATCTGCTACTCGTGTTAATTATTTGTACAATATCCATTGCAATGTTTGAAAAATGAAGGAGTTTTCTCCACAAACTATCTATGCTAATAAAGTGAATCGACCAACCTACAGATTGACCGACACACTTATTTTGCGGGGAAATAAAAAAAGCTTTCTTACACCTTTTTCACGAAGAAGCGAGAAGAAAGTATGAAAGAAAGGTATATGTCCGAAATATTTAAGAGTAGAGAACAAAGTAAATAGGTCGAAAACTCAAACGTCTTTTGCTAATTAAATATCCTCGTTAACTGAAATGCTTATATTGCATCAAATGTATTGAAGAGCTTGTATTCTTAGCAAAAAGTAACTGAATTAAAAAAAAACAACACATCAAGCTGGACCAGTATGCAAAGAGTGCAAAAATGTGACTTTCATAGACTTTAAAAAACAGCTTAATATTCTAACTGACATATATATAGAATAATAACATTCAAAACTATAACAACGTTCAGAATAAGAGTATCATTTATTCTAATATGCCTATGGTATATTTCTGTAGTCAATTCGAGTGCATTAATATGATTAAAGCACTCGGAAAAGAAGGCGGAGTTTCGAACATGGAAGTAGCTCCTTCCGACTTTTTTAATTTACTCCCGCGCAAAAATAAAGTATAGAAATAGAAATAATATCAGTATAAATACATGAGTCGCATCAAAAAGATTTGTTTAAGAACCAAAATATTATCTATGATTGTGTCAAGTAAGCCTTAGAATACCCTCACCTTGTTTTCCTTAAAAAGGCCAAGACATTCAGGATTAACAGTCATACAACGTTTTGATTCCTGGAGACAAAACTATCATGAATGAAAACGTTTACGTCATTACACTGACGTCATTATTCCACGTTAAAACGTTGTACAGTTCAAATTAACGGTAAGCATTTAAATCGATTGTCTGCTTTGCTAGGTTCTGAATCTGACGTCTTCTGCATAATGTCAGCCAAGTATTTCTTTTTATATTTTATGTATTAAATGATTAAACTAAAATAAGTTTGTATAATATAGTTATGTTTGATATCTTGAATGGTTGCCCGAATAGGGGAGTGAATTCCAACAGCCACTATTTATGCTATTTTACACATTACCGCCGAACTGAAAAAAGGTCCGTAGTAGTTACGATAGTTTTAAAAAAATCGGCTTCTAAGAATCGAAATAATCTATGCCTTGGAGTGCTTTATCGAAATTGAAGCATTTCCCGTCGGTAATGTGCCTGCGTAATAAATCACTAGGGCTTCGCCCTCGTGAATTATTCCGCCAGCCACATCACCTTCGGGAAATGCTTCAATTTCGATAAAGCACTCCAAGCCATAGATTATTTCTTAAGTAAAATTATGTTCTAACACTATTGAAAATTTCTCCTTTATACACAAAGAAGGATTTGGGCATGATATACCTTACAAAGTATATATAGGTGGAGCCGACGTGGCGCAGTGGTAGTGTGTTCGTCTGAGGATTGAAGGGCCCCGGGTTCGATCCCTACCAAGCCATGTTGGTAGTGTTCTTAGGCAAGACATAAATAATCCACTTGCCTTTCTTCGAGGTTCGCTGCATCTGCAATGCGTCTTGAGAGCGATTAATCTAAGTTGTAAGAACTTGTTTCGCAATCGAGAATAAATAAACAAAGTATATCACTTTTATTAGCTGCTGAAATTCCACGAATGCAGGGAATGCACACATTTCTATTAAAATTTGCTATTAGATACAACTTTTTATGCTTATTGTGTTTTGAACAAGGACATAAAAAAGCACTTTTGTTTGTGGAAAATATAAACACATATCAGTAGAACTATATTTTAGCCTTTTTGAATTGACTTGTCAGCTTAAATGGTTTCAGTGGAATTTTGTTTTTTTAAACAAAAAAGCAGTTTTTCACCTGGTTTGACTACATTCCCATTCAAGTTACCGGAAGAGTACACGAACAAGAAATAATGAAATACTTCTCCCATGACCCTCCCTAATCATACGTGTAAAGGACCATCATAATTCTAACAATGATATAACTCAGTGATTTTTAGGCGTACAAAACTGATCATGTTAATAGATATAACCAACGTATGTCAATAAGAGAAATAACTCTGTGTAACTCATTTATTGCAGATTTTAAGGCATCTAGTATGTTTTCAGCATAATTCTTGACCATAATTCATTATAGCTATTTGTCATTGTCATATTTTTCAAAGGTGATATACCTTTAAGTAATATGTAGTCAACAATCAACACATTACATTCAACATTTTACTGGCGCTTCTCTACAGAAAGACGGCCTTGCACAAATAGCTTCACTGTGTAAAACATTAAGGAGAAAGTTTGAGCCACGTCGGCTAAGGCTCTTGTTTTACCACGTAACTACAGTAAATACATTATATTGATATAATGTATGCACGTATTGTAGAAGTCATTGATTAGTAAACTTAACACATCAAATATTGTAGAGGATATATTTATAAGTGTAAGACGTTACGTGTAAGTCTGTCTTTATAAAAGCGTAACGTTAAAAAACGCCGTTTATACATTAGACGCTAGGAAATAACGTGAGAGTTTGCTCGTTCTCGATATCATATAATCTTTCTATTACTAGTTTTAGTAATGGCAACAAAACTTAAATTATTTAGTCTTTCTTGATTTATTACTAAATAATCAATTATATTCACGCTTAAATGTTTTCTGAGCTACTAATTTCAACATGTTCATAATACAACTATTACAATCTAATTGTTATTTTATCTGTTTTCGCCTTTTGAATGCCTCTATTTTTCTTTTTATTTGATATTTTTTAGATCTTTCTGACATGATGGCTGCTATGTTAGATTTACAAAAATAACGTTGAACTATCGTCCAGTATTAACGTTTTAGGGAAAAAAACAACAGCCTGTTTATGTACATTGTCACATGATATATAACAGAAATGATGTCTTGAAATCCGCGAATGTTCCAGGTCTACACGTACTTCTGCGGACCCGGCACGTGATCGCTACCAGCCAATCAGGATTAAAGTATTTACGATAGGTATACGATATTCATTAATATGTTACCGAAATATACATTATGAGTCGTATTTATTTGATTTATTTCTAAAGTAAAGGGCATTTAAACGAATTGTTGAAAAATGAAAAAAGCGTTGTATTGATATCGACATTAACGTTAACGTCAACACACGTGCGCTATGGGACATTTTAATTAAGCACTGGAAATTTTGAATAACTCTGTAATATATTGAGTGATTTTTTAAAAATACACATTTTTATATCTGAGAAAAGATATATTTCAATTATTGTTACAAAAACGACACAATAGTCTTACATTTAAATTATAACAAGTCAGAATTTTAAGTTTATTTCAATTTTACTCTTTTCGCGCAGCGCGGGACATTTTCACTAGAGACAGATCTATTGTAAATACATTTTTGCTATTGACAGGAATTATCGAATAGACCCATAGTCGAAATTAGTACAAAAGCAACACTTTCTGTATGAAATATTATAGACGAGTCCAGAGAAAAATATTTGTTTTTCTTAAGTTCACAAGTCTCGTTTTTCCTCAATCTCTACACATCCATGTTTCACATTTGAACTGCATCTGACATGTTTCTGTTGCCGTCATTTTGTTTTACGTACATGACGTCGGTAGTTCATGCCAGACGTGCATTTCACGGAAAATTTAATGAACGCCTGACGTGTTTTTATTGTTAACTTGACAGTTTTTCTGTGTATGTATGGAATTTTATATTACATCTCTACAGTGGATTTTCTTAGTGTAAGAGCTGTTTTAGCCAACAAAACTCTTCAGTTGTTTATTTAGATTTTATTAAAAACTGTAACACGCAATAAAGCTTGATTTATACTTTCAGAAGATGTATTGCATGATATAAACATTGTAAAATAAAAATCGACAGTTATACTTCTTTAATAGAAATTATTGCGAAAATTCAATAACTTATGACGTCGCGTCTATGTGTAAGTCTGTCTTTATATATATAACTGGTTGCTCTAGGCGCGAGGGACAATATTTCCTAAGTGTGACCTCTCTAAATTTTCCCTTAATACAGCTTCACCCGTATCCTTACATGTGACAGATGCATCAACAACCCGATTCTTTCTGCAGCACAGATAAGCTGCAAACTTGGCCCGGAACTTCCGGTTCATGAATGTATATATTACCGGATTGATACAGCAGCTTGCCATACTTAGACACTGAAAATACAACTTTAGGTAAACGACTGATTTCTTACTGTAATTGATTGATTGTATTGTCTTATCCACAGAATTCAGAACCATAATTGGGCTCCAGCAGATAATGAACGCTAACATTACTATCACCAGCATTTTAATAACGCTTTTCTTCATATCCGCATTCCTCAGTGAATTCCTCCGCATCCCAACCGGTTTGCGTATCCACAGCTGGTACCCGATTAAACCGTAGGTTGTGGACATGATTAACAGTGGAATGATGAACAGCACGATTAAAGTTACCCAGAGTTCCAGCGGAAGTTTGAACTTATTGTTTGGCCAGATACAGTTATAGTGTTCGTCTGCGGCGTCGTCGTTACATTTTGGCTCCACCCTTTTTACCGTGTAAAACACAGCGTTGGGAACACTGCACAAAAACGAGACTGTCCATATTCCGACAAGGAAGAGAGCAGCCGGCCTCGGGTTTTGTAAAAACTTTAGCTTGTGTGGATGTACTATTGCAACGTACCTGTCAAGTGCTATTGAACACAATGTTAAAGAACTGCATGCCACGGAAAATGTCATAAAGAATGGCAAAAGTTTGCAGGCAAAAGGTCCAAAGATCCAATACGTATGAAAAGCAGAACCGAGATTTATCGGAACACATGTTAATGTCACCATGAGATCAGCAGCTGCTAAGGACAAAATGAAAACATTTGTCACGGATCTCATGTTCTTGTCATATGCAAACGTTAAAATAACCAAAGAGTTACCAACCAACGACATTAAGGTGATAATACCATACAAAATCGACAGCAACACTTTGGTATCGAGCGACACCGCGATGGGTTCCTGCGTCAGAGCCTTAAACAATTCTGGATATTGTTTCGCACAGAACTGATTGGAATCAGGTTTTGAACATTTTATATTACCCTCACATATAGCTCTCTGAAGCGCATACAATAGATTCTCAGTTGTTGATGACATTTTTGTGTCCTTAATGTTAACTAGTTCTTTATATCAGTGCAATCTGTATTTAGAAAATGTCATTACTTAACCAGATAATCCGATTTTCTCTGGTTTTACTCCGGCTTTTTAATCCCCAAAACCTTGACAGCAACTCCGATTATCTTAAAAAAGCATCTTATGTTCCACGCACTTCAGACACAGCTTTTAAGGCGTTGGATTTCCAATACAGTTCCCCATAAACATAAAACACAATGAACACCTTACACTGTTTGCGAGTGACTGATCTAAACTTAAGCGAAGAAGTAAAAGTGTACATATGGTTGAAAGTTTTGTTTCAAGGGCTTTCCTTGCCATGAGCAAACAATAGCCATACGATTATCAGAAACTTGTCACCCTTTATCAATAATTATCTACAGGCTTGCTTTTGTGATTTAAGAATCCATTTCATTTTATTGTTGAGGTATGAGCAAATTCAGTAAATGTTCTTAAGATTCGAGTGATCGTTAGTGCGCATACGTAAGCGTCTTTAATCAGAAAATTGCGACCAGACTGGATTTCGCGAGATTCATCATGCAGACGCTATTGAAACTTCTTAGAGTAAAATCGTCGGAAACGAGATATTTTAGTGAGTTATCTCCCTTTATTTGACAAAGTGCAAAATAACACTTTGAAAGTTGTAAAATGGTCATATCATTTGGAATTTTCTGAATGTATCGTTGTTTTTTATATTGGTATTCAAATAAATATTTGTGAAATGCCTTATACCTCTGTATGAATGAAATATTTAGAAGTGTCAACATTGGAAAATATAGGTAATCAAAGAACACACAACAAAACTGTTTATCATGGTTGTAGAGATTTCAATTACTCTTGATACAGAATACCGATAAAACAGAGTAATCCGAATGAAATGACCTATTTTACTTTCAACTCGTGATAATTGGAGACAACCTAGTAAAATCTGTAACAAGCTGAACCTGAGGTATGATGTTTTATTCTTGATAAAGATATGGATCAAGCTTTGGTATCCGAAGTCTGTCTACTTCCGTCACGTAGTGCGGGCATTTCAAGCTGGGTGGTGGTCTTCCGGCTTTCTGTTGACATCCTGTGTTCAAGCACTGGTTGCACTGGCGCTTTTCTGCAAGAAAGGAGAGTACGGAATGCCTTTCTGAATTTCTCATTCATGAACGCGTACACCAGCGGATTCCAACACGTGCTACTCAGTGCAAGACATTGAAGAAAGGCTCGCCAGATCAGACTGTTCAGATTTGTTGGCACGTGATTTGCATTTGCGACAACAGTGAACACTAGTAAAGGGCTCCAGCAAATGATGAATATAAACACTACTGTAATTAACATTTTTATCGCTTTGCGTTTCAGTTTTAGTCTTCCGTCGTGGTTCCTCTGTGACACTGCTCCTATAGGCCTTTGAATCCACAGCTTGTGGCAGATTATTCCGTACAATATTGACATAAATAGGAAAGGTCCATAAAATAGGACAAACATTGTCACCCATATGTCAAACACGTTTTTAGTTGTTTCATAATGTTGTTGAACGCACACAACTTTGTCCTCTTCATTTATCTCTTTACATGCCGATACTTCAATGGTGTCGTAGAAAAATGCATACGGAATTGCAGACGCTGCTGAAACTCCCCAAACTACTACTTGCAATATTGTTGCCCGCTTTGTCGTCTGGAGAAACTTGAGTTTAAGGGGGTGAACTATTGCGTAGTATCTGTCGAAAGCTATACAGCAAAGTGTCAGTGAACTACTTGCAACAGATAGTTGGGATATACACGGCATCAGTTTGCAACCAAAACTTCCGAAGATCCAGTTTGTCGGTTTCAAGATTCCACCCATGTTTACTGGAATACAAGTTAATGTCACCATCAGGTCACTTAAAGCAAGTGAGAGGATGAACACATTTGTTACAGAGCGCATATGTTTGTTGAAGACAAATGTCATAACTACAAGTGAGTTTCCGCAGAGAGATAAGCAAATCGTCACAGTCATTATGAATGACAGCAGTACTTTGCTCACCGTCGGAATCGTCTGCGAGTAAAGCCTATCTCTCTCAATTTCTTTTACAAGATTACTGAAAAAAGTTTCACACAACACGTACAGAGCCGTTTTGTTTGCACCCGCATCCGAACACAGAAATAATTTACAAACTTCCTGCACCAGTTCTGGATCGAATGGTGTGGCTTCTGCTGTTGCATTGTGTCTGCTGTTGGTACTTCCGGTGATTGAGGAGCAAGTTGTTGTTGTTTGATTTGGTAAGACGCCTGTGTTTACTATTGACATATTCATACTCCAAATGAAAAAAAAAACAAAACGTCTCGAACCTCGAGCATTTATGTTTTCTTTAGATTGAAAGAGAAATAACGATTTCAGAAATAACGCATGTTCAAAATGAATGAATTCTTAGACGAAAAATAAACACATCTAACATGTTGCCGTAGTACATGGCTAATAAATCGTCGACAATAATCTGATACATTTTTGTTTCATAATTTGTCTTCTTTGATTTAATATACTAGGATTGTCTTCCTGAAGGATTAAGAAACAAATGCATTTGTTTACCAGTATTATTCTGCATACCCTTTTTGAATTTCTATGTAAATATTACCACGCTGCATTTAAATAACCTTTTATTGGTTCTATGGAAGCGGTAATCTCCGCGGCTAGTGATATGGACAAGCCGTGACATTTGAGTAAACATGTGCGGAGTCAGGTGCTTGGTAGATATCCGGAATGCCTGGTCAGTATTTGCTAAACACTGGCCATTTATCAGTATTGAGGTAAACAGAGATCTGTTGGATGATTGGGTTACACCAGTCATGATGTCAATGCTGTTAGCATGAGATAAGAACGCGATGTGTTGTATAGTGAAAATAACAATCCTTTAAGCTATATTTCGCTCAAATGCATTGATTAGTTTTCTTACAAAATTTATAATGTATCGTATGTTTTTTTCAACAACCTCCATGTTTGCTTGTATTTAATGACTTGTCATTTAACTTTTTCAGCTGATATGCTCAAGATATTGCTTAGGTTTAAGAGATCGAAGATGGTGTTACGGGATCACCAAGCCTTAGAAAGGAGTCAAAACCAAGGTTGTAATGTCTTCCTCGGATTGACAATATACCATAACACCATAATTATTATCTCATAAAAATGTATACCGTCTCGCAATAATAACATTGTAAATTCAACCACTCTGTGCAAAAATGTAAAAAGAAAATGTGTTAGTTTTTGATGTGATAACTTTTTTTTATGAAACCAAGGGCTTAAACGAATATACGCACACAGATACAATTAGACAAATATTGAAATGTGCGCTTTGCCAACTCGCCCCTTGTTGAAGTTATGTTTTGTTGTCTATCTTCATTCTCATTTAATATATAACTCTTTGATAGCGAATTCATAGCGTAATCTCCTACATCTGACTCGAACGTTTTAGGGAGGTAACAAAATTGCATCCCCAGCTCGTCATGTCGTTTATCCGTCCATCCCGGTTGTTTAGGCCATACCAAATAGTTATCTCGTTCTTCAGATTTTGTCTAAAATATTGGGGCAAAATTCGATATTAAGCGAGGTGGTGGATGGTAAGATAAGTTTGGTAGAGGCTTACAACAAATATACGGTCTACAGGTTAGGCACGTATACATTAAGTTGCCCGTGCATTGATAGTTTGCCAGTATCACGCGGAACAGTTTACGTATAATTATTATCATGACACCTTCTATCTTCTTTAGAAAAATATATTTCTTGTTAACATTTAACTTTTGATTTATGTACTGATTTAACGGTTATTTGAGTTTATTTGTATGATTTCTTTATTTATTGACATTAACTCTATCAATACTTTATCAACTCGATTAAACACGAAATTACGTAATATGTTGTTATCTACCTACTTTAGTTAACCAAGAGGACTTTGATTGCAGCAACCGGGAAGACAAGTGGACAACTCCATGACTTTTTGAAGATAACCCGATTTTTTTATCATAAATTCTGTTCATTAAATGCAAAACCAAGTTACCACTTAATCTTACATGCTGAATTGACATTTGGATGGATTTCGGAAAATTTACGAAGGTTAATGTGTTATTACGTATATAAATATAATTTCATGTTGTCAGTGTGTCTTTTCTAGTCAGCAACTCTATGTAAGTATTCACATCTTTATTTTGGATTTTTCAAACATGTCGAATGTTTCTATTATCTTTTTCCATAATTGCATTTGCGACACGGCGTCACATTTCAATGTAAACGTTTTACTACACATGGACTAGTTAAAAAATGAAAATTTAATTTGGAAATTTGAATCAGGTGAGCCCTTTTAAAAATATTACTGGAAGAATGGTGTCCTATTTGTATTTTGAATTGCAATGTCGTAAATCTACCAGTATACTGTGACGTCCTTTGGTATATTTTAGAAAAGTGGCGGCGGTCGAGGGTTCAAGTCCCGTAAGAGAAATTTGTGCGAGAAAATGTTTAGTTTGAACTTATTTTTTTAATCGACTTTCAACATATATTTAACTCTCTTGATGACTGTTTCCCGGAGTTTAAACCAGTAATATCCAAGAAAGAAGGGATTGTGGAGGTAGCAGTCAAACTCCGCTGCTGAGAATTGAACCCACGACCTCCGGATTAGGAGTCCGACGCTCTATACCTACACTACGGCGCCCGATTAGCACATGCCGTAGAATAGAGATTTTAATATAAGTTAATCGGCATTGTACGTCCTTATGTTTATTCAAGTTATTTGACAAAATAATAAGCACCAGAATATGTTACGGATAAAGAGATAAGATGTACCAATCACAGTAATACCGGCACATTGGAAAAATGCTGTATCCGGAATAAACATATGGTCACTATGACACAAATTTGAAATGAAAAACCTGGTTTAAACGACAAGCTAATGTTACCGTCATGATCAAGTGGTCAAAGGGTACCTGATAAGACAGTTGCAGGTTTATCAAGATACTATTTTCGAAAAATGTAAGACAATCCTTGTTCCGTTTTTACATCCTATCTAAATCATAGTGATACACATACAGCGGTAGGGACTTTCCCTGGACCGGCAGGGACACGCAACGGTAAAGGCAGCAGGATACTTATAGCATGTTTGTTTTTAACAAGGAGTCACGTGACTCCTTGTTTTAGTAGCCAATTTTGAAAACGACTCAGCGAAGGGCCTATTCGTTTGACGCAGGATGCGGCGTAAGCCGGGATACGCCGGTATATCCAAACCTCATTGCTCAAAATGCGCCGGATTCATCCTGGCTTTTAGAAACGGATAGAGCGGCGTGCGCCGGCATGCGTCAAACGAATATCCCCCACAAACCCTGACAATTTGAACAGCCATAGGTTTCTCCTTTCGCCTGCAAAGTAGATCGACTTTAGCTGAAACGCGCGGGGATCGTGTTTGTGATCTCGACTTAAAAAATAATTAAAAGCCATTTCCGTTTCCAAATATACGTGTAAATGCTTTAAATCATTGTAATAATAATGTAGGCAAAATTCGGCATATTTAAATTACTACACCATCAGGCAGCAATGTACACTGATCCGACACTGCATACGGTTAACGTTTACATGTCATCGACTGTGTAAACTCATTCTGAAATACAGCAACTAGCAATACAAACTAGTATCACCCAGTATTAACAAGAAATATCTCTTTTTAAAAAGATAAACGGCGTAAATATGTATACATTAACAATATGCAGTCTATCTTTAGATCGGCATTCACGTGATCAAAACGATTGTACATGTATTTCATTCACAACGCTTCCATTCATAAAATTTGAATGGTGCAAACCGATGAAAAATGGTAAGAGAACACTAAATATTTTGTGTAGCCTACTTATATATATTATATATTTATTATAATTAAGTTTCAAAGTATTATAGGCTCTAAGAATAAGCCTGGGTTTAATATCTAGCCTTTCAAAAGATTTCTTAAAGTAAAATAAAGTGTAAGGCTAATAGACTATTTATAATGGATGTTATCTCCCCTTACCAACACAAAATGTGATGAAATGAAACTGCCGATGTAATGCGGTTGTGAAAAAGCAACAAACATATGAGTTTGAATTCTGTAAAAAATATTTATGAAATACTTTGAAAAATCCGCTGAAACTTTTAGGTTAAGATATAATACATGTACTTCTACAGATTCTATTTATTATTTTTTGGAGGTTACTTCGTTTGGCATCAGTTATAGGACATGTCACTTACAGAAAAAATGAGTTTGATTTTTTTTAAAGAATACTTTCAAAAATCCGCTGAAACTTTTAGATTAAGTTATGATACATCTACTTCTACAAATTCTATTTATTATTTTTGGTGGTTATTTCGTTTTGGCATGAATTATAGGGTATGTCACTTTTAGAAAAAATGCCGCATTTGCTTTCTTTTATGATTTCTGATCGGTCGGTCGTTCAGCATTGCTTCAATCTCAGTGGTGACCGTTTGTAGCGTTTCCATGGTAACAAGAGAACGTCCAAGGATCTTCTTCAATGCAGTTTTCGTGAGACCGATGAGGCGTTCCCACCATCCCCCATACCATGGTGCACGTTTCGGAATGAATTGCCACTCCGTTCCCTTTCTGCTTAGTGCTTCCTTAACCGAGGTTGATTCGAATAAACTCTTCAGATGATGTGATGCGCCTATAAAGGTGGTTGCATTATCCGACATGATGATTTTCGGAATTGACCTGCGGCTCGCAAAACGTCTAAATGCTTGTAAAAACGATTCTTGTGATAGGTCCGATATTAACTCCAGGTGTACGGCACGTGTACTAGCACATGTAAACGAGCATATATATACCTTTTTTTCACTTCCGGTACAGTCTTTCACGTACAGTGCCCCAGTGTAATCAACTCCAGTTACACTGAATGGCGGTGATTCCTCTACTCTAACTTTTGGTAATGGCGGGGGATCAGGTGCTCTGTACGGTTTTCCTTGTACACGTGCGCAAATGACACATTTCGGATAACGGAATTTACGCACTGTTTGATAGCCGGGATCCAGTACTTTTGTCTTATATGAGTTGTAGTTGCATTAGTTCCGGCATGTAACTGGTTCTCATGTGTGTCTTGTACTATCAGGCGTGTAAGTGGATGTCTCTTGGGTAACAAGTAGGGAAATCTGGCTAAATCGGATAATGGGGCATTGTGTATTCTTCCGCCGCAACGAATGAGTCTGTTACTGTCCAAGAACAGACGTAACTGCTTCACTAAAGGTAGACTGGTAATAGTGCTCGACTTCAAACTGGATATCTCATCTGGGTACATGGTTTCTTGGCAGGATTTTAGCCATATTCGCTCTGCATTTTCAAGTTCGGTTGCAGTTAAAACATTGACGAATCGCGTTTTCGGTGTTTTGCAATTCGTAATGAATCTAAGTACATAGGCAGACACACGTAGAAGTTTGGAATATTTGCTGTATCTTTCTACATTGATTAGCTGATGAATGCCTTTTGGTGATGTACATTGTAAACTGGTTACTACACTTGTTTGCTGGAGGTCAATGTTGCCTTGCAAGATTTCATCTGTGTCAGTCGTCTGCTCGATGATTGTCGTCTGCTTCATACTATGAGTTCGTTCCCATACTGGCCACTCAGACTGATTAGCTATCCAAAGTGGTCCTTTGTTCCATAATCTGTTGTTTATGAGTTGGTCAGCTGGTATGCCTCGGGTCAGAAGGTCAGCTGGATTGTCACTTGTAGGACAATAGTGCCATGGGTAATCTCCTGTAAGTGTCTTTATTTCCTGTACCCGGTTCCTCACAAAACGTTTCAGTGGTTTTGATGTCATCAACCAGTATAGTGTTATTTGACTGTCGGACCAGCAGATAATGGTCGAGATGCCCAGCGATTGTTGTACGTGCATAGCCAGTCGTGCACCTACCACGGCGGCCATGAGTTCGAGCTGCGGGAGAGTCATAGATTTCAATGGAACTACGCGATTCTTCGCCATAACAAGTCGAGTTTCTTTTCCATTAGTGATGTATGCTGCGGCTCCATAGGACTTGATGCTGGCATCTACAAATATATGTAAACACGTACATGTATCTGTTCTAGAACTTCTGTCTGTCCTCTTATCTTCTGATTCAGTAAAGTATTGTCTAGAAAATTCAATGTTTGTTACTTTATTCAAGTCGCTCGCTAGCTGATTCCATGTGTCTTCTATATCTGTAGGTAATGGTATGTCCCAATCATACTTGCCTTTCCACACTTGCTGAAGAAGCAGTTTTGCTCTAACAGTCACCGGGCTCAACAAACCTAGCGGGTCGTATATACGTGATGAGTATTTCAGGATATCTCTTTTTGTTACAGTATCTAGCTGAGGTATATCTCTGTGTACGAATGTCATAGTATCTACTTCCGGTTTCCAGTACATTCCTAGTACTTTGGTAATCTCATCTCTATCTATTACTCCTTCCTTTGCTGCAATGTCTCTCAAGGCGCTGCTGTTAGATGCCCAAGATCTTAGATTCATATTTGCACTCATCATCAAGTCACGTGCACTTCGAAAATAGGTAAGTAGATCTTTCTGCTGTTGAAAACTGGACAATACATTGTCGACGTACAGATCCCTTTCTAAAATATGGGCGGCGCTGTATGATTTGTTTAGCTCAAGGTGTTTGAGAATAGTGGCGTTAAGTATGAACGGTGAACAAGTAGCACCGAATAATACTGCCTTGAAACGGTATGTGCACAGCGTTGAATCTGGGTTCTTAGGGTCACTTAGCCACAAGAAACGTGTGACATCTCTGTCCTTTTCGTGTAAGCCTATGTGTAGAAAGGCTTTCTCAATGTCTGTGGTGACGGCGTATCGATTCATGCGGAACCTCATCAATATGGATGTCAATTCATTCAATATAGGCGGTGTGGACTCAAGACATTCGTTGAGGCTAGGTTGATCAGCTGATTGTCTGCAACTACAATCGTAAACTATACGTATAGGTGTAGTGGACAACTCCTTTCGAACAGGATGATGAGGTATATAATGTACTGTTTCTGAAGATGGTGAAGATTCGTCGACTTTTTCAATGAATCCACGTCGTTCTTGCTCTGCGATAATTTCGCCATACTTCTGTAACATATCTGGTTCTCGGCTCAGTCTACGTATAGTACTCTCCGTACGTCTCTTTGTGATGTCGTAGTTTGACGGTAATGGGTCATGGTCAATCTTCCAAGGCAGGGCTGCTGTGTATTTATCGTCTGTATGTTCGATTGATTTCTGCTGATATCGTGTCAAATAATCTGTCTTCTGCGGCTCGTCTGCAATCGGAATGATACCCATGCTCTCTAACGACCAAAAACGTTCTATGGCATCGTCATCTCGTACATGTGACGTTATTACGTTAAAGATGTAGTTGGTCGACTTCATGTTATCGTCTGCATTCACTGGCTCAGACAGAAGGTATCCGATTTTTGACTTCACAGCCGTTGGTCCATTTCCACGAATCATGTGATCTTCTATAATATCCCAGTAATGATCTGCGCCTATCAGCATAGATATTGTGAATGTCTGATCACGGGTTACCGGGTGTGCTAGGTTCAAACCTCTAAGGTACGGTAAATGGGATACTGTATGTTGCAGACTAGTGCTGATTGGTGTTGCTATCGTTGGTACAATAAGTACTCGCACTGGTAATTTCTCTTTACGATTTATAACAATATGCACTGTTGTGGTATCCAAATGTTGTAATTTTTCTTCTTGGTTACCGAATGTTGCTAGGTGTACTGTTTCTGTTCCGGTTCTGGGTAATTGTAGTTCCTGTGCAAGTGCCTCGGTGATGAACGATTTCTGCGATCCTTCATCGAACAGAATGCTAGTGTCAGTTTGCACATGTCCGGAACTCACTGTACTTATTGCTGTTTTCAATAGGACTCCTTGAGTGGTTGGACAAGTGGATGAATGTAATACGGCTGTTTCCGGTCTTGATGTGGGCGCTTCCGGTCTGGAGGTGGGCGCTTCCGGTCTGGACATGGGTTTTTCTGATTGGGTGTTGTCAGCTCTCTGATCTGTATTCCGGGTGTGCGTATTGCAGATACTTGTATGATGTTTTTTATAACATATCTGGCATCGTTTTTGTGAAGTACATTTGGCAACTTGATGTTTTCTAAGACAGTTAAAGCATAATTGTTTGTCTTTAACCTTTTGTAACCTTGAATGCTGATCCGGAAATTTAACACACTTAACAGATGTGTGAGGTTCTTCACAAAAAGCACATATAACAGTGTCTCTTCTTCTATCATTAAACTCACTCATTGTTCTATCTCTGTTATGCTGCCTGCGGTGCTTTGGTTTAGCTCCAGCATAGAATGACGCTGTAGACATCAACTCGTTTACTTCCGGTAAATGGCTCTGACTTCCGGCCTCCATGATTGTAAGCTCTCTACTCAATGCGATTCTTAGTTCTTCAATCATCCAGTTATTGTCCCCGTGCACTCGTGCAAGATTCTTTCTGATTTCAGATGGCATTTTATCAAGAATTATTGGTACTAACAGGCTTCCGTAGTTTTCCTGACCCTGTCCCATAGATTCCAAACCACGAATATATGTTTCCATTTTATCATGAAAATTTCGTAAACTACTTAGAGTGTTACATGGAGCTGGTAACTGAATAAGGGCTTGCATTGTAGCATGTGTAATTTTGTGTTGCTGACCGAATCTCTCACGAAGCAGGCTAATAGCTCTTGGATAATTAGCATTGGTAAGTGCAAAACCATCAATCGTACGGGCTGCTGCGCCCTCTAGCTGTGACTGTAGATAACTAAACTTCTGTGAGTCTGTGAGGTTAACATTGAGATGAATAGATGATTCAAAAGCATCCCAGAAACTTTGCCATTTAAGGATGCCACCATTAAATGTTGGTAGTGATAACTTGGGCAGTCTGTGAAACTGAGAAGAATTAGAATGCAAATTACTTACAGTTTGACTCAAAAAGGGATGTGCCTTCACATTTAGCTGTGATTCTGTAGATGTTGACTGTGTGACTCGGGAAATATACGTTTGTGTGGCGTTCTCGGATCTCGGTTCCTGCTGATCACGAAAATCTTCCAAGTGTCTCAGTCTGATATTAATGTCCAGCATATATATCTCCGTTTGCATGATTTCCTCGTGCATCACATCCGCGTCGATCTGCCCCGCAATCTTCTCATTTAAGGACTCTACATACTTCAGCTTCGTCTCAAGCGACTCCAGAATGGTGTTGTATTCAATGAGCGAAAAATTCTCTTTTACGGCTTCGATTTTCGTCAAATAATGTTCTATTACGCTTTTCTGTGCGTCTCTCTGAGATATCATCTTCTGTAAATTCATATTTGTCGTTTGTCACGGCACCAATGTCGAAAATGCTATGGATTTCTATATAGTATATTACAACGCGTCTTAACGGTTCGTTCCTTTATTATAAACTGATTACAAAACTTTACTTTAAACTTTACTTTTGAGATAGGAACCCATGTACTTACATTTTGCATTCAGTGACTATGTTCAACTACGCTATGAAGTATTTAGCTGTGAATGGTAACTGAGACATGGATTTTGACAAAACTGAACTGAAAATTCATAGTTTGAACAACTTTTAATGCCATTCAAAAGTTATGGGATATGCCCATAGGGTTGATTGTATTGTGCCAATTCATTGATTCGGATTTAACGTCGCACTCAACAGCTAAGGTCATATTGCAACGTCCAGCTTTCATGGAGGAGGAAGACCCTGGGTGCCAATTCTGGCATTATTTCAGTCACGAGCGGGCACCTGGGTAGAACCTAGATAGCTCCCAGACATAAAAGAATTCGACCCAAGTAGGGCACGAACCTACAGCGATGATGGACAAGTAAACATCAGTCAATGACCTCATCCACTCGGCAACAGATGCCATTGTTTGATGCCAAGCAATAATTTGTCTGAAGTTTCAAGGCTTTAATGGTTACTGAGAAAGTGAATTTTAAGAAAGCTTAACCAGATTCAAGACGACAGTGCCGACTGGCGTCAAGAAGTTTATGACAATGGCTCTTCTGTTTTTCAAATAAAAGCTAAAAATTTATAAATCAATCATTTGTTATAAATTGATTCATTATATACCTATTGTAGAACAAGTACTTGCAGCTTACATTAACTATACCCGTGAGTGGTTCCAAAATACAGCGAATTGCAATATTCCGGGTCTATTGCGCTCACCTAGTCATTACCAGCCTTTCTACCACACTGTTTTAAATTTTCATAACTTGTATAAAACAACAACTGATTGTTTTAATAGCAGGCTATTATCTTTCATATTTAACATATACTAGACTCTAGCAGTATTTCGTAACAAGTAATAATGATGATGATTATGATGATTATGATGATTATTATGTTCCTATATAATTAATGTACGTATGAATGTACACACCAAAATTTAGTGTAGCAAAAGAATCGTGGTAAAGTTTAGTTTAAACAATATTTATTCTCGAAAATACATAGTATATATACATACATAGTACAAAGGTGTAACAATATAACTGGAGTCTGAAAATAAGCTTTCAAAGAAAACTTATATTAATTCATTTTCCTACTTTGGTAAAGTTTGAAAGTTTAAGTTACAATTTATATTGAGTTAATATTTGTTCTTTGTAAATGACAGCATAATCCAGAGAAATGAATTTGATTTTCCCTTTAGATTATTGCATTTCTGTCTATATTTAAAAATCGTAGACATGTAGATCTATGTGATTTCTTACAGTTATTCGTACCCAGGTACGAATCGACTTCGCCGAAATGCGGACATTTTCGTACCATTTTCGAACCATGCATTTACATAAAATACAACAATTACAACGTGTTTAAAGCATAAAATTATGTTGTCATATTTCAAAAAGAACTCTCCAAGTGCCTCTGTAGAGTTAATTTGCTGATAAGTTTCAGTTTTATACCTTAACGCATGAAGGCGTATTTTAGACTAGTTTTTCGGAAAATCTTTAGAGACAGTCAGGCCGAGCACTTTTGATGATAGAGGTGTTGGCAAATTACAAAAAAATCGTTGTTTTTTATGTTGAATTCCCAGTTTTGTAATTTAAAATTCAAGAGTACCTAGTGGTTCGATAACGTATTACGATGTTCCGATAGTTTATGATCACAAACACAACATCGGATATAAGACACATTATTCGGCCTGACTAGGTGTCTTTTAGTGTCTCCGGTCTGACTTAGAAAACTGTTCTGATCAAAACCGCGTAGGAAACTAGTTCTATACAGAACAGATACCTCGTTTTAGTAATTTTTAATGTTTTACATTTATTCATCAATATATCATAATGAAAACAGAATACAAGGTAATGCATTACAATTCTTTTTATTTCATTGAATATATAGAACTACTTTTCGGTCGTATTCGACAAAAAATTGTGTTAAGAGTTCGGCCGTAAGGGTCTGAAATACTCTGTTAACTTTGGATACGATTGAATAAATCCAATCGATCCAAAAATGTTTCTCTGCGTGTCAAAATACTTTACAACATCGTCCTATTGATCTTTTCCAGAGGGTCATATTTACCACTTGTATAGATATGATCTTATTTTGCCGTGTTTGTATGATAGGAATAAGACCTGGCTAAAATATTGACCCTCAAAGAGATGTATATATGATGATGTACCGGGTATATTAAAATGTGTAAACCCCGTGTTATAACAGACTATTGTGAACTATTTTTAAAAGTTACTTGTTCAATTGAAATGAGCAAATACTTTATTACCTAAATTCTCTATGTCGTAGTTTCTTCAAATAGAATACATGTAATAGTATTTTTATATGTAATTGTAAATTACGCATATATATTTCTGAGATTTTTTTAATTTTCAATTAGGTGATGTGTAAGCTGGAACACAATTTAAGTGTTGAAGTGTCTATAAGTAACACAAATATGATTTGCATTTTGCTTCAGCTAGGGCCCTGTTTAAAGTATTTCCATATATCCAATAATAATAAAGTTTTGTTGAACTTTGACATTTTTTTGCTGTTGTAAGTGAAGAGGTCAAGGTCACCTGAAGGTCAGGGTCATCTAATAATAGGTCAGTGTGAAGGTATTGTCAATACCATTGCTTTGGTCAGTGTGAAGGTCTTGTCACTAGGATTGCTTTGTGTGACTATGAACTAACTCCATCCAGTAATAGAAAAGTTATGACCAATATTGAAGTTTTACACGGTCACGCAGATGTGTATGAGCCAAGGCTGTAACAATACATCCTTTTTTCTTCTAAAATGCTAAAAATTGTTTTATTTTTGCTGAATTATTAATTTGGCATGCATTTATAATAAATAGACACCACAAATTCTGAAATCACTGAACATGTAATACTTTGTACTTGGATTTTAGAATCTACATATTATGTATTTCTATTTTGCTTGTGTCGAGGCGGCCTTTCAGGGGTATAAATCAACTTCAGTGATAAATACAGTTTCATAATACTGTTTTATTGCAGCTTGAAATTTGTTATGGTATTCATTTGTAATAATCACACATTAAATATGATACAGTTATTTAGCAAATGCTTAAATATTTGAACTTATGAAACCCCTAGGGGTGACATAATGGGAATAAAATGGTTGAAATATCTGACATAGACGTTAGTTTTTCTTATTTTTTTCAGAAACTAGATGGGCAAATTGTTTGCTTTCTATATATTTTAAAAGCAAAAAAGTTATTTAAAAAAAATAAGTCATAAATACTGACTGAGTATTCATATTATTGACTTGAGACTTGTTTATTTTTACACAACCTCTTTTTTTCTCAGCTGGGACCGCTTCCGTTCTATGCTGGGTTGCTATGCATAAGTGAAAATTTTAGATAGTTGGTTTTAAATAATGTCTTATAATGTCTTATTTTTCATTCTGTCACCATTACTTGTTTCATAGTCACTTAAATTGTTACAGAATTTACAAAAATGAGAAAATTATAGGGCTTTCATCTACCCTAGGGGTCAAATTATTTGAAGAGAAAGCCGAAATAGGGGGTCTTAAAGGAAAAAATCAATTTTTTTTTTTTAATGATGGTAAGCCTATCTGAAATTTTGCAAATGAATGAGTGACATGATATAGATAATGAAAATAATATGTCAAATTAGATTTGGAAAGGTGTCCATTACAGTTGCACTACCTTAAGACCAACGTGCAAATAGAAAAAAGCCTTAATACAGTAAGTTCTAATCTCAATTCTCGGCCTGAGGAAGAAATGTTCTGCTTTAGTCTTGGCTTACTTTTTGAACATTTTAAAACTGCTCGCTCTCAGTTACCGTCGAATTTTTTTTTTTAATAATTGACATGATTTTACATAAATATAAAACTAAAGGCTCGGATCAAATTAAAAGCAAAAATATAGGTAGAAATTTGCAGAAATCTATTGAAAAGGTCGGTTACACGGCACCGCTACTCTATATGTTTATATTGAAATTTCAAAAGCGTTTGAAACGCTTTTAAATTTGGTAGTGTATTTTTCTTAATTTAGAGATGTATGTGGCAGGAATTTATACTGGAGCCTTTGTATATGACTATATGTTCTAAACACGTTATTTACATACAGTTTGAAGAGCTTTAATTTTTTTTAACCAAAATCTGAGAGCGAGCAGCTTAAAAATTAGCCAATAAAACTGATCGCAAAAGGTCATGCTTTTTGTGGCCATTGACGCCTCACGTTGAATACATTTCCCTATGAAGTAGACAAGAGTAAATAGATACATAAACTTATCAATAATCAATTTGTTGTTGAAAATGAAATTTATCACACTTTTCCTACGACGGTTTATGTATTGAAATGCTGTGCAAAAGAGATTCATTTGGGTATCCTGACCGTGTAAAGTGTCTTTCTTAGAACACATTTCCAAGCTTTCATCTTCCGTCAAACCAGCCAATTTTATAATCAAATTCATTGTCTAGATCACAAGTAAACCTAAATGTAGAAATAAAGATTATAGCAATTTCGAATTAAATAGCTCGGTATTGGTGTCCGTGCGGTATCACGATTCACTCAGATAAAGGAAATTGGAAGCCTTTCTGTGGTACATGAAATTTGAAACCTCACATAATAAACAAACAATAAACCATTTTGCTTCTTATATTAAGTGTGTTACACGGCGAATTAATCCTGTTTCATAGTGCAAATACACATAGGATGCTTCTAGTGTATGTTAACATGGAATGAGTTCGAGCGCGATTCAATAGGATACGGAACTTTCTTTGCAATCGAACTAAAATTTATTCGTATAAAATGCAACGTGATCTATCTTTTTTGCAATGTCTGTAAGTTTTGTGCACACCAACACAAAGTCATTTCACACACACTTTATCCTAACACTGGCATGTTGTGTACCTTTTACTCTCGACTTTAGTATTAGAAGGAATTAGGTTTATAACCATGCAGTATTTTCCATTTAAAAGGAAAATATATTTACTAAGCGGTGTTTCAATATAGAATTTTCAGAGAGACTTTTTTCAGAGAGACTATTGGACTTTTTTTGCAAAAGAAACATAACACATGTTCCCAAGCCTTGGTATTCATAATTTCATGACGGCCTAAAGTGTTCCTTTTTTTCAGATATAGAGTGTTCCTAAAATGTTCCCTCTGCTTCTTACACTGTCTGTGTTGGCTGCGTTCTTTCACGTTAGCTCTTGTCAACCAAGTAAGTTACATAAACATTTGGTTTATTTTCGTTCTGCATGAACATACATTGAACACAAAATGAATTAAATATCAACATGTACCGACAATGTAGAATAAGTAATTTTCTTTTGTTTTGGTTAAAATCAATTGCTGATGACCAATTTGACATGTTTTCATTATCTGATATTTAGGATGTTAACAAAATGTTTGTTTTATTTTACAGTATTTGTTAGCGAGGGTGACGTACCTGGTGAGTAATTGTAAAGGAGAGCATACTCTACAACTAGCAGATGTCTAAACTTTATACGTAGAATATTAAATGACTGCAAGAATAACACATATCGAAAAATGTCTCTTTAGTTCACAATATGCAATTAAAGCGACCTTTATTTATCCAAAAGATAAAAGCAACTGTAAAATAAATGTTTAATGGCACTATGTACATGTTTTATGTCACACTTGAATTTACCGATAATTACGGCTTTATCGTTTACTTTTAACGCTTTACTTATATATAGTTTTAAGTCATTTAAACATTCATCTTGTTAAGTGTGTGCTTTAATATTGAGCAGACATGAATGATAAAAGCTAAACTTTCCATGAAATTGATCATAAACTTATCCAAAATGAATTATAAACTAGGTTGAATTTATTGATAACCTTTCAAAATTGCCATAAGTAACATTTGTCTATGAACTATACCCATTTGAAAAAAGAAGAGAGAATTTCAGAATGTACTGTAGTGGCTCAGTCAATTTTAAGATATTGACTCAAATTCCGTAAGTGACCATAAAAAAAATATTTTTATAGAAAACTTTATGTGTCCGGTTTATCAAACATTTTAGGAATAAATGGCAACAACAAATTGATAAATCAAAAGTTTACAAATATTTCCATAATTTTCACCTATTCCGTATTATTTAGGTA
>JAFMSR010000002.1:25617641-25799891 GCA_022818135.1 Saxidomus purpurata | reverse complement strand
GTCATTCGTTCCAGTTTTTCCGGCATGAGTGTGTGTATAATTTTGTTCGTTGTATGCTTCGATTGTAAACCTTACACATGTTCTGTTGCAGCCATTTGCATCAGAAAAATTCAACTTTTTCCCTAGACTAACAATTCCTTCTTTGGTAACAATGATAATATGTTGCAAAGACGTTTCTTTCAGTTTATAGTATACATTATTGAAATATTTTCCATCGGGATCCACCGCCTGCAAATATGTACAAGGTATTTAAACAATTAGCATTAGAACAGTTGCTTTTTTACCTTCCTCTACATGTTTCTTTTTTTTAACGATACTATTCCTGATATATTTTGTATATCAAAACCTTCAATATATCTATTTCTTCTACTTCCGAAACTTTAAAGGAAAAATAAATTACTAAGTAATGAATGATCTAGGTGATCTGTCAGTTGTGTACCTGAGCTTTGTGAAAATCAACCGGTTGTGACCCCTCTTTTAGTTCATAATGTACAGTACTCTGTTTAGAATCAAATGTCGGTCCATTGTCATTAACGTCAAAGATATTGACTTTAACAACTGAGCTATTCATGCGTTCAGGCTGACCTCTGTCAAACGCAAACACAAGAAAAGTAGGTATTTCGTCCGGAGAAAGCAGTTCTCTATCCAAAGTCATTTTGGTCGACAAGCTACCAGTCGTCTTATCCACACTAAAGAACTGGCTCCTGTGTTAAAAACGATTTGCAATACTCAACTGGTTATAGAATAAAGCCAAATGTTTGGAACTGCTTCGTTATTTACTGTGAAAAGTATGCTTTATATTAAATGGATCAAAAGTACGTATGTTTCACTAAAATTAGTTTACTACCTCAACCAACAGTCCAACTTTCGACTTTAGACAGAAATATTAAAGTAAATTAATAATGAATGTAAATATTTGCATTTATTTTATGTTTTCCAATGAATTAAAAAATTTACCCAATAAATAAAAAAAAAAAAAACAAATTTTAAAAAAAAAAAAAAAATTTTTTTTTTTTTTTTTTTTTTTATTTTTTTTCCCCAATTTAAAAAAAAAAAAATAAAAACAAAAAAAAAAAAAAAAAAAAAAAAAAAAAAAAAAAAAAAAAAAAAAAAAAATTTTTTTTTTTTTTTTTTTTTCCCCCCCCCCCCCAACCCCCCCAAAAAAAAAAAAAAAAAAAATTTTTAAAAAAAAAAAAAAAAAAAAAAAAATAATAAAAAAAAAAAAAAAAAAAAAAAAAAAAAAAAAAAAAAAAAATTTTTTTTTCCCCCCCCCCCCCCAAAAAAAAAAAAAAAAAAATTTTCAACTTAATAAAAAAAATTTTAAAAAATAAAAAAAAAAAAAATATCCTAATGATCATATTTATATACATGTAAGCTATACATGTAATAAAATAGTTCGAGTAAAACTTACCATTTACTTTCTGCATCAATTTCATACACAACATCTCCATTTAGATCCTTGTCGAGATCTGAAGCCTGAACGTAAAAACATAAGTTTTTTTATTACCTCCTAGTTCTTTTAATCACAATGGCACTCAGTCTTACAGGTGTTCGTATATACTCAATTTTATCAATTAATTTTATACCTGTGTTTTTCCATTCATATTTAAATGCTTGATGATGTTTATGAGTAATAACCAAGATGACCGAAAAGTTTTCTACCAAAAAGCGCACAAAGAAACATACACTTGAGAAAACAGCTTTAATTCTGATACGTTTCAAAATATTTCCTGTGAATTGCGATATATTATCTTCCAGTCTATCCAAAGTAAGTTTATCTTTTAAAGAAAAAGGACAAGGCTTAAACTTCCAATACTTACTGAGACGCTGCCAAAGTCACTGTGCATTTTTTCTTCAGTTATATTAAAGACATATTGCTGCTCCTTAAAGACAGGTCCATTGTCATTTACATCTGTCACTTCAACTGTTAAATTATGTCTTGAAATCTACAAATTAAAACAGTTGGCAATGTATCAATATAAAATGAATATCACAAGGCTCGGTTAAATGATAATTATTAAAGAAAATGCATTTAATCCGTTTTATTTTTAGATAGTATGCCAAGATGTCAGTCTCTT
Organism: Saxidomus purpurata; assembly: GCA_022818135.1. Lineage (NCBI taxonomy): Eukaryota > Metazoa > Mollusca > Bivalvia > Venerida > Veneridae > Saxidomus > Saxidomus purpurata. The sequence goes on along the minus strand of JAFMSR010000002.1, from coordinate 25,797,813 downwards.
GAATAGCCCTTTCCCCCAAGAAATGATACTAATTATGGGCATAATATTCCAAAAAATATTAATTTGATATTGAACATTTCAACACAGTCATTCCGAATGCCCAACATATTTTTTCCACTTACATGTTTTGTGTCATTAACAGCTATGACAATATGGTATGTTGCTTCATTCTCTCTGTCTAGCGTAGTAGCTGTCTTCAAACTGTATGAGATAAATATGATCTACATAGCTTTGATTTTTTTGAAAAATTAAAACAAAAATCATTCTATTTTAACCAACTGTCTACATTACACCTGTCAGCTTATTTTTTTACTTTGCCTTTATAACGGTCGTACTTAATATTCCCTCTGTGTTTAGGGCGTTCGCCTCAAGAACTGAAGATCCATGGTTCGAATCCAAGCTGAGCATGAGGTATGTCCTTGGGCAAAGACACTGAAGCCACACGTACCTCGGCCCGTCAAGCTGAGATTGATGGTAGTGATGAAAATCGCTACCTCTGGCCAGCGTAATAACATCTGGAATAAGTGTTCAGCGACATGGAGGCTTTCTTCGTAATCGAACTTAATTAAATTCAAATAGACTATATGTAGTGTTTGTAGCTTAGTAACGTTGTTAACTTCACCAATAATACTAAAACGTACAAATGTATCTACTTACTACTTGTCTTCAATTGTAAACACTCCATTAGCATTTTCTACTGTATAGAGTAAAGAGTCTGTGGGATCTTTGTCTGCTGCCTGGAAAGCGTTTTTATAAAGAGATTCATTCTGTTCTTTATTTGTCCTTTTAAGCTAGACATCCTCATTGCTATTGCATGTTATTTCTTTAAATCTGTCGTGTAACAATATTCAAATTCCATCCTCTATTTCAAAGGGGTCTGTAACATTGTCTACTCGTTTGTTAACGTTACATGTATATAATAAGTACAAGGGAAAGAACTGTGACTATCATAGGGCTTACTATCATATCGTTTCATATATTGTTACTTGCAACAGAATCGATATACAACGCCCTAACATACCTGGCTTTGTCCATTAGACATTAAACTTTAAAAAAATGTATACTTAGTCTACCCTAACTTCAGCTATAATACACAGGTTTCTTTTATTTCTCACAAATCATGCGTTTTTCCGTTGGTTTTAAACGAAGTCGTAAAACCAAAACAAACGAGGTTTAGCGAAAACATTCGCAGTATTGATAAATAATGAAAGAACCGGGCCTAATCTGAATGCACATTTATAAAATAACAGTAAACGCACCGATTGCATGCAAAATTCCGCCGCTATCGCCTCATACGATGTAAAAGTCTACAATTCTATTTGTTGACAGTGATAAAAGTTGAAGAAGTTCTCCATTATTGTCATTACATACGTAATTTTGTGTAATGACAAATTTGATTGGTTGATAAAAATACCTTAGGTGAAACACCTACGAAAATATCATATGACGTTGTTGATATTTTCTTGCACCACTATCCTTAGTGTTGACTGTATACCCGTGCGTACACAAAGCTAGAACCAAACAAAATTTTCGCCATCCAATCGGAACATCTTTTTTTAAAATGTAGTTCTGTTTTTGTCACGTGATACATCATGGCACATGGAGAAATAAATTTACAAACAAACGACGGAACGTCAGATTAAAGAATTGTTAGAGACGATAGCGGCAGAATATTGCATGCATTCGGTGAGATTACTGTTGTTCTAAAAATGTGCATTCAGAGTTGCCCGCTTCCTTCAGTATTCATGCAATACAGCGAATGCTTTCACAAAACCCCGTTTGTTTTTGTTTTACGACTTCGTTTAAAACCTACGGAAAAACGCATGATTTGTGACAAATAAAAGAAATCTGTGTATTGTGGCTACACTTGGAGTACATAAAGCATACATTTTTGGAAAGTTAATTGTCTAATCGGCAAATTGAGGCATATTTGAGCGTTGTATAACGGTTCTTGTTCAAGTAACAATAAATCAAACGATGTGATACTAATCCGTATGAGCGTGGCAGTTCTTTCCCTTGTACTTATTATATACATGTAACGTTAACAAACGAGTAGACAATGTTACAGACCCCTTTGCTCTATTTTTGAGGTTTTGACCAAACAAACTGCGAGTGTTTTCACGAAATATCCAATCATGTGATACCTAAAACGGACCTATCATGTTTCATACATAAGTGGAAGCAAAATAGCTTTCAGTCCTTGTGTTCGGAAACCTTATATTATTAGTATTAGAATGTACAAGAGCCACTCGTCAATTACTCTAAATGGGAACCAAGTGCGCAATACTGATGCACAGAACTGTTGAGGTATATTGTTATCATTTGAAGGGGCATTAAAAACTACTAAACTTTAAAGTATTTTTCAAAGCTGTTTATGCAGGTGAACTTAATATATGACTAGGATCAAGTCGAGATCAAAATAAAATCACAGTTACTGTAGTAGCTAGAAAAAAAAGTCGTTACATTTGAATATTGTAAACATCATGCTGAATAGATAATCATTAGCCTCAGGTCTTAATTCAAATCAGGGTCTAGTTGTTCAAAACTTAAACAGGCTGTTTAACAAACGACTGTTAAATTTGGACTCAATATATGGGTAAAACTAGTAAATACATGTTGGATAGTATGCTTTTTAGTTTTTACTTTAAGGAGCCTATTGTTATTACGTTAATGTTTCGAACAACTGGGTCCAGAAATGTTTTATCCTCTCTTTGATGTATCTTATAGCTAATGTAATAAAATAACTCAAACTTTTGCTTCGAACACGATCCATGACCTGGTGCTATAAAACTTACTAACGTTAGATCTTTCAATGACTTGATGATGTTAAAGGCTTTTGTATGTTAAATCAATCTCCTCACAGCCATTTGACTGGATCAGTTCTGCAATCAAATTACCTTCTCCAGATGTTAACACGTGGCTATCAACATTCTGACTTGTCTCCAATAAAATACTCTTATAATTCAATTAACATATTTTAAGCTGCTAAAGCAGCATTCCCCGTTAACCAGAGCAATCATTATATAATGTCATGTTTGTCTGAGAGCTTGGCAAACCACTGATGTATAAGGATGCTAAAGTAGGGAACTATCTATTGCTGCCTTTTTTAGCAAATGGCATTTTTCCGACGAGGACAATCACTGCCATGATGTTAATCGATTTTTTCCACTATTCCTCATATTACATTATTGACTTGCACAATACCTTTAATTCCATTACAGTGGTTCCTACTCTTGCATCTTCGGAAATATCTATGTTGGTCGGGAGGTTTAAGAAGAACTGCGGTGCATGGATGTTAACGTCAGTAACTTCAACTTTTACAACACCTAGACTGGACCTTAAGGTAAAGAACACTGATATTATTAGCGATATGTCTCGATGTTTGAATATTGCAAACGTCTTGACTTTTTCATATATGTATAATTTTTGTATTGTAAGACAGGGTTACTAACAAAAGGCCCAAAAGGGCCAGTATCGCTCTACTCGTCTGACTGGATTGTTCTGAGTAAGTTTTGTGAAAATCTTTTGTAATGTTACCAAAGAAAAGCTAACAGAGTTCACTGTGACCTTGACCCACTGACCCCAAAAACAGTAGAGATCATCTACTCAGAAAGACCAGTCATCCTATGACGTTTGAAGACTATGGGTGATGTAGATCTCAAGATATTGAGTGGAAAAGATTTTTTCGGGGCACTGTGACCTTGACCTTTGACCCATTGTCCCCAAAAACAATAGGGATCATATACATGTTGCAGGGAGTCTTCTGAGCAAGTCTGTTGAAAGTTGAATTAAAACTCTGACCGGTAGAGCGTTATCAAGGAAAATCTAACGGAGGTCACTGTGACCTTGACCTTTAACCCACTGACCGTAAAATCAATAGGAAACATCTACATGTTACAGGAAACCTTCTGATTAAGTTTGATGAAAGTTGAAAGAAAACTTTGACCCGTAAAGCGTTATCAAGGAAAATCTAACGGAGGTCACTGTGACCTTGACCTTTGACATACTGACCCCGAAAACTATAGAAATCATCTACATATTGCAGGAAACCTTCTGAGCAAGTTTGATGAAAGTTGAATGAAAATTGTGACCTGTAGAGTGTTATCAAGGAATTGCTATCGGAGGTTACTGTGACCTTGACCTTTGAATGAATATTGCGACCTGTAGGGCGGTATCAATGAAAAGTTTACGGGCAGACGGACGACGAACCATGGAATAATCTTCGCTGGACTTCGTCCAGTAGAGCTAAAAATGAGAGAACGACATGCATTTGATATTCATTTAACTTAGCTGTTTCTTTACAAATGTCAATATCCTAACGATTGATTTCTGCACAACAACGGCCTTTAATATATCAAACGACACACTTCTTTTGTAAGCTATATTCTGCAAGCCTCTACAAAGCAACGAGAACATGATTTATAGATTGGAATTGCATGCATTGTATATGTGGTACTTTAATATCGTAATCAGTCAGCCTTTTACTCTAGTATAAAATTATTAACAATACTTTTAAGATGTGCTTACAATTTTCAGTAAGTTTGTTTACCTCCTGTCCTGTACTTTAACTGCATTGTCCTTTGCTATTACAACAAGTGAATATAAAGGGTCAAAGGATTCATTCAATGTCCGTTTGAGAGTGATCATTCCATTGTTTGAGTCAATATGAAATGGACTATCTATATTCTCAAGTTTGTATGCAACTTTTCCATTTTCACCCTCGTCAGTATCGGTAGCATTTATCTGCAATAAACATAGGCCCTTATGTTGCCTGATATAGTAAATGGATAGGGTCAAGTACAATGGCTATATTGACGCAAAACTGGATAACGCATGTGTTTGTAATACATTGTTTGAAATAGCATTAATTAAATTGTTATAGTTACAACTGTTTTCTATTTATAAAATGAGTTTCGTTATATTCTCAGGTCCTAAAATAAATTATACCAGTAAGCAAGAGTTAACAAATGTAAGAATCAAAACGAGCATGTTTGAGCAATCACCTGATGGAATGTGGTGTTTAACGGCTGTGTCTTCTCTATAGTGATATTAGCATACTGCTGTGCAAACTTGGGTGAATTGTCATTTTCATCTAATACATGTACAGTCACATTGGACACTGTACTCTTGCTCGAAGCAGTCTTTACCGAAACAGCGTGGACCTAGGATACAAGATCAACACAACAATGTCAAGATTTAGTGAAATAAAATCTAAGGATTGCTGTCTTACAAATGAAGGTTATTAAAGTCATAAATACCAATGAAATATATTTCTTTTCTTTTTATTAGAAAACTTCACGAAAATTACATGGAAGTTTGTCCATTCATTTGAATATTACACAAGACAAAAATGAAGAATGTGTCTTAATGAAATAGAGATACCTTAAGACTGTATACATCAGAAATGACCTCGATTTTACCCCTTTACAAATGATAAGCTTACGTTTATAAAATTAAATATAGTGAATCACATCTCAAATACTTCAAATAATGTTAGCATGCTTTTACCTAGACAAAAAGACCAAAATACTTAGACAGTTTCACAGATTATTTAAATAGACTACCTTCGCGAAAATAAAGTAGCATATTATAGTATGAACTTATATATCTATACAAGCAATTTTGGGTATACCTACCTGGAACTGTATTGGATTACTTCCGATCATTTCCCGGTCTATCGACGCCTTTACAGTAATTGAACCCGTTGCGTTGTCAACTTTGAAAAGTGTGTTATCATCAACAATTTGGTAGTGGAATTGAGCATGTTCTCCCTGTTCATATAACAATTTCATTGTTTCACCTTGATGTATTAAATGATGCAACATTATACAACAATCATTAACGTCGTCAAATGATGCTCTTGCATTTGCTTTTAAACGGTTGATATTGTATTTTTAACTATATAGGCATCTCTATAATTCAGCACCAAATTATTTAACTTTGTAGGGCCATCTCTGTCAGTATTTTTGTTTTTTAAATGACATCGATCTTAATATTAAAACGTCGGTAAGTCGGTTGATTGTTTCTGTAAAGATCTCTATTGGGTTGTTGAGAATTGAAAAACAGCTATGATCATTGTCTGTATAACTTTAAAAACAGAAGCACTCCAAATGGTTATAAAACAGTAAGTACTCGTTACAACCCCAATACCTTAATAATTGATCATCGTTTAACTGTCGTTTAACTACTGTATGGAATTTAAACGACTGCAAAATTCATGTATTTGCAACAATCGGGACAAAACTTCAAAAGATAAGATCAAAAAGGAGCGTTTACGGGACAGTGAAAACGATCGATAATTTAAGGAGCCAGAACGAAATCCACAAAAAGATAAGTAAGATGAAAGTCTCGCATAAAAATTCATTTAAGAAAAATATACTATCATAAATCCTCAAAAATCTGGACCTAGTGTAAACTTGTATGATTAAGTGCAATGAAAATATAGCCATACATCTTTGTGCGTACCTTCAAACTCAAATGAAATTGTTTTAAACAAAGTGTAGCGGATAGAAAGCAGTCACTCATATAGATACGTAGCTGTAGGTAACTTACTGTAAGATGTAAATTTTGCGCTTATTGTGAAGAAAAAGATAGCTTACATAAATGCCAGTAAACAACAAACCCCTATTACATAATTTCAAAGTTTCGTGATTATTTGATATGAATACCTAAGTTTGTTTAATATTATTTTAGGTCAAATCTTTTTTGGCTTTCTGCAAATAGAAAATATTTATATTTCGGTTCTACCGCATAAAAATACAGAGAAACTATTATTTGATGCACATTCAATTAGCTAAATAATCTTGAATATATCAACTTACACCTACATGTACTTAAGCACATACTTTAAGATGCAAGGAAGCTAAATATGGGACTGGAATAAATTGTTTACAACATACCTCATCTTTATCTGTAGCAGAAACTTGGCATACTGGTGTTCCGATAGGGCTGTTTTCGACAACATTGGCATCATAATATGCCTGCGTCATTTCCGGCGGATTATCGTCAATGTCCGTGACTGTGACTAGCACGGTAGTGTAGTTAATCTTATCATTAGGACGGTCTACTTGAAATCCCTGTTGTTTTTTTAACGAAGTGAACAAAAGACAAAAATACTAATCATGGTACTGTGTATTGCAGAGCTATTAATTAAATTCAGTATTATATTTGACACTTTACATTTGTATCTGTATTTTCTCTTAACTATTATCTTACACGTGTTTAAAGGAACCTAAATACTTTTTGAACTACCCTTCCCGTCAGACCTGATTATTATTTAATTGCTTCTCTCGATTTAAGGCTTTGGCAGATTGACATTGTAGCTACAGCATTCTTTCTTGTGTTAGTTTTTCTCTCGTTTATTTACAGGTGGGAAATTACTTAACAATATTAACAAGAGCCATGTTACACATGGTTAATCCCCCCGCTGGGAAGAAGTTACCTGAAGGTTGTACTTTCGTACATTTTACTTGGTGAGATGAAATCCTAAAAAAAGCCGTATAGTTATGGCCATGCTGAGAACAGTTTTCAAGTAAGTGGAAAAGAATAAGGCAATGAAGAGAAGGTTTGCAAAATTATATTAATGTTCATTATCAGTATAGGTATGATATTTTTCTATTTGACTAAAAGTAGGCAAGGTAGAGTTATTGTTTTTGCACACTGCACTTCCTACCAATGTGCTATGTCAGTGTATTAAGTTTGAAGAAAATCCTTCAAGTACTTTTGGAGTTATGCTCCGGAAATTGTTTTTCAAGTAAATCTGATAAAGGGGAATAACTATAAAAGTAGGCAAGGTAGAGTTATTGTTCTTGCACACTGTACTTCCTACCAATGTGCTATGTCAGAATATTAAGTTTGAAGTAAATCCCTCAAGTACTTTTGGAGTTATGCTCTGGACAAAACTTTTAAAGTAAATCTGATAAAGGGGAATAACTCTAAAAGTAGGCAAGGTAGAGTTATTGTTCTTGCACACTGCACTTTCTATCAATGTGCTATGTCAGTGTATCAAGTTTGAAGAAAATCCCTCAAGTACTTTTGGAGTTATGCTTCGGACAAGTAAATCTGATAAAGGGGAATAACTCTAAAAGTAGGCAAGGTAGAGTTGTTATTCTTGCACACTGCACTTCCTACCAATGTGCTTTATCAGTGTATTAAGTTTGAAGTAAATCCCTCAAGTACTTTTGGAGTTATGCTCTGGACAAAACTTTTAAAGTAAATCTGATAAAGGGGAATTACTCTAAAAGTAGGCAAGGTAGAGTTATTGTTCTTGCACATTGTACTTCCTACCAATGTGCTATGTCAGTGTATTAAGTTTGAAGTAAATCCCTCAAGTACTTTTGGAGTTATGCTCTGGACAAAACTTTTAAAGTAAATCTGATAAAGGGAATAACTTTTAAAGTAGGCAAGGTAGAGTTATTGTTCTTGCACACTGCACTTCCTACCAATGTGCTATGTCAGTGTATTAAGTTTGAAGTAAATCCCTCAAGTACTTTTGGAGTTATGCTTCGGACAAGTAAATCTGATAAAGGGAATAACTCTAAAAGTAGGCAAGGTAGAGTTATTATTCTTGCACACTGCACTTCCTACCAATGTGCTTTATCAGTGTATTAAGTTTGAAGTAAATCCCTCAAGCACTTTTGGAGTTATGCTCTGGACAAAACTTTTAAAGTAAATCTGATAAAGGGGAATAACTCTAAAAGTAGGCAAGGTAGAGTTATTGTTCTTACACACTGCACTTCCTCCCAATGTGCTCGGTCAGTGTATGAAGTTTGAAGAAAATCGCTCAAGTACTTTTGGAGTTATGCTCCGGACAAAATTGGGACGGAGACACGGACGGACGGACGGACGGACGGAGACCATTACTAATACCCCCTTCGCCTTCGGCGGGGGGGATAAATAAGGAGGGAGGGTGTAGATCCAATAACCGTAACAAACTTTAATGTGTCTAGCATAGTCAGCTTGGTAGTGGACCCCTCAATCACTGAGAAGTTTCGTGAACAATTGAAGTCTTACAAGCTCTGAAATAAGGTTAAAATAATTTAATTAGGAATTCACCACATATTTCAGCGTTCATTTGTAAAATCGAAAATATAATACACGTAAGTTACCTTGACTGAAAGGTAGTAAACGGGCACTTTCTCCCTGTCTATTTGTTTCTTTAATCTGAAGGATCCGTTCGAAAGCAGTTCAAACAGTCCGTCGCTATTTGGTGTTACTGTAAATATAACAATTTAATAAGATACCAAATAAAAACAAGTGCTGATTAGAAGTAACAAGTAATGTAATCTTAGATCACCCTCTGCGCCTAAATACAATGCAGTCTTAGCCTCCGGAAAATTAAGAAGTACAAATACAGTGCAACCTCCCCAAACAACTCCTCCCTAGAGCAACAACCTCCCTAAAAAGACAGACAATTTATTTCTCGTGGCGTCAGTTATATAAGGAACGATTTATCCAGAACAACACCTCTCTACAACAAATACATTACTTTTTGTGTTACCAATGGGGTTTTCTATTGACAGATTACACTGTATAGTATTTCTTTTATAAAACTACTGTTTTATACGAAAGTTAAAGTTCCTGAACAAGCGGTTAAAAGTCCTAAATCGAAAGTGCATAACATGTTTTCCTTCATTAATTGTACACTGCATTTTGCTATTTAAGTTTGACACATGCTGATCACATCCTTGATCACAGTACCGACCGTCAAACACAGTAACGTCAAACACATTACCGTCAAACACATTAACGCCAAAAACAGTACCGTCAAACACAGAACCGTCAGATACAGAACCGTCAAGCACAGTACCGTCAAACATAAAAAAGTCAAACACAGTACCGTCAAACACAAAACCGTCAAACACAGTTCCGTCAGACACAGTATCGTCTTAAACAGAACCGTTAAACACAGTACCGTCAGACACGGTTCCGTCAGACACAGTACCGTCTAAACAGTACCGTCAGACATAGTACCGTCAAAAACAATACTGTCAAACACAGTAATGTCAGACAAAGTACCGTCAAACACATTACAGTCAAACACAGTACCGTCAGACACAGTAACGTCAAACATAGTAACGTCAGACACTGTACCGTCAGACACAGTTCCATTGAGCACAGTACCGTCAAAAACTGTACCGTCAAACACAATACCGTTAAACACAGTTCCATCAGACACAGAACCGTCAAACACAGTAACGTCAGACACAGTACCGTCAGACATAGTACCGTCAAACATAAAACAGTCAAACACAATACCGTCAAACACAATACAGTCAAACACAGTACCGTCTTAAACAGTACCGTCAAACACAGTACCGTCTTACATACCACCGTCAAACAAAGTATGTCCAGCACAGTACCGTCAGACACAGTACCGTCTAACAGAGTATTGTCAAATACAGTACCGGCAGACACAGTACCGTCACACACAGTACCTCAGACACAGTACCGTCAATCACAATACCGTCTAACGCAGTACCGTCAAACACAGTACCATCAGACACAGTACCGTCAGATACAGTGCCGTCAAACACAGTTCCGTCACACAATACCGTCAAACACAGTACCTCAGGCACTTTTCCGTCAAATATAATACCGTCAAACAAAATACCGTCAAACACAGTACCGTCAAACATGATACCGTATTACACAGTACCGTCAAACATAGTACGTTCAAACACAGTACCGTCAAACACAGTACCGTTAAACACAATACCGTCAAACACAGTACTGTTTCACACAGAACCGTCTTACACAGTCTTGTCAAACACAGTACCGTCTTACACAGGTCTGTCAAACACAGGACCGTCAATCACAATACCGTCAAGCACAGTACCGTCAGACACAGTACCGTCAGACACAGTACCATCAAACACATTACCATCAAACACAGTACCATCAAACACAATACCGTCAGACACAGTACCGTCAGACACAGTACCATACAACACATTACCATCAAACACAGTACCGTCAGACACAGTACCGTCAGACACAGGACCATCAAACACATTACCATCAAACACAGTACCGTCAGACACAGTACCGTCAGACACAATACCATCAAACACATTACCATCAAACACAGTACCGTCAGACACAGTACAATCAGACACAGTACCCACAAACACAGTACCGTCTTACACAGTACCGTCATACACAGTACCATCAAACACAATACCGTCAGACAAACCATTAAGATGTTTAAACTGAAAATCAAAGTTGTCTATGTGTAAAAAGGAACGTTCAAAGACTGTAACACTGTCTTGACTTTGTTCCATGTCTCTTTTACTCAATTATTGTGATTGCAATATCTTAATTAGCTTCTTCTGGTGCATGTTATCCTTTTTGCATATTTATGTCTTGCCTAGTTTGGAAATAGGACGTTGTCTCGTAACTATTCTGTTTGGGCTCGTAGAAACTATATAGTTATACCTCTGTTCTAGTCTTAGAACAGTAGAAAATTTTGCATGACGGATGCTTTGTATATTCTTTTGAATTGCAGCTGTCGCAATAGTAATCATATAAAGCTCGCGCTTTCAGTCAGATCTTATCGAATATGTTTTTCGCTGTGTCATGTCTGATCTGAATAAAGCCCCTTAATTATGTAAGAACTATATAATTCCATAGATTCTTTTCCAAAGATCTGCATCTCTAAACATACCATACATATTATACTGATTGAAAAATTTTAACGAATGCCTACATTCAAAGATATACCTTAGATAGGATTAGATAGGAGAACAATGTAAGTTTCCCTTTAATTATCTTAACACAATGAAACGCGAGATTTATTTGCTGCTTTCTAATACAAAGTCGTTAGGCTTGAATCTTAGACAAAGATACACCAATTAAGATCAGTTTAAAATCCCGATTTAGCTAGTTGAAATTATAAATAAAGAATTAATTTACATTTTCTATTAATTCATAAAAAGAGTATTTTACTTTCTTTCATAAGACAAATATATAACTCTAGCTATTTTCTAAAAGATGTAACGAAGACCTTTTCAGGAAATAATTTTCCTGGATATTGCAGAAAATTCCTGTTATTAGTTCTTTTGCTTCCTGTTAAGAGTGATCATTTTCCAAACTGAAATGTCTACAAGGACGTAACGAGGAAATTTTACTTATTAAGAAGAAGACATTTCCTTTATGCATTTGAAAATAGAAGAACTTGAAAGAAACTATCTTGCTTTTAATGAAAAAAGTATTCATTATTCCGTGATTGTATTTGCCTTATAAGAGAGGGAAATGTTTTTTTCTTCTGTAATATTCTACAGAAAACAGTGATGTTAAAGAAAAGATAAATACCTGAGAGGAGTTCGTAGCTGACGGGAGTATTGATACCTTTGTCCAGATCTCTGGCAATGACAGAACAGTTTGTTACCGTCTGTGGATGCTGAAAAATGATCAAATAGTACGAAAATTAAAAGTTTTGTGAAATTTAATAAATTTTAATTTCTATAAATTAAACTGAAATAGAGAAGAAGATTGCAGGACTCTTTATCAGCATACATTTTACTGTAGTATCTAACAATATTTTGACAAAGTTTAATTGAGCAAAATGCGTAATAATTACCATTTGGTATTGTAACAAAATAGTAAAAGTACAGACATTTAGTACTGCTATATAAATTTGCCCATCGGGAATCAATTCAAGAGTACTTCAGATATTTTGAGGCTAAGGGCTACCTTTGTTTTATGCCGTTCTGTACAATTTCTACCCTCTCTACTTGTGTTCCACTTGAAAGATCGGTGATACAAAATATTTTATCATTGGCCTCACGGATTAAATGAGCTGAGAGGCAACAAACACTAACTAAAGTTTTTTTAACCAATCTTAATGATACGGTCATCTCCGGATTCTTCTATAAGAATAACTTCGTGTGTGATAAGGTCCTGTGATTGGCTATGTTAATGGTGCATATATTCATTTGAGAGGAATTATAATATTCTTGAAATATGCGTTACATGTAACAATACTACTCACCCACTTCCAGGTAATTCAAATACTAGACTCAACAGATTCTTTTTAATAAGCTTAGAGCTTTATATTCGATCCTTGTTGTTATTTAACAGAAATATTATATCTGCATTTATTGAATAAATATTGTTAAAACTACACCAGACTCAAAAATTCTAATAATATGTGCAATAGCTTTAGATATTCTTAAGGCTGTTCAGTGCCCAAAGTGAAGTATTTTAGAATTTTTCAAAGATTTATCTGAGGCTTGGAGTTACATGTAATCAGTGATGACATCAGCGATCTTTTGATAATGTGTATGTCCATGTAAGTGTGTAATCATGCAAAAAGGTAGGAAATACTTACATTTTCAGGAATAAAACATTTGAAGACATGTTTATCAAAAGCTATTCCAAGATCGTCACAATCTGTAACGGTAATTGAAATGTTTAAAAGACGTTTATTGTTGAGTGAGGCGTAACTGTTGATTGTCCTTGGACCACTCTCATAGTCAAGTAATGTCTTAAGCTTAAATGCTTTCTTGTTTGCCTCTGTAAGGTAAGTCCCTGGGTTTATCTGAAAACAGAATAAAGCTTTGATATCTAGGTTAATAGTTGTGTATGCTGAAGGATGTCGATCAATTTTCGACTTTGTACATGAAGTGATATATCTTGGTTAATATTTGTGTACGCTGGGAGAAGATGTCGATCAATTTTCGACTATGTACAAAAACTTTGATATCTTGGTTAATATTCGTGTGTGCTGAGAAAACCGGATTTTAACGATTATCGTATACGACTTTATCACTATTTAATTAACGTGTCATCCAGCATGCGTAGTTTGAATAGGCGATTAAAATGAGACTAGTCTATGCGTATTTGTTCAAGTCGTACGAGTCGAAAGCCAAATATTTTGAGGTTGATTTGCGTAGTACATTTAATTGACAACCTTCTGACACTTGTCTGCGAGAATAAACTAAGTTAAAATGTTATCTTAATTTAGTTTATTCGCGCAGACAAGTGTCAAAAGGTATATTATAAAAGGGTTATTAGTATAATAATGTGATCCATTAGCCGGATTGGCAATCGTATAATCCGACGCACGACTCGAGCAAATCCGGCACTCTGGATCACACTTCTATACTAATAACTCTACTGTATTGAAAGATGTACATAATTATAATGCAAGAATAACAAGCTACTAAAGACTTAATTTCAGTGTTGTATGACTTCTATATAGATATCAAAGTTTAACTCTGTCAACCACGCGCAGAGATCTTCAAAAGAAATTGGGTTATTCTTTTATCTTTCAAAAAGAACTTTAAGTAAATTTGTGATAAAGCCTTTTGAACTTGTAGTATAAATACTTTGTAAGAGTGCACAACATCACTAAGAATTACTCTGATTTCCATAAAAAAGTGATCTGTAAAGGAAGAAATTACCTGCGTACTTATTGATGATTGGTCAAAGTTAACGTCTTCGTCGCAAATGTTGATGTCTAAAAGCGCTGTACCAACTGTGGTGTTCTGTAACAGTGAAAGCATGAAATATATGTATTAATCCGGCGTCCATTCATAGAAGTAATCAATAGTTGCATTCAGTTAAAGCAATGATCTTAGTTGATGTGCGAAATGTTGACATCAAAGAATCCGACAAGCCCACAATTTGTAAAATTTTGCTTATTTTATAATTTCATTATAAAACATATATTAAGGGAGATTCTGGAAGCCATTGTCAAAACAAACCATATTTTAAATATGAGGAATTTCAGAAATTGATTTCAGAAAAGTACGTCGTTGGTTTATTTTATTAATAATCTGAAATTTGAATTTTTGTAGCGAGAAGATTTGTAACGCATTTAGTAGTTAAATTGGTGATAGGTATTTCGAAGACAAAGTGAATCTAACATGTTCATGAGTTGTAGATAAGGAAATCCCACCCGAGTGTTGAGATACGTCCAAAAACGAGGCTCTGCCGAGTTTTTTGGACGTATCTCAACCCGAGGGTGGGATTTCCTTATCCACAACTCAATGGACATGGTAGATTTATTTTCTCACCGTTTAAATCGTATTTTCACAAAAGTAAGAAGGAATAAGTGCAAATACAGGATGGGGATGAAAAAATGAAAATCAAATATTTCTCGAATTTTGCTTCAAAACTGCTATAGATGGATAGAAAATGATCTATCTAAGAAAATGAATACCAACAACCCTATGTTTATTTCAAAAATAACAATTTTACAGTCATTTTTCGATTTTTATGTCTGCTTACAATTAACGTAAAAATAGTCCGGCAGCGATGTGAGATAAGCGATGTGAGATAAGTTTATCTCACATGGGTAAATGCGCGGAAATATGTATCTCATAGGTGAGAAAACCTTCGTTACGGACAAAATACATATAAAAATATATTAATAGTTTGTCGGATTGATCACTATCGATTTTGAAGATAAATATCTTCCCAGTAACATGTGATATTATTGCGAAACGACTAAAATACAAGTTGATAACCGCGGCATAGTCGTGATTTTCACGATCTTGTATATTACATTGTATAAGGCTGTTTAGTGAAAAATTTTACAACATGTTTCGATGTCAACCATACATTTTGTACGATTGCTGTATGCCCCATAAGAGTGTTCTTAACCGTGACCTTGGACTAAGCCAGCCAAAACCACAGACACTTGGAGTATGGAAAATGACCCCCTGGTCAGCATAATTTTATCACCAGGGTACATCTAAGTAAAAGATTTATTTTATTGATCTATATTATATGTCCCCTTTGTATCATTTAAACCGCTTGAAGAAATTTAAAACAACTTCAGACTCGTGATTATCATTCGATTAACTTTCAAGTATGCATAATCATAAAAATAAATTTAAATATCAATTGTTTTTTGGGGATAGCGAACTTAGATATCAGTTGCTATTTTGGGAAAACGCACTTAGATATCAATTGTTATTTTTGGGAAACGTATCTTTTTGTTTCAAGTAAAAGAAATATCTCAAGCGCTAATTTATATAATGGTATGGCATTATTTTACAAAGAAATAGCATACTATCCTACAGTGTTTTAAAATTTCATACTTTAGTACATTTAAATGTTAATCAGCTATGCCAGACTAAATATATTTCGTTCAAGAAATGCTTCAACCGCACTTTTCAAAAAGTTGAAAACATCTATCACATGTACGTGAGTACAATTTTTTAATGCATGTATCAAATGTAGATGATAATTCTCCCTAAAAATATTTTATTCAAATAAATTTAGGATGATATAACGATGGCGTAACATGACATTGTGTAAGTTTAACATATTTCACTATAAGTTACAACGTCACTTTAAAATAACCATACGCTCACCATATTTCTAACGTTTTAAGATTCCTTATTAGTAAACACACTGTACCTAAGAAATAAATGTGAATGATTTTTTCAGTATTTAATGTTTAAATCACATTACAAAACATTACACACTGTAAAAACTTTTACCTCAGGAACGTGCAATGCCACGTTTTCTATTTTTGAGCAATTCTTTGCACAGAAATATGAATCATACTCGTTCTTGCCATTTAACCTCAATGGGTAGGACGTTGGCTGTAAGAAAAACTCTTTATTATTAATAATACAACAATCACGAAAACACTTTAAACTGTGTATAATCAAAATTTGACTTAATTAGAATCGCCTGGTGCTATTTAATATCAGATAGCAGACCCAAAATAATTACAGATGTACTGTAAAATGCACAATCACTCATCGTATACACGATCTCTAATCAAATTTTATCACAGGCTACTGTCACATCATATATGGCTATAATATGCTTAAACAGTTTCAATTCGCACTCACAGATCAAAACCGCGATTGGCCTACTTTTTGGCAACCAATCAAATTCAATCTTTGGCTAAAACTGACTGGAAATTGCAATCAGGTAAATCTCTCCTCTTTTCGGCTTCAAAGTTCTACTTTTCTAGGCATGAAGGGAGACATGCCGGGGTTTCATCCAAAACATAAGCTAAAAATTTAGCTTTTGGACAGACCTTGATAAGATCTCTTTCAAATCAAATCAAATCAAATCAAAACAGTTTCATAGACGCATAGAATAACGTTTCGGTCATTGTAACCATCCAAACTCTCACCAGTCACTGAATGTCCATCCAATTAGCAGAATCCCTTTGTTCAATATGAAAATAGCAATATCAATATTAATTTTGTTATCAAATATTTTTATTTATGTCATTAATTTGGAACTGTATTTTTTAGTGACTTTTAGGTGTCTCAGACCAAAATTGTCACTGTTTTAAACATTCCAAATGTACCTTTTGTCAAGACGTTTTCCCCTAATTTTATTCCCAATCTATCATTTCCCAATCATTTTTTAGAAAAAATCCGCTTCACATAATTTAGGTCTGCGTCTCACCTATATAACACTATTATAATACGCCCTAGACTTGTAATCCAGGGATCGCAGGTTCGAACCTCCGCTCTTCCACTAAGTTAATGTATGGTCTTTCGGATGATACCTAAAATCGAGGTCCGATGTATCGGTGCTGTACACCGGAAATGTATAAGAACCAGGATGTGTCTCTGGAACGGGACGCATTCTGTATCTTGCACTATCCACCCAAAACCTAAAATAACTAAACTCTTCTTAGGGCGTTGTACATATAACTGTATCACTTTACGTGTCACAACACCAATACACTGATACTAATCTACCTATTGTATGCATGTGTATTCGATTACAATATGAAAGAAGTACTTACATATTTGCAAGTAAATATCACGTCATACCCGTCTAGTCTGACCTATATAGTAAATGTACAGTTATCAAATATGCTGCAAATAAATACAGATAAAGAGGTACCAAACAAAAGAATGTCGTTCTGAAACGAAAATGAACAACTGAGAGAGAAAAACACCACAATACACAGATGTCTAGTCTTATATCTTTCGGTAGGACAACACTTTCTTGCATACCAGATCGGCATATCTGAAGTTTTCACCAGTGCTTGAACATCTCATCTGTGTAAGATGACTTAATGACGTCAGAACTTACTACTTTTATGAATGAATGCGTAAATTCATACATTACTACAAGAAAATAACGCTTAAATGTAAGTCGTTAGTTTTATTTTATTTCTACTACTTTTAGTAGAATATGGTATGCAAGAAAAAGAATCTATCACTGGCTGCAGGTGCGGATGAGAATATCCTGCTCTCGGGTAAACGTTTTGGCGGTAACATCCACACCTGCAACCAGTGAAAGATTCTTATAAAATTGCGCAGACATATGCTACTTCTGATGATATTGTAAACAAAACAACAATAAAATTTACTAGTTTTGTTAAACATTAATGTAATAGTTTGAGTCACTGTGTATTAATTTTTCTATTCATAACCAAAAAGTAACATATTCGTTGTTTTCGAGCGTCATTTTCATTTAAAATACCTTAGATATTTTAGCAATCAAGTTCAAGTTTGGTACATCTTACTTTCCAAGCTTTGAGATAATGCTAAATGGCCCTCTTGTTATCAACGAAAACTGGGATATCAAAGTTCTGCAAATCTGTCATTATGATCATCGTACAGTTTAAGTTTAAACTTCCTCCGAGTGACAACAGCAAAATCACGCTTTATAGTTTGGCATAGTTCAAAAGGTATTACAAACAAAATCATGTACATACAAAATATCATCATATTATCATTCGAAGTTTTATACAACTATTTATTCAACACAAGTCAATTTAACGAGTTTTTCTAACGAAGTGTGGTCAACATTTTACCTTGGAAAGACAATCGGTCGTTGTAGCATTTGGAAAGTCGGTTGTATTTTCCAAATCTATTTCCCTGCTCAGTATCAGATTAACTTGATTCCCTGTTTGATTCAGCTTGAAAAAGTCACCTCTGATACCTCCAGTTATCTGTATAGAAGCCGTCTCATCACAAGTGTAGTTTCGTAGAATTTTACCTAAATAATAAGGATTAGATGAAAACTATGGAACTATTTGTAAACAATAGACTTATTAATTTGTTTTATAAATACAATACAACACTTATTTAAAGTCGGTATGTCAATACAAACATGATAACTTAAGCTATGTATAGCTTCTGACTAGCTATTTATTCTTAGATTTTTAAATAAACCGGCAAATAAATTTCTCTATAATAATATTGTGACAATTTGTAAATGGTCACCTAGGGAATTTGAGTAAATATCTTTATATTGACTGAACCACTACGGTCTAGTAAACATTCTCCAAATCTGTCTTCATTATTTTTAATAGGTATAGAATATCTGTATCGATACAGCAATATATGAAAGTTTTAAAATTCTAGCATGATTCACGATTTTGTTTCAATATACAAAGAGTGGAGAAATTATGTTATATTTTGCCATAAACAACGCCTTAAAAATTGACGTCATATTGTGCCGCCCGACGTTAAATAAATATCCACGCAGAAAATAACGCTTTGCATTAGTTCACCTTTTGTAATATCTGGTCATGTTAGAATAGAAATTACCTTTTCAGCATTGTTATCGTCTAATAAACAATTCTTTGTCGTCACTCTGATGCGCCTCCGGCCTTCGTAATTAATTACTGCGCATCATAACTCCAAATCATTGTCTATTAGACGATGAACACCGCTTGAACGGATATAATTTCATCAATTCAACCTAGTTTATAATTCATTCTGGATAAGTTTATGATCTAGTTCATGGAAAATTTAGTGTTTTATCATTCATGTCTGCACAATATCAAAGCACACCCTAAAACTTGATGAATGTTAAAAATGACTTAAAAACTAGAAGTAAAGCATTAAATAGTAAAAATATTCCCCGATAAAGCCGTAATAATCGTTAAACTTTGTGAATCAAACATGTTGTAATGCCATTAAACATTCATTTTACAGTTCGTTTTATTTTTTGGCGATAAATAAAGGTCACTAAAATGGCATTTAGTGAACCGAAGAGACATGTCTCAATATATATTCTTCTTGCAAAATGCAGTCATTTATTATTCTACGTATAACGTTTAGCCAGAGTTTTAGACATCTGCCAGTTGTAGAGTATGCTCCTTTACAATTACTCACCAGGTACGTCACCCTCGTTTACAATTACTGTAAAATAAAACAAACATCTTGTTTAACATCCTGATTATCAGATAATGAAAACATGTCAAATTATTCTTGAGCAATTTATAAGATTTTAACTAAAACCAAAAATAATTACTTATTTTACATTGTCAGTACATGTTGATATTTAATTACTTTTGTGGTCACTCAATGTATCTTCATGCAAAACGAAAATAAATAAAAAAAGTTTATGTAACTTACTCGGTAGTTGACAAGAGCTAACACGAAAGAACGCGGCCAACACAGACAATGTAAGAGCCAGAGCGAACATTTTGGGAACAATCTATATCTGAAAAAAAAGGAAAACTTTAGGCCAATCATAAAATTATGCATACCAAGGCTTGGGAACATGTGTTCCGTATCTATTGCAAACAAATTAAATAATGGTCTCTCTGAATAGATTCATTTTCTATATTAAAACACCGCTTAGTAAATATATTTTCCTTTTAAAATGGGAAAACTGCATGGTTTTAAACCCAATTCTTTGTAATACTACAGTCGAGAGTAAAAGGTACACAACCTATATCGGTTCCCGCGTTGTTTACGGTTTAATATAACATAAATGTTCTACTCTTTGTATATAGAGACAAAATCGTGAGTCATGTTAGAATAAACGACTAACACCGCTGGAACGGATATTTTTTCATAAATATAACATAATTTTTCTACTCCATGTATATAGAGACAAAATCGTGAGTCATGTTAGAATAGACGATAACAACGCTAAAAAGGATGTTATTTCGATTCTAACATGACCAGATATTACAAAAGGTGAATAAATGCAAAGCTTTATTTTCTACGCGAACGCTCATTTAACGTAATGCGGCGCAAAATGACGTCATTTTTACTGCATATCGGTTCCCGCGTTGTTTATGGTTTAATATAACATAATAATGTTTTGCTTTCGATGACGTTTCCCGCGATTTTCAACATTTTATTGAAACAAACTCAACAAAAATAGAGTTTTAAACATAAAATAAACAGAAAAATTGTTAGTATCGATGTCATATTACGATAATTTCACTCGTGAACACCAAAAGTAGTTATTTTCACTCGTGGCTGCGCCACTCGTGAAAATATCACTTTTGGTGCCCACTCGGTGAAATTATATCGTGATCTTACATCGAAACCAATAAATATCCTCTCTTTCATTATAAAGAAATCGGTATCTTATTCAAAATGATAACTTTTCTACCTTCTGCATAAGGGGTAAATATGACCATCTCGAAAATATCAAATGCAAATGGACGATGTTTTAAACTATTTTCACATGCAGAGGAACATTTTTTAATTCAGCCTCGGCAGATTAAGGAAAAAAGACATTAAGTTAATATAAGTGGAAGCAAAACAATCTTTAACTCCGCCATTTGCCGTTACCGATGCGTGTCCCTGCCGGTCCCGGGAAAGTCCCTACCGCTGTATGTATATCACTGTGATTTAGATAGGATGTAAAAAGGGAACAAGGATTGTCTAAATTTTTTCGAAAATTGTATCACAAGTATCTTGATAAACCTGCAACTGTCTTATCTGGTACCCTTTGACCACTTGATCATGACGGTTACATCAGCTTGTCGTTTAAACCAGTCTTTTCATTTCAAATTTGTGTCATAGTGACCAAATGACTATGCCGGATATAGCAGTTTTCCAATGTGAAGGTTTTACTGTGATTGGTACATCTCATCTCCTACTCCGTAACATATTATGGTGCTTATCATTTTGTCAAATAACTTGAAGAAACATTAGGACGTATATAGCCTGTTAACTTATATCAAAATCTCTACTCCATTTTTTGGGCATGTGCTCACGGGGCGCCAGAGTGTAGGTATAGAGCGTCGGACGTCTAACCCGGATGTCATGGGTTTCAATCTCGGCAGCGGAATTTGACTGCTACCTCCACAATCCCTTCTTTCTGAGCGAGTACTGGTTTGAGTTCCGGGAAACAGTCATCAAGAGAATATATGTTGAAAGTCGATTAAAAATAATTAACTTCAAGCTAAACAATTTCTCGCACAAATTTCGCTTACGGGACTTTAATCCTCGACCGCCGCCGCTTTTCCCAAAAACCACAGGACCTCACAGTATGCTGGTATATTTACGACATTGCAATTAAAAATACAAATAGGACACCGTTCTTCCTGTAATATTTAAAACAGCTCACCTGATTCAAATTTCCAAAATAAATTTTCATAATCTAGCTAGTCCATTTGTGGTAAAAAGTTTATATTAAAATGTGCACGTAACCAAGTCGCAAATGCAATTATGGAACAAGATTATAGCATGTTTGAAAAATCCAACATAAAGATCTTAATACTTACATAGTGTTGCTGACTAGAAAAGACACACTGACAACATGAAATGATATTTATATACGTAATAAAACATTAACCTTCGTAAATTTTCCGAAATCCAACCAAATGTCAATTCAGCATGTAAGATTAAGTGGTAACTTAGTTTTGCATTTAATGAACAGAATTTATGATAAAAAATCGGGTTATCTTCAAAAAGTCATGGAGTTGTCCACTTGTCTTCCCGGTTGCTGCAATCAAAGTCCTCTTGGTTAACTAAAGTAGGTAGATAACAACATATTACGTAATTTCGTGTTTAATCGAGTTGATAAAGTATTGATATAGTTAATGTCAATAAATAAAGAAATCATACAAATAAACTCAAATAACCGTTAAATCAGTACATAAATCAAAAGTTAAATGTTAACAAGAAATATATTTTTCTAAAGAAGATAGAAGGTGTCATGATAATAATTATACGTAAACTGTTCCGCGTGATACTGGCAAATCTATCAATGCACGGGCAACTTAATGTATACGTGCCTAACCTGTAGACCGTATATTTGTTGTAAGCCTCTACCAAACTTATCTTACCATCCACCACCTCGCTTAATATCGAATTTTGCCCCAATATTTTAGACAAAATTTGAAGAACGAGATAACTATTTGGTATGGCCTAAACAACCGGGATGGACGGATAAACGACTTGACGAGATGGGGATGCAATTTTGTTACCTCCCTAAAACGTTCGAGTCAGATGTAGGAGATTACGCTATGAATTCGCTATCAAAGAGCTATATGTTGTAATGTTCGAAATGTTTTTTAAGTTTTCTATCGGCCGTTGCCCTCGTAAAATAATATCACTCAGCCACTTCAGTGCCTATCAAATGAGAATGAAGTAAAAGATAGACAACAAAACATAACTTCAACAAATTGCAAACGTTTTGCACAAACAACACGTTGGTGTTCAATGAGTAACTTCATTCACGCATGGGGTTTTGAAAAAAGGTGCGGCTATTCGTAATTTAAACTTTTTTTGATGCACCCGTCAAAGTGGGGCGAGTTGGCAAAGCGCACATTTCAATATTTGTCTAATTGTATCTGTTTGCGTATATTCGTTTCAGCCCTTGGTTTCATAAAAAAAGTTAACACATCGAAAACTAACACATTTTCTTTCTACATTTTTGCACAGAGTGGTTGCATTTTCAATGTTATTATTGCGAGACGGTATACATTTTTATGAGATAATAATTATTGTGTTATGGTATATTGTCAATCCGAGGAAGACATTACAACCTTGGTTTTGACTCCTTTCTAAGGCTTGGTGATCCCGTAACATCATCTTCGATCTCTTAAACCTAAGCAATATCTTGAGCATATCAGCTGAAAAAGGTAAATGACAAGTCATTAAATACAAGCAAACATGGAGGTTGTTGAAAAAAACATACGATACATTATAAATTTTGTAAGAAAACTAATCAATGCATTTGAGCGAAATATAGCTTAAAGGATTGTTATTTTCAGTATACAACACATCGCGTTCTTATCTCCTGCTAACAGCATTGACATCATGACTGGTGTAACCCAATCATCCAACAGATCTCTGTTTACCTCAATACTGATAAATGGCCAGTGTTTAGCAAATACTGACCAGGCATTCCGGATATCTACCAAGCACCCGACTCCGTACATGTTTACTCAAATGTCACGGCTTGTCCATATCACTAGCCGCGGAGATTACCGCTTCCACAGAACCAATAAAAAGTTATTTAAATGCAGTGTGGTAATATTTACACAGAAATTCAAAAAGGGTATGCAGAATAATACAAGTAAACAAATGCATTTGTTTCTTAATCCTTCAGGGAGACAATCCCAGTATATTAAATCAAAGAAGACAAATTATGAAACAAAAATGTATCAGATTATTGTCGACGATTTATTAGCCATGTACTACGGCAACATATTAGATGTGTTTATTTTTCGTCTAAGAATTCATTCATTTTGAACATGCGTTATTTCTGAAATCATTATTTCTCTTTCAATCTAAAGAAAATATAAATGTTCGAGGTTAGAGACGTTTTTTTATTTGGAGTATGAATATGTCAATAGTAAACACAAGCGTCTTACCAAATCAAACAACAACAACTTGCTCCTCAATCACCGGAAGTACCAACAGCAGATACAATGCAACAGCAAAAGCAACACCATTCGATCCAGAACTGGTGCAGGAAGTTTGTAAATTATTTCTGTGTTCGGATGCAGGTGCAAACAAAACGGCTCTGTACGTGATGTGTGAAACGTTTTTCAGTAATCTTGTAAAAGAAATTGAGAGAGATAGGCTTTACTCGCAGACGATTCCGACGGTGAGCAAAGTACTGCTGTCATTCATAATGACAGTGACGATTTGCTTATCTCTCTGCGGAAACTCACTTGTAGTTATGACATTTGTCTTCAACAAACATATGCGCTCTGTAACAAATGTGTTCATCCTCTCACTTGCTTTAAGTGACCTAATGGTGACATTAACTTGTATT
The DNA here is from genome assembly GCA_022818135.1 of Saxidomus purpurata. Classification (NCBI taxonomy): domain Eukaryota; kingdom Metazoa; phylum Mollusca; class Bivalvia; order Venerida; family Veneridae; genus Saxidomus; species Saxidomus purpurata. The sequence continues at coordinate 25,772,892 of JAFMSR010000002.1, read as the reverse complement.
CCAGTGAACATGGGTGGAATCTTGAAACCGACAAACTGGATTTTCGGAAGTTTTGGTTGCAAACTGATGCCGTGTATATCCCAATTATCTGTTGCAAGTAGTTCACTGACACTTTGCTGTATAGCTTTCGACAGATACTACGCAATAGTTCACCCCCTTAAACTCAAGTTTCTCCAGACGACAAAGCGGGCAACAATATTGCAAGTAGTTGTTTGGGGGGTTTCAGCAGCGTCTGCAATTCCGTATGCATTTTTCTACGACACCATTGAAGTATCGGCGTGTAAAGAGATAAATGAAGAGGACAAAGTTGTGTGCGTTCAACAACATTATGAAACAACTAAAAACGTGTTTGACATATGGGTGACAATGTTTGTCCTATTTTATGGACCTTTCCTATTTATGTCAATATTGTACGGAATAATCTGCCACAAGCTGTGGATTCAAAGGCCTATAGGAGCAGTGTCACAGAGGAACCACGACGGAAGACTAAAACTGAAACGCAAAGCGATAAAAATGTTAATTACAGTAGTGTTTATATTCATCATTTGCTGGAGCCCTTTACTAGTGTTCACTGTTGTCGCAAATGCAAATCACGTGCCAACAAATCTGAACAGTCTGATCTGGCGAGCCTTTCTTCAATGTCTTGCACTGAGTAGCACGTGTTGGAATCCGCTGGTGTACGCGTTCATGAATGAGAAATTCAGAAAGGCATTCCGTACTCTCCTTTCTTGCAGAAAAGCGCCAGTGCAACCAGTGCTTGAACACAGGATGTCAACAGAAAGCCGGAAGACCACCACCCAGCTTGAAATGCCCGCACTACGTGACGGAAGTAGACAGACTTCGGATACCAAAGCTTGATCCATATCTTTATCAAGAATAAAACATCATACCTCAGGTTCAGCTTGTTAGAGATTTTACTAGGTTGTCTCCAATTATCACGAGTTGAAAGTAAAATAGGTCATTTCATTCGGATTACTCTGTTTTATCGGTATTCTGTATCAAGAGTAATTGAAATCTCTACAACCATGATAAACAGTTTTGTTGTGTGTTCTTTGAATACCTATATTTTCCAATGTTGACACTCCTAAATATTTCATTCATACAGAGGTATAAGACATTTCACAAATATTTATTTGAATACCAATATAAAAAACAACGATACATTCAGAAAATTCCAAATGATATGACCATTTTACAACTTTCAAAGTGTTATTTTGCACTTTGTCAAATAAAGGGAGATAACTAACTAAAATATCTCGTTTCCGACGATTTTACTCTAAGAAGTTTCAATAGCGTCTGCATGATGAATCTCGCGAAATCCAGTCTGGTCGCAATTTTCTGATTAAAGACGCTTACGTATGCGCACTAACGATCACTCGAATCTTAAGAACATTTACTGAATTTGCTCATACCTCAACAATAAAATGAAATGGATTCTTAAATCACAAAAGCAAGCCTGTAGATAATTATTGATAAAGGGTGACACGTTTCTGATAATCGTATGGCTATTGTTTGCTCATGGCAAGGAAAGCCCTTGAAACAAAACTTTCAACCATATGTACACTTTTACTTCTTCGCTTAAGTTTAGATCAGTCACTCGCAAACAGTGTAAGGTGTTCATTGTGTTTTATGTTTATGGGGAACTGTATTGGAAATCCAACGCCTTAAAAGCTGTGTCTGAAGTGCGTGGAACATAAGATGCTTTTTTAAGATAATCGGAGTTGCTGTCAAGGTTTTGGGCTTAAAAAGCCGGAGTAAAACCAGAGAAAATCGGATTATCTGGTTAAGTAATGACATTTTCTAAATACAGATTGCACTGATATAAAGAACTAGTTAACATTAAGGACACAAAAATGTCATCAACAACTGAGAATCTATTGTATGCGCTTCAGAGAGCTATATGTGAGGGTAATATAAAATGTTCAAAACCTGATTCCAATCAGTTCTGTGCGAAACAATATCCAGAATTGTTTAAGGCTCTGACGCAGGAACCCATCGCGGTGTCGCTCGATACCAAAGTGTTGCTGTCGATTTTGTATGGTATTATCACCTTAATGTCGTTGGTTGGTAACTCTTTGGTTATTTTAACGTTTGCATATGACAAGAACATGAGATCCGTGACAAATGTTTTCATTTTGTCCTTAGCAGCTGCTGATCTCATGGTGACATTAACATGTGTTCCGATAAATCTCGGTTCTGCTTTTCATACGTATTGGATCTTTGGACCTTTTGCCTGCAAACTTTTGCCATTCTTTATGACATTTTCCGTGGCATGCAGTTCTTTAACATTGTGTTCAATAGCACTTGACAGGTACGTTGCAATAGTACATCCACACAAGCTAAAGTTTTTACAAAACCCGAGGCCGGCTGCTCTCTTCCTTGTCGGAATATGGACAGTCTCGTTTTTGTGCAGTGTTCCCAACGCTGTGTTTTACACGGTAAAAAGGGTGGAGCCAAAATGTAACGACGACGCCGCAGACGAACACTATAACTGTATCTGGCCAAACAATAAGTTCAAACTTCCGCTGGAACTCTGGGTAACTTTAATCGTGCTGTTCATCATTCCACTGTTAATCATGTCCACAACCTACGGTTTAATCGGGTACCAGCTGTGGATACGCAAACCGGTTGGGATGCGGAGGAATTCACTGAGGAATGCGGATATGAAGAAAAGCGTTATTAAAATGCTGGTGATAGTAATGTTAGCGTTCATTATCTGCTGGAGCCCAATTATGGTTCTGAATTCTGTGGATAAGACAATACAATCAATCAATTACAGTAAGAAATCAGTCGTTTACCTAAAGTTGTATTTTCAGTGTCTAAGTATGGCAAGCTGCTGTATCAATCCGGTAATATATACATTCATGAACCGGAAGTTCCGGGCCAAGTTTGCAGCTTATCTGTGCTGCAGAAAGAATCGGGTTGTTGATGCATCTGTCACATGTAAGGATACGGGTGAAGCTGTATTAAGGGAAAATTCAGAGAGGTCACACTTAGGAAATATTGTCCCTCGCGCCTAGAGCAACCAGTTATATATATAAAGACAGACTTACACATAGACGCGACGTCATAAGTTATTGAATTTTCGCAATAATTTCTATTAAAGAAGTATAACTGTCGATTTTTATTTTACAATGTTTATATCATGCAATACATCTTCTGAAAGTATAAATCAAGCTTTATTGCGTGTTACAGTTTTTAATAAAATCTAAATAAACAACTGAAGAGTTTTGTTGGCTAAAACAGCTCTTACACTAAGAAAATCCACTGTAGAGATGTAATATAAAATTCCATACATACACAGAAAAACTGTCAAATTAACAATAAAAACACGTCAGGCGTTCATTAAATTTTCCGTGAAATGCACGTCTGGCATGAACTACCGACGCCATGTACGTAAAACAAAATGACGGCAACAGAAACATGTCAGATGCAGTTCAAATGTGAAACATGGATGTGTAGAGATTGAGGAAAAACGAGACTTGTGAACTTAAGAAAAACAAATATTTTTCTCTGGACTTGTTATCTTTAAACCCACGTCTATAATATTTCATACAGAAAGTATTGCTTTTGTACTTATTTGGACTATGGATCTATTCGATAATTCCTGTCAATAGCAAAAATGTATTTACAATAGATCTGTCTCTAGTGAAAATGTCCCGCGCTGCGAGAAAAGAGTAAAATTGAAATAAACTTAAAATTCTGACTTGTTATAATTTAAATGTAAGACTATTGTGTCGTTTTTGTAACAATAATTGAAATATATCTTTTCTCAGGAATATAAAAATGTGTATTTTTAAAAAATCACTCAATATATTACAGAGTTATTCAAAATTTCCCGTGTCTAATTAAAATGTTCCATAGCGCACGTGTGTTGACGTTAACGTTAATGTCGATATCAATACAACGCTTTTTTCATTTTTCAACAATTCGTTTAAATGCCCTTTACTTTAGAAATAAATCAAATAAATACGACTCATAATGTGTATTTCGGTAACATATTAATGAATATCGTATACCTATCGTAAATACTTTAATCCTGATTGGCTGGTAGCGATCACGTGCCGGGTCCGCAGAAGTACGTGTAGACCTGGAACATTCGCGGATTTCAAGACATCATTTCTGTTATATATCATGTGACAATGTACATAAACAGGCTGGTGTTTTTTTTCCCTAAAACGTTAATACTGGACGATAGTTCAACGTTATTTTTGTAAATCTAACATAGCAGCCATCATGTCAGAAAGATCTAAAAAATATCAAATAAAAAGAAAAATAGGGGCATTCAAAAGGCGAAAACAGATAAAATAACAATTAGATTGTAATAGTTGTATTATGAACATGTTGAAATTAGTAGCTCAGAAAACATTTAAGCGTGAATATAATTGATTATTTAGTAATAAATCAAGAAAGACTAAATAATTTAAGTTTTGTTGCCATTACTAAAACTAGTAATAGAAAGATTATATGATATCGAGAACGAGCAAACTAATGTATAAACGGCGTTTTTTAACGTTACGCTTTTATAAAGACAGACTTACACGTAACGTCTTACACTTATAAATATATCCTCTACAATATTTGATGTGTTAAGTTTACTAATCAATGACTTCTACAATACGTGCATACATTATATCAATATAATGTATTTACTGTAGTTACGTGGTAAAACAAGAGCCTTAGCCGACGTGGCTCAAACTTTCTCCTTAATGTTTTACACAGTGAAGCTATTTGTGCAAGGCCGTCTTTCTGTAGAGAAGCGCCAGTAAAATGTTGAATGTAATGTGTTGATTGTTGACTACATATTACTTAAAGGTATATCACCTTTGAAAAATATGACAATGACAAATAGCTATAATGAATTATGGTCAAGAATTATGCTGAAAACATACTAGATGCCTTAAAATCTGCAATAAATGAGTTACACAGAGTTATTTCTCTTATTGACATACGTTGGTTATATCTATTAACATGATCAGTTTTGTACGCCTAAAAATCACTGAGTTATATCATTGTTAGAATTATGATGGTCCTTTACACGTATGATTAGGGAGGGTCATGGGAGAAGTATTTCATTATTTCTTGTTCGTGTACTCTTCCGGTAACTTGAATGGGAATGTAGTCAAACCAGGTGCAAAACTGCTTTTTTGTTTAAAAAAACAAAATTCCACTGAAACCATTTAAGCTGACAAGTCAATTCAAAAAGGCTAAAATATAGTTCTACTGATATGTGTTTATATTTTCCACAAACAAAAGTGCTTTTTTATGTCCTTGTTCAAAACACAATTTATTTAATAAGCATAAAAAGTTGTATCTAATAGCAAATTTTAATAGAAATGTGTGCATTCCCTGCATTCGTGGAATTTCAGCAGCTAATAAAAGTGATATACTTTATTTATTCTCGATTGCGAAACAAGTTCTTACAACTTAGATTAATCGCTCTCAAGACGCATTGCAGATGCAGCGAACCTCGAAGAAAGGCAAGTGGATTATTTATGTCTTGCCTAAGAACACTACCAACATGGCTTGGTAGGGATCGAACCCGGGGCCCTTCAATCCTCAGACGAACACACTACCACTGCGCCACGTCGGCTCCACCTATATATACTTTGTAAGGTATATCATGCCCAAATCCTTCTTTGTGTATAAAGGAGAAATTTTCAATAGTGTTAGAACATAATTTTACTTAAGAAATAATCTATGGCTTGGAGTGCTTTATCGAAATTGAAGCATTTCCCGAAGGTGATGTGGCTGGCGGAATAATTCACGAGGGCGAAGCCCGAGTGATTTATTACGCAGGCACATTACCGACGGGAAATGCTTCAATTTCGATAAAGCACTCCAAGGCATAGATTATTTCGATTCTTAGAAGCCGATTTTTTTAAAACTATCGTAACTACTACGGACCTTTTTTCAGTTCGGCGGTAATGTGTAAAATAGCATAAATAGTGGCTGTTGGAATTCACTCCCCTATTCGGGCAACCATTCAAGATATCAAACATAACTATATTATACAAACTTATTTTAGTTTAATCATCTAATACATAAAATATAAAAAGAAATACCTGGCTGACATTATGCAGAAGACGTCAGATTCAGAACCTAGCAAAGCAGACAATCGATTTAAATGCTTACCGTTAATTTGAACTGTACAACGTTTTAACGTGGAATAATGACGTCAGTGTAATGACGTAAACGTTTTCATTCATGATAGTTTTGTCTCCAGGAATCAAAACGTTGTATGACTGTTAATCCTGAATGTCTTGGCCTTTTTAAGGAAAACAAGGTGAGGGTATTCTAAGGCTTACTTGACACAATCAAAGGTAATATTTTGGTTCTTAAACAAATCTTTTTGATGCGACTCATGTATTTATACTGATATTATTTCTATTTCTATATTTTATTTTTGCGCGGGAGTAAATTAGAAAAGTCGGAAGGAGCTACTTCCATGTTCGAAACTCCGCCTTCTTTTCCGAGTGCTTTAATCATATTAATGCACTCGAATTGACTACAGAAATATACCATAGGCATATTAGAATAAATGATACTCTTATTCTGAACGTTGTTATAGTTTTGAATGTTATTATTCTATATATATGTCAGTTAGAATATTAAGCTGTTTTTTAAAGTCTATGAAAGTCACATTTTTGCACTCTTTGCATACTGGTCCAGCTTGATGTGTTGTTTTTTTTAATTCAGTTACTTTTTGCTAAGAATACAAGCTCTTCAATACATTTGATGCAATATAAGCATTTCAGTTAACGAGGATATTTAATTAGCAAAAGACGTTTGAGTTTTCGACCTATTTACTTTGTTCTCTACTCTTAAATATTTCGGACATATACCTTTCTTTCATACTTTCTTCTCGCTTCTTCGTGAAAAAGGTGTAAGAAAGCTTTTTTTATTTCCCCGCAAAATAAGTGTGTCGGTCAATCTGTAGGTTGGTCGATTCACTTTATTAGCATAGATAGTTTGTGGAGAAAACTCCTTCATTTTTCAAACATTGCAATGGATATTGTACAAATAATTAACACGAGTAGCAGATGTACAAGACACAATGCTGTTGCAGAGTTATGCCCCTTAAAGCTCGTAAGCTATGATCTATTCTGAAATAGATACTTTTTTGTGGATATTATATATGTTATATTACCATATGCTACAGTCAAAGGAGAGCAGTGTCCATAATAAGCGTCACTTCCGAAATAAACTGTAAGCTACTCTGATTAAAGTGACATTATGCGCATTTTATTGCACATAATGTATTTTTGGTGACAATTTTCGGTTCCTGTGCATTCAAATGTGCTAAATTAATGATAATGCCGCATAAGTTTTTGAAGTCGGTGTTTTAGAAATGAAAAAGATCGGACATATAAAATAATAGTTCCTTTCTTCGCAGTGATCTCCCTTGTGTTGTTGTTGTTGGTAGAGATTTCGGCATTGGAAGCGAAGAAACTACTGAATGCAGTTGTTTTTTTTAATAGACTGCCCCAGTAGATAGTAATATTTGGAAAGTTTTTATTTCGTACTGGTAGCAGAAAGAGTTTGGTGTATTGGGTTAAAAGCTATTGATTCCTCTGTCCTAATTTACAAACACCTATTTCAGCTGGAGTTTTACTTGAAAACAAGAGCTGTCCCCCACAAGTGACGAATTCCCCCGAAAGAGGTGTCTCACAGTTTTTGTCCTCTCCATCTGCTCAATAAATATGCTATGTAAATTTAAAATCCTTCCATGCATGATAGAGTTACCATGCATACAGTATTTCATTACTTTTAAACACTAAGTGTGACCTTGACCTTTGACATATTTGCTTGATGTGCTAAACATTTGTGCCAAGTTATTTTTAAATCAATCAATGCATGCCAAAGTTCGGTATGCATATACATGTACCTAAAAACTCTAAGTGTGACATTGTTTTTGCACGCGATACGTCGTATTGATGTGCTAGACATTTGTGCCAAGTTATTTTAAAATCCTTCAATGCATGACAAAGTTACAGTCCGGACACGAATGCATATTAAAGAAATCCATTACCTTCAAATTCTAAATGTGACATTGACCTTTGAGGTAGGCATCGTCTTGATGTGCTAGACATTTGTGCCAAGTTATTTTAAAATCTTCAAAAGCATGACAAAGTTACAATCCGGACACGAATGTGTGCATATATGCATATAATTATAGAGAAATCCATTACCTTCAAATTCTAAGTGTGACCTTGACCTTTGGGGTAGGGACGTGAGTCTTGCACGCGACACGTCGTCTTGATGAGCTAGACCTTTTTGCCAAGTTATTTCAAAATCCTTAAATGCATAACAAAGTTAAAGTCCGGACGCGAATGTGTGCATATATAGAGGATTCCATTACCTTCAAAATCTAAGTGTGACCTTGACCTTTGAGGTAGGGACGAGGGTCTTGCATGTGAGACGTCGTCTTGATGTGCCGAACATTTGCGCCAAGTTATTTTAAAATCCTTCAATGCATGACAAAATTACAGTCTGGAAACGAATGTATAAGTGAGGACGCACAGACGGACGGACGGACTTACCAGACGGACTTTGTGAAGTTATCCCTTTGATCTTTCTTTGATCTTTTTCAACCCCACAATACAATTATTTAACCCCACAATGCCATTTTTAACCCCATAATGACGGAATGAACTCAAAGAACCTCACAATGCTGAGTTGTACTCAAACCCTAACCCCGTAATGTCTACTGGGCATGTACGGACAGACACACAGACGGGCGGGCGGACAGACGGACAGACAGCAGGTGCGATTTTAATATGCCACCCTTCGGGGGCATAAAATTGAGCATAATTCCACTTTAAGAGACAGGTCGTGAACGGATCATTCACACCGATTACAAAGCAATGTAAGTTTTCTAGACTAATTTAACCACGAATTTGTTCTTGCATTACCGTGTAATTAAAAGCATCTCGTCTGTAACTCAATGCAATTTCTTTTGAAGTCTATTAAGCCTTCGTAGTAATTAATGTTAATATATACAATATCGCGGATTACCCTGGATTACTTCAAGTAGACGGACAATGATGTAAGGGAAGACACGGTGCTCGTATACTGAAAGGAATTATTAAGGACAGTGTAAGTAAAATTCAGTAAAAGTGGCAAACTCTCGCTTACTTATGTATTGTCACAGGGCAGGTCACAGACTAAGTTGAACTCGTGCAGGTCACATACTAAGTTGAACTCGTATGGGATGAAGGAAAAGACAAACAAAGATTTGAATGAAAACAGGGCATTTATTGAAATGCCATAAATAACAAATGTTTCAAATAGGAAACATATACTAGTAAACAACAAAGCATAAATGTTTACTAGAAATCCCATAACTGGGTGGCAAAAAAAACACAACAAGAGTTTCAATAAGAAAACACATACTAGTTAACAAAGCATAAATGTTACAGCTAAATGAGGTAATGAATCCCAAAACCGGGAAAAATGAAAAAACTTTACATACTTAAGAGTTTAAGGTGTAAACATCTAAACTGACCTGGGGACTGAAAGTAGAGGAGTGGGTGGAGGTGGAAAATGAAAAATTGGCAAATGAACTTCCCACGCCAAAAATGTAAACAAGAATGGCGATGGCGGAACCCGATGCAGAATTTGAAGCACTATAACTTTTAGTACACCCACCACAATTAATAACAAGAAAAACTGAGATACTACGTATCACAGCGGGCCTAGAAACAAAGCTTTCATGTAAATATTTCGAAATGGGAGATGAAAATAAACTAAATACAGACTTTATAACAGAGACAGAATAAATCTATTTTCTAGGTTCGTGTAAAGCAAATACTTGACTATCTGGTTTGTGCATTTACAATTTAGTAACTCTTTCTCATTTCCAGTGTATCATTTATGATTTAAAAAGAAACAAAAGCATATATTCATGAAAAAGGTTTAATTAGTCTGTATACTCTTTCCGTTTTTTCATTAGATTGTATAAATATACGATCCCTATTTTCATTCAGCGTTAATCAAAACAAAGTTAACGCAGCAATATTATCATATGTTCTACGCTATGTTCCATTAAGGTGATTCTTAGAATATACAATACTATTCCTGCCTCTATCCTCACACAATCGTTTGCAGTCAAAATGTTTGTAAACGAAACAACATTTTTACGATTACAATAAGTCATGTTACCGACCAATTAGTTAACTTTGGCTACCTGTCAGTTTATTGCTGTAGACCAGTCTAATAACACGAAATGTAAACCAGTCTGATAAAATTAGAAAGTACATCCCGACCAGTTAGTAAACTTTAGCTACCTTTCACTTTATTGCTATAACATGGCCTTTCTGATTTAAATAGACTGTCAGTGACAAATGAAGTGTGATTGTAAATTTTAAACTATAAAAATCGAATCAAAGTAACGTAATGGACCCACTTTACCCGATACCGGAAGATACCAGCATGTTTGACCGATATCGGGTTTTATACTGCCCGAACAATAAAAACTTTTCACTACTTATTAGACGTTACATAAACATATAAAATAATTTGACGTTTTACATGTATAAAAGATAGGAATATCATTCTTTTGACAATTTTAAAGCTACACAATGAACAGTGGTTTAACCCATTCTTTATTGTAACTTCCTAGGCGATTTTCATAACATTTTGTTCAAAGAACTATACACTACTTCACCTACATGTTACATTTTCCAACCACGTATTAAATATAGCGAGCCGCTGCTGCGGCCCGCAATGAGTCCACAAGAACCGAGATACGGTGTGCTACCCCTCGAGGAGACGTGTTGGGGCCGTAAATATCATTGGTGTCTACCAGCAGCACACGAATATCTGGCTGAAAGTCCGACACAACTTGTAAATTATCCCGTAAAATCTTGATAATAGCTCCCGGAAAACCAGAAGATTGAACAAGCGGGGATCCTTTTAAGTTCAGGTCGAAGCGCACAGAACTGTCATGCTTTATAAATTCACGAAGTCTATTCACAAAGCTGTATTTTCGTCGCCCTGGGCGCAGCCATCTTGCATCCCGTTCCGAGACAAATCTCGCGAGATCACTGTTATGTAAATGTTAACAAGCGCGGTCGCCACAAAGTCCACCTAATTATACAAAAGAATGGGATCGCCGCCCCAAAATAGAAATTCCAAATGAAAATGTATATAACACAGAGGCGTAATGCATAAATGAATAACCTCTGAAAATTGTTCCAAGTGTATAAACACAAATTAAAATGAAACATTGGCGAGGGAACTTCCCACGTTTTACTTTTAAGGTTATATCTTTTTACTCGACCACATCGTCAACAAACATGTCTGGCGTAATAATACCATCCTTCCAACTAATACCAAAAACTTATGTCACCGCCACTACCCTAATCATAACAAGGTTTCGAATTGAGATAGGTACACATATACATGTGTACATTGTATTATTTCATCTAATGCATGTTTTTATCGAAAGGAATTGTATAAACTTACGGAACTTTTTATTACAGATGCGGAGGCATGAGAATCATATTGTACTTTGGTGAAAGGTAAATTTCTGGATTTTCTGGTGTACTTTCATCATCGCTCTAAAAAGGCTCTTGCACAACACAAAAATGTCTCGTGTGCTAATGAACGTTAATTATCTCATCCTGTTGAAAGGTTAGATATGGTTTTCACACCTCAATGATCAGCTTCTGTCAGGTTGTACATGTACATGTAGTTCGTTAAATCTCGTCACAGCATTCGGATTGTGGCTGTTATACATGTGTCAATAATAAGTCAATTCATACAGGCAATAAATAAAGTATGAAGATATCGCTGACACCCATACAGGTGAAGCGCATCCTGAACAGTGTAAAGTTAAACATCAAAATAGCGAAAGTGAAGCATCAAACTTTTACTTCCTGAATTTCTTGGCAACATTTTCATCTCTATCATCAGCTGATTCTACAGAACTTGGAGGTTTCTCCTCTTTTATTTTCACAAGAATTTTACGCAACCCAGTGCATGGTAAACATTCGTAGAAAGCCTCTCGGAACTTTGTGTTTGATGCCCCGTAAATAACCGGATTGAACACACATTGTGACTTGGCTATAAGCCCAGGAACCTCGGTAAATATAAGTGGTATTGAGTCAACTCCATATAATACCTTCCAGAAAAACACTAGCGCATACGGGAGCCAGCACGCCCAGAACACTCCTGAAAATGTCATATCATATACTAGTACTGGTATTACTGACTGATATCATTACATATCCTTTTTATGGAAATATGAAAATAACTTCGTAATACAATGTATGTACGTGATGCAGTACAATAGGACAACTTAATATTTACTAAACAATTTTTAAAACAAAAAAGATGATATCCTCTAAAAACCATGCCATACCACTTTAAAAAATTAGTTTCTTAATAGTGTGTTTGCCAACTCAAAGCAATGCCAGAGAATTCTATCACAGACTGTCCCTTAAATCAATGTATAAAACAGTTCTTTCAACCAGTGAGTAATTAATGAAAATAACTTTTAAGAGAACTTCACAATAGAACAACAGAAACACAATAGGGTTATTAGTATAGTAACGTGATCCAGCATGCCGGATTTGCTCGAGTCGTGCGTCGGATCATACGAGTGCGTAGCACGAGTTTGATCCGACCTCGAAGAGAGCCAATCCGGCTTATGGATCACATTACTATACTAATAACCCTTTTATTATATACCTTTTGACACTTGTCTGTCCGATAAACTAAACTAAAATGACATACTAGGCATAAAATTGAAGGAAAACCCTTTTTAGCGCGAAATATACGAACTGTGCGACGTCAATTTATTGACGTCATCGTATAAATAAATAATAACGACCCAGTCAAAAGCGACGTTATTAACGTTATGTGCATTTAGGGCCAATTGAATGCACTCTTACAAATTATGCCGCGCTATTTGTATTGCACGTACATACAATACGGATTTTTTTCTGTCAGGCCATATTTGATGGTTGAATATAGGCTGTATTTTTTTACATAATATTTATAGGTATATAATAAAAAACAATATCAGTTACTAGAAAGTCTTACCGCACATAATAATGAAACTTTTCATCATTTTCTTCTCTAACTTAAGATTCTTTCTGGCAACCCGGCTTCTCATATCCCATACCATGTTCTTGTTCATATTTCGTATCTAAAACATTGGAGAAAGGAAAATGCTTTGAAAGGACTGACCCTGTCACATGTGTTTTAGGTTTGGGACATTGGCATGGTCTCAGTTTTATATACACACTAAGTGACATCTTACTTCTCAGAAGATTTTACGCTGAATTCGTTTTTTTTAATTAATTGATACCAGATTGCTTAAAAATACATTTTAATTGTTATGATTCTAGCTTTTCAGCTTAAAATATCTGTTTTTCATTAAACGATGAGTAACTTTCCGCACTAAACCCGTGTGACCGTCCTCATAAGCGTTAATTAAGTTTAGCTTTTAGACGTTAAACAACATAAAGCTACAATACATTTAACTATAACTTAAACATGCTTACCATGGAATAGATACTGTAATAGCAATACACCATGATGAAAAACGGGATCAGTAAGCAATTAAAGAAAATTGTAAGCGAATATGAAGCCTGTGTATTGTCAATGTCTAACCCACAAAATACTCCCGGTGCCTCCAAGCCGTATTTCGACCAACCAACCAAAGGAAAGATCGCCCAAAATAGTCCAGCTGCATAGCATACAAGACAAGCTATTACGGCCACTCTTTTCGTAATCAAAGGCGACTTCAGCGGTTTTGTTATAACAATGTAACGATCCACACTTATGGCAGTTAAAAGATACATATGTGTAAGCCCAAAAGAAAACACGATGAATCCAGTTAAAGTGCAGATATCTTCACTAAAAGCCCAGCGCCCATTGAACGCAGAGATAATTGAAAACGGACTACCAAAGCTTAGCATACACAGGCCTGCAATGCATAATCCGATAACAAAAATGTTCGTAGCTGATCGAAGTTGTTTTGATTTAGAAAACGTCAAAAGAACGAGACTGTTTTCTAATAATCCGAATACTTCCACACATAAAAGAAGAGCACCAAATATTGTATGTCCCCATCGCGGAAAATTAAGCCGTTTTATTTCCAGTTCTGAAAGCCTTTCAGTAATGTTGTAAGTGGTATTTTCTTTGTTCTCCATAACTGTATTTAGAAACTAACAGTGAAGTTACAGGCAGTTATCTTAGCTATTGACCATGTTATGACAAAATATTTGTTATATTCCTTCTACAGTGGAAAGCAATTAGCACTAATATAATTTATACAATGCGTTTTTACAGATGGCAGCTTCTCATTGGTTTTCTCTATATATGTATTCAGTTATGTAATGTGACAGTATCGATTGATTATATAAACATTGTTTCCTAATATAGTTACAGCTATTAAGGTAAATTGATTGGTAATGCAAAAAAATGCTACTAAATACAACAACCTTAACAACAACTTTTGTTATTACTGAACATTTTGCAAAAAGGTTTAAACCAACAATGAGATGGTGATTGAAAAAAACACAATGCATACAAATCGTATGTGCACAAATAGTTTTGAATAACATTAATTGTACCTGAACTCCACGTTTATACTGTATACTTGTTGGAAAAAGAAATCTATTTTTTACCTAACGTGATGGATTAATTTGTTGTGTATATATCATTATCGATCATTTGTCAGTCTTAATGCAAAACATATAAACTTTGCTACGATTTCTACTGTTCTTCTTGCTGTTTCTTACATAAGGTTTTCAAAAATATTGATATAGAGCCACTGACAATGTATCTTTTAATGATGTTTGTTTCAATACTTTGCATTTTGGAAAAAACTATTTTAGAAATAAAGTGATATTCGTTTTCATCACAACTTACATGTATTTTACAAATTTGACAATATCTGTTCTTTGCAACTTTATAAAATTTCTGATTCTATCATTAAATCATGTGAAGAAAACCTAAATTTATGCAGGGCAAATCATTCTGTATTGTTTTCTGTAGAAGAACCTTTCTATTTTGAAATCATGGTTAAAGATTGAGTATGTCATCACTCTGTTCGAGTTATTAATGTTAGAGTACCATGTCTAGTATTTTATGTTTCTAAATTGGCTAAATAACTATGTTAATATTTTCCTCGTTGATCCATATGTTACTCGTGTCTGAATCATCTTTCATCCGTTTTATATCAATATATTGTGACACCCAGGTGCGATTGTACTCGTTTTTATTATTAGGGGATTCTATCGTTTACATTCTATAAAAATGTTTTGGTATATTCTTTGACACTTATATCTTAACTAAGACACTTTAATGTGTTTCTTTTTGTTATCTATCAAAATGCAAACAATCTAAAACTGATAGGTGTCCCAACTCGTTTTTCTATTAACTTGAGTTCAACCTGACGCACTTTACACTACAACACAAAATGTTCATTTGATTGTTGCACGTAATTGTTTTGTACGTAGGTCTCATTGCACTTGAACCTATAGGTATTATGTCAGTACTAATCATATTTCAAAAATGTTCACCACATAAAACTTCTGTATCTATTCTTTTTTAAGACTTACCTAAAATAGATATGCCAATAAACTAGATTTAGTGAAAAAAGGAAAGATATATTTAAATGTTTTATCGAAGTGCTATTTTACAATCATGTTGATTTATCTTGAAAAAGCACGCATTTATATCAATAAAAATCCCTCCCTCTTTTCAAAACATGTAACTCTTCGATATCACCTGCTAGTGGCAAGTGATTCTGCGAACGCGACAAGTATAATCAGCCAGTACATCCGTGAAATCAGATCATGATTGTTAAGTATTTGCCATTCAATCAGTCAAATATCATTAAACATCAATTTGAAAAGTCTAAATGATACTTTCCAAAGTTAAAGATTGACAATGCTGTATTCTTTTAAACTAAGGTAGTTGCTAAGTACTTAAATATTTCAGCATTATCAACCTTACACATTTGTTAGTTTTGTTGATTTTTTTCATCAATATCAGACTGTTTTAAAACATATTAGATACGACAGCAATAGGTTCCTGTATGGAAATGAGATGCAAACAACTAACAATTGACATGTGGGTATCATTAAGGAATTCAGCCGCCCATAACGAAGCACCTGTAACTTATTACTCTTCAGTTACCTACAATATTATATCCGCTTATTTCAAGTTAGTGACTGTGGTGTAGTAGACATGTCAATTGCCTTCAAATTTTACAAGTCGAGTTCAACAAAACAATTTTTTTCTCACTTTTTTCGTCCGTTTCACTTTCATTTTTTATCTTTAAAACCCTTTTTTAATGTTTTTTCTCCAAAATTTTGAAGATTGTCATTCATATCAGAATGATAATGGCAATGTCCATGTTAAAAAAGGTACGTTAATGGCATATTTAAGACCAGCTGGTTATTTGAAAATCCAGACTGTAAAAGTTTATAATTCTTTGCTTTTATATTAAGAATAGTATAAAGAGTAAATGTATCCAATTGGCAAATGGAGTCGATGCCCCATTGATTAAATTCACATTTTTATTTATTTCATGCCCTTTACCTTCTTTGAACTTTGTCATATGCATCATGAGCATTTGGACAAGCTCATTAGTTGGAAGAATTTAAAGATAAAATGTGTTATTAATGTAACTCTACAGTGTATATTGAATATGTTACTACCAAATTTATGTTAGATTGTTATTATGTGAATGAATATTGACAAAGTGTTCTTTCCGGAATACAGTTTTTTTAGATAGATCTTTCGAGATGGAATATGAGTTTAAGATACCGTGTATGCTTTCAATTTGACGGTAAATATCTTTTCACATTTTTTAAATGAAATCATTGAAAGGGTATAGATGATGAAAATAACAATTTTCGGGGCCTTTGAACTATTGACCATTATGGCTTGAATACGTTAAGGTAGTCGGGATGTCATGAGTACTTTCTGTTAAATGATCACTTGAAACACTTATGATCTTATTGTACTGTGGCGTAGTGGTGTAATGGGAGCTAATGGGTTCAATCCTCGTAGGAGCCAATTATTTTTCGTTATTCTTTCTTTTTCAATAATTTAATTGAATAACATGAAAAATTATGCCATTTTACAAGATTTGAAAACTGTATCTTAATTTTCCTTGATTTAGTCCATCTGTACAATTACTTTCAAATACAAAAATTGACCATGCTCATTGTTAAAAGTTCAATATCTCAAAAAGTAGACGGTAAAACAATTTTCATTTTTTCTTGTATTGAAGTTTATATACTACTTATGAAAGTTTTATAATCATAGTGATGCCCCTACTCCGAATCTTTTGCCACAGTCTCGTGTATTTACATGTGTGATATGTCTCGGGGCAAAATTAGGTAAATTATATATCCTAGATGTTAGCATAATTTTATTACTCAAAATAAAAGACTAAAGATATCGTGCAGTATACTCATTTATCAATCTTTACGCAAACAATTCTTTTATTGACATTTAGAGCAAAAGTTACAAGTCAGATACTTCTTATCTGCTATACAAGTGCAACCAGATATAATTAAAACATTAACGTATTTATGGTGGATTAAGTCAGTCGCTCAAGTCTAAACAGGGTCAAACCGTGTAAAGTCGTCGAATGTAAATCCATCGACCAAAAAGAGAACAGACGTGCAATCCGCAACTTTGCTACACCAGCAAATTAAAAGTTTACATCCAATTACCACTTTTAATTTAGAACGAGTATCATACAAATGCATGCAACCACAAACATCGGTCTATAGAACGCCAAATTGCAAATCCCATGCGCCGCTTGGTAACTCCAAACAGCGGATGAAATCCACAACCCGAGTCTATGTAAGGCAAGGCAATAAGCTGCAACATAAAACTGACGGTAACCATTCCGCATCATTCCGCATCATACAACTACAACTATCGGTCCATATAACAAAGCAAGGCAATAGCACAGCAATACAAGCCAAGGCAAGGCAAGTCAATATAGGGCAAAGCAAACAAGGAATCGCCAAGTTCTAGGGCAAAACCTTTTACTATCCAGACTGAAAAACCCGTATGACACTACTACAACCGAGTCCACACAATCACTAGTACTGGTAAACCGTATGATACCGCACATATTAGAACACTATACATTTAGATTTCCGATCACAGGTGACAATCCCCGTGCGGGTTCTCCTGTACAGAAACAGCAACCAAAGACCGGTTAAGCTAAAATATGGACATAATAAATTTGATTCGCCTGTTCACCTCCCGGTCGGCAAAATATTACCGCTAAATCGTTGGATGTGAGCGACAAAAAATGCAAACATTCGTTATAAATTGTTTAATTAATAAAACTACTATCATGATAACATCCTTTTCTTATTGACATTTCCTTGTCTTTTATGTGTAAATCAATAATATCAGAACACTTAAAGAACTAAAGGAATGCGAAATTTAAGTTTATTAGCAAAATCAAATTTCTAAAGTTAGTGATTTTATAACTTTTTAATAGATAGTTCACTAATGTTGTGCTTTGCTCCGAAAGTTAAACACATTTTAAAACATCTTGAGAGTTACATGTAACATGTTTCCTATTGAAGACAGGTAACAACTGGCGAATAAGGCCAGCGTCACTTATTTCTGTTGCAGATGTTCACATAAACACGACTAGCATATGTTCATACAGTATGTATTGATGGTTATTGTACTGAAGTGAAATATCCATCTGTACCATTACCATGTGTACGCCCTTTGTCTAACTATTGGAGGTGTCGTCACTCTCAAGTAAAGTGTTAATTCTCTCTCTTCAGCACACTTTACCCCTGCAATGTAACACTACGTACAGCAATATTGAAGTTCAAAATAATTAAAAGTAATAACAATCGAGCTTAACTATAAATACGAACAATGACGTTTATACTTTGCTGATAACAGAGCGAAAAATATATATTTTACATCATGTACAAAATTGTCCTGCGTAAGTTAGACAGGACACTGTAAAAAAAGTGTGCCTATTACAGTCTATTACTACAAACTGTGTCACTCGCATTTCATAATATATAAACGTACATGTAATTATATTGACTAGTAATGTAGAGGTAAAACCAATACAAAAAGGGTGTGGTGAGTGGGCAAATAATTCAAACTGATGTGCCAGCGATTCAACTGTGTGGAAACTTGATTTGATTTGAAGCAAATTTTATTAAGGTCCGTCCATAAGAGCAACAATGTTAGCTTGTATTTGTGGATGAGACCTCAAACTGTGTGAAAACTGCAGGAGAATTTCTTTTTATACTCAGTTAAATGTATGAAACGAACCAGCTTTGGATAATATACAATATGATAATAAATGTATCGACTCGTACTACAACAGACAAACATTTCTCGAAAAAATAAATTAAATTACTTTAATTCTGAAAATAATTTCCATTATTGCACATTTTTTTACACATATTAATATTTTATAATTCTACATTGTTTTGGAACCTAGAACAAAAATAAATGTAAATAAATACTTGCAAAGACACCTATTTTAACTTTTATGGTACTTTTAATTTGACCAGTATTTCTTAAGCGGGGTGTAGGGCAACAAAATAATTAAACGGCGAAATGTCTTTAAATTTTGCACACTAGTCAGTTAACAGGTGTTAATTATAAAAATATTAAGTTTAACGTGTTTTGGAATAGTGTCCATTAGACCTCCACTCCCTTAGTTTAAATTGTTTGAAAGTTAATTTGATTATCTTCGGTATTTTAGTATGTAATAACCTGTAACATTATTAAACGGCCGAAAGACCAGACTAGCATTTCGGATTAGGCTGCTAGTGGTTTCACTATGTTAAGCGGCTAATTAGGTTATTTGTATGCCTTTGTTACCATGACAAACCAATAATCAACGCATACACATTATAAATGAAGTTGACTCCTCTCTCTAAATGTCACATCCAAAGAACAAATACCACTCTACAAAGACCATGCTAGTAAATCGTCAATATATTTACCTCCCGTAGGTCAACATGTTTTATATAACAAACACTTCCGTGTTCATCACCTGAACGATTTAACTTGTGAGCAAAGATCATTGGCTTGAAAAGTGAAATGCAGCCCCTGACAAATGTTTCTATCAGAAAAGGACAGCTTGTTGTTTTCTTCAAGCTCCCCTCCACAGGTTAGTCTTTTCTAAGACAAGTTTTACTGTACATGGACACTTCGTGTAATAACTAATGCAGAAAGTGATCAGATACATTCTGAGAAAATACTGATGTGTCATAAATAGGATATTAAAGCGTGAGAGAGCGCTGTCTAAGAGTCATTAAGAATTGTCTAACATTGATTGGTCCTTCCTTATATATTTATATATCGTTCATTTTGCGTATTATTGATCTAATTTTATATCATATTAAATTTTGTACATGTATTAATATATTTTATAATATGATATTTGAAATATAAATACCACACGATAATGTAACTGTTATCGGAAAATTCTATAATGTAATATCAGGTAAAACAGGTATGTTTATCAGTACTATTTAATGTTAATGAGAGCTAAATATGACTTTATCAGTAGTAAAAGAGCATTAGCTCAGTGGTTTGGGGCTAGGCGTTGGAAAACTTGTGTTTTATAGTCACCAAAGAGGGTATGAGTTCGAGTCTTTCCTGAAACTCTTCTAAAATATAAGATAAATGATATTTTCCTAGAATGCAATGTATATCGGGTAAGAAGCCTTGTATTTTACTTGGTTTGGACATGTACTGTACCAATCTAGTTACAAACATATGTTTTATTCGTAAGCGTGTATCAAGGGCACACAACTGACCAAATAACAGTAATTTACAGTAATCGGATACATATAAATTAAATGTTATTTTGTTTTTGAAATGGTGTACTGGGTCGAATGTGTTATGCGGGTTTTAAGTAAACATTTGCCAAAGAAGTAGTACCAAATATATTTTTTAGTATTCAATTGAAAGAAAATACGTATGGCCTCTTAAAGCTGTTTACATATTAAGTCCAACACATTACCTCATTTTATTAACAGTGTTAACGCTATAATGGTGACTAGCGCAAAAATTACCAGTTCATTCTCAATGTCATGACGTCATTATGCATGTGTGTATAGCTTGTGGAGCGCTCAATACACAGGAATTTAAATTTTATTCGACATCACTGTCAATGTATTTTGAACGATTGTATCTTTGTGAGTTTTTTTTTTTCGTTGGGAAATCAGTTTGATGAACGTGTACATGAAATGTTCCACTATGTATGGGAGCGCTGGAAATGCTTTGGAAGCCATCAGACACTGGAATCTTTGCTGACATTTGCTGTGTTACATTATGTTGGAAAAGGATTACATAGAACAGGACTGTCTCGTGAATTTTAGTGAAGGATGTTGGATATTTGCCTGTGCCGATTCTATTAAATGACTGTAATTGTTGATGGATGCAATATTCTTATCTGGCTTGGTAAACTATTAGATCTACTGTCATTTAACGTCTGGACAAGGTATATCGCGACTAGATAGTAGACTACTGTATCTAATCACAGTGCCAGAAAATCCTTGGAACATCACCTTACTGACGATGCCAAGCCTTTCACCGTCTATTCTGTCATAATCTTTGATAGGAAATGTCAGTTGACGCCATGTTTGTTTTGGTTTTTGACAGAGCGAAGTGATATAAGTTATTCGGCTCATTAGCATATTTATCGCACTAGTGTATTACTGACCCGTTGAATACATAAGATTAACAACTGGTTTATTACACTGCTACGCCATTGGTCATCTTATAAATATATATATGTAATATGGCTTGAACAATGCGTTGCTCTCTCCATCAACACTCGGATTGCTCTCTCCGTCAACCCTCGGATTGCTCTCTCCGTCAACACTCGGCTTTATTAGGCTCTGGCTCCTCAACTGGTGCCACAGCATTCGGATTATGGTTGCTTTTTGCCTGCAATATTTAATTCATTATTAATTGTAATTATTAAATTTAATTATTTTAAGTATTGACATTCTTAATGTTGGACTTTATTTGCATTATTTGAACTGAACTTTTGATCTCGTTAACGAGCATTTGTTTTGCATTTTGAGTACAATGGCCGTAGCTATTACGAGCCATGCTTTACAGAACCTTGCTCATTTGTAAGTAAAATCAGCCTGCTCCCAAGTAAAATAATGTCTATGTGTTTACAAATTATACGGAGCCATAACATAACGTATCACTTTCCATTAGGACTATAATTTGATTGATTGTCTTTACATTACTTCAATTTTTCCGAAAAGACAAGTAGCTCTTCATTCATATCTTGATAACATTGAAACAAGATGGCTCAATTTGATCACCTCAGTTAGTTTGACTACGTAGAAAGTTTCAAACTTTCTCGAGTGTCATATTTTGAGTGACTAAATTCAATGCAACTAATTTTTGAATGGAGCAATATTTCTTGCATGCTTTTTTCAACACAGTCAAATAAGGAAAATTTCTTCAATTTAGACCAGTTGTTTTTGAAGACATTTTAAGTTTTGCATTTTGGAAATCTATTCCCGCCTGCATTTTTTGACGATTCGACATGGTTTAAAACTTTTAGTAGTGAGTAGACGTTACTACGATAGTGTGACATTCAAATTATGATTGATGGCAAAAAGGTTCTAGCTGATGTGAGTGATACAAACGGGGTCAGTTTGACCAATTTGGCATGGTTTGTACATACTTCTTAGAGCACCAACGGTCCAACTACACAGCAAATTCAATTCCTAGTTTTGGGTCAAGATTTGTTTTTAATTTTACCATAATGTAATTAGTCTATATAAAACGAAATTAAACCAGAGCGGACATAATATTACCTAGGGGTATGTTAGGTGCAAACATGATAGTGATAGTATAGGGTATACCAACTGCGGAGTTTTTAAACCATCGAGATATCACAACTTCTGATTGAAAACTTAGAGAAGGGCTATAAACATATGGAAATGAAAACATTTATATAGCTCGCTTTGCATACAAAAACATTGTTCTGCTGCACTCGTGCAAAGATGCTAGAACAGTCGTTAAAATTTGGGATTCGAATTCAAGTTTACCACAATGTAAATATATCTTATAAAAGAAAGAATGAGGAGTTGGTCCAGTAAATGATATTTTATTTTCTGGTCTATAACATGTCCAGTACATACACCAGTAGATCGTTATTGCAACATACAGTATAATGTTTTAATTGATATACGGATAATAGGACTTTTGGACCAACAGCTATAGGAAACTCCTCCGCTGACGTTGTAAATATTGGTAAAATGCATAGAAGACTTAGGCTATGCTTCTTTATATAGAGCAGTGTATGACTTGAAGAAAAGCCTTCTGCTCTTATATTGCAGATGGTGACGATTAATATGGAGAAATGACAAAAGGGGTTTATATAGTTTTGAATAGCTTCGTCCGACGTCACAATGAAATAACATCTTGTCCAGTGGAGACGCACCACCCAACTCAATTAAGTTCGGAACTAAAAATCGGCCATTTCCGTCGAGATAAAAGCTTACAGAAATGAAAGAGCAGACTGGTATGGAATCGGGTATCATAACATGAGGGGTATCAATCCAGTCATGTCTAATACTATCAGAATCTTGAAGGAGCATGTAAGTTAACATGTAGATGGGACATAGACCTATCGATAGAGACCGTGTATAAACACGGCTACGAGTTCGAAAACGTAATGTGGAACTGCACCTGGTTCTGATGTCAGAAATTACAGCGCAGCCACACCTTGTGACAACTCAATTAGTTAATGTTTCTATGATTGTAGAATATTTGGCGTCAAAATGTTTTAAATAAAACATATCTTTATGAACCGACCTGGACATTCTTTGTATCCTCTTCATCTTTACTGGATGGCTTAGAACTTGGATGTTTCTCCTCCTCAATTTTAACAAGCATTTCTCTCAGCCCTGTACATGGCAGGCAGGCATAGAAAGCCTGTCGGAACATTTTATTTGTCGCTCCATAAATAAGAGGATTTAATACACCTTGTGACTTTGCAGCAAGACCAGGAATCTCAGTTAATACTAGAGGCATTGAGTCAACTCCGTACAAAACCTGCCAGAAAAACACAAGGGCATACGGGAACCAGCACATCCAAAAAGCACCTGGAAAAGATGAGGAGAAATATATAGATCCCGACAACTAAATTTATTAGTTAAACGAAAACAACAATACTACTATTTAAATCAAAATACTCTTACAAACACAAAAAGTAACCATTTCGTACCTAATGGATACTCTGTAGGAAAAGTGAATCAACATCAATTTTTGTGCTAAACTACAGTACACTAATCTTCTCCTCAAACTCTCTCAAAATCCGTACTAAATACACTGACAAAAGGAATGCTCTTATTATTGCGTTTTACATTTGAAAACTAGGAGCAACCTTTACTCTTATAACTGTACATTATATATAGTCTTTAAGTCAGCTGCTGGTGATATTCAAATGTTAATTACAGAAGTCTTTGATCAAAACAGCTTAAGGTCATGCCTCAATTATCTAAAATCCTGAAGTAAATACGCGGGGCGTTAGAAACAATTCTGGAAAACTCTCCTATCTCTTTTATTACGTAACATTATTTTAAAAAACTTCTAAACTGGATTTCAGTATTCATCAGTGGTCTTTTCATCATACGGGAAGTAACGCGTGTCGCTATAACAATATCTTGTTGGCGTGAGCACCGCAGCGTCAAGTAATACATTATACTTGTCATATAAACAGCTTCATAAGTTACTCTTGAAAAAATTATCTTTCTTTCATCATTTTTGATATACATGTAGTACTGCAAACCTAACAAAAATCCCTTTTTTAGTGAGTGAGCATACTTTTAAGTGATGCATTTCCGTATGTATTCACACAGCAGGTTATTCACTTCGTCCAGTTTTGCTCAGACGCAACTTTCGGTCAGCGCGATCCAAGTTTGTTTTCCTTATCATGTGTAAGGTCTTTTTGAATGTTTTGTACTATCCAAATATATGTATTTGGACTTGACATCACACAATCTTACTGGTACTTTAAATATGTTTTCTTCATTTACTTCTATTCAATAAATCCTACAATTTCTATTATGCTAAGTCTGGATTAAGTTTCATCCTTTTTTAAGGGGGTCACCTCTTTTTGACTGAATAACACGTTACAGAAGTCAATATAACATCCTGCAAAAGTCATACTACAAGTTATCGTGACATTGCGTGAAATCAATTCCAAACAAGTGTTGAGGGGAAAAATATTTCTGCTCAATGTTTAAGCACTGATTTCGCCTCTCCTACGACAATGTGTCTTTGCAATAGTGACTATAGAACGTGCAGCAGCGAAGAACAGGATAGTGAATTAAATATACTTTGATGTATTTACAGTCCAATGTTTTAAAGAATGAATCGATAAATGAAAAAGATATGGCCATTTTCCGGAAAATTTTCGATCACCACTTGCAATCTAGTTTAATACTACAAGGACTCTACATCACAAGTCAATAGAGTATGCATATGAGTATAGTTCTGCTATCCAGAATGCCGGAAAGTCAGACCAAACGAGCGCGGACCAAAACCGGTTTCTAGGTCATTGATAATTATATTATAAACATTTGGGCGCGTAAACTGAATCATAATAACATTCTTAGCATTTGAAACGGAAGCAAACTCTTACCGCACATTAAAACACAGCTCTTCAACATCTTCTTCTCCAGCTTCAGATTTTTCCTTGCAACGCGACTCTTCATGTCCCATACCATATTCTTGTTCACATTTTTGATCTGAAACCAATTTGTTTTGGAAATAAAATCAGAGCAAGGGTTGTTCCATTTCTTTGGCTCATGGAATGTCCTCTAGGCTCACGATAAACGCATCTTTTAGTGACTGCACCCTGTCTTTTAAAGATTGTTTACATAATAAACATTGCTACATTTCAATGGCAACTAATCTGTTTATCATGGAATATACGTTACATATGAAAATAGGTAGCAATTAAACGACCGTCACGGTACACATTAACTACATAAGAATTTAGCATTTACATTAAAATATTTCTGATGACATTCCTCTAGTTATTTTGATTAGGCCTACGCTGTTTACATACTTTAAATAATCGATATTTTTATATTCGTTTTACCGTTTAGGGATAATTTCAAATGTACGGTCTAAACATTTCAATAAATAAAATGTAATAATAATAACAACATAAATAAGATGACTTTGGGAATTTTGTCTTCAAGAGAAGGAACTTGTAATATTTGTTTCAAGGCAGAAGCCAGGATTCGAACCTGTAGAAGTGGGCGACATTATCTGGCAACAAATTGCATATATATAGTTACATAAGACTTGGACAATTTAGTTGTTAAATTGCAGTTATGAGTTTCACCTTAACATCATTTGTCAGTTTTATAAACTTAATTGTAGGGGAGCGGTGGTGTAGAGGTTTATGTTTCTGCCGCTCATCCCGGAGGGTGCGGGTTCGAGCCCCACCAAGGTCACGACCCTACCTTCTCATATGACACCAGTCATAATGCTTACAATGTTCAGCTTATAGTACTGCAAATCCCAAGCTCAAAGTAGTTCTTATTAATACTCAATGCCAGTTTTCCTGATTAACTGACGCGAGTTAAGGCATGACTTTACTCATTAGTGTTTCAGTCCTTGTAATAAATTAATGAACCCCAAATGGTTTCCATGACTTAATCTGAAATATCAGATTAAAACGAATATGAGAGGAGATGTTCTGCAATCTGACGTAGGTAAACAGTGTTAAGTCACTTTTAAGTTTTTAAGTCACGTAACGACATATAGCAAGCCATGAAGGCATAATTAGACGTCGTAATAACTTTGATAACGGAAACAGCAGGGAAACGTTTTTGCTTATCTTCACCTTTCATCGTTTTCGTTAAGCAACCAACTTTGAATAATGTACTGCATTAGCCTGACTAGCGCAAAATGTTACAGACATGGATACATGTATCGTGTTTATATGTTTAAGAGTTAATATTAAAATGTACTTTTTAAAAGGTATTTTCAATGCCTTTCTAAAAAAAGGAACCGAGCAATTAATCAGGAATACTCTACACAGAAGGTTCCTGACTAATGTAATACATTTTGGATATAGGGGTTACCAATAGAAATGTTAAACGTAAAGACAGGAAATGAATATATATGTATAACATTCAATGAACTTTTCTTTTGTAGTCATAAGCATATTCCTTTGTATCAAAAACGAAAACACAATAATTTTTTGATAAAAATGGCAGGGATTCAGAACTTGTTCAATGGATTGCACTTAATACATCAACTCTTTTTACTGTTACTTTTGTTTGCAGATATTCGATTGACATGGGAGGAAAGGTAGGTGCACTAGGTGTGAGTAATATGAAGGCTGAATTCTTCACTAGAGTTCACGTCAAAATGTGAAAATAATTCAGCATAGCATTCTAACGTATTTACAGAAATTAACTGGACTTAATTACCCAATCTTATGTTCAATACTTAAGCAATACAAAATAATTAATGCATATAATACCTTTTAGAGTGGAAAAGAGGATGAATAGACAAACAAAACAAAACTAGGGACCTGCTTAGGTTCTTTCATAATAAGGGAAGGCAGAAGTTGCAATTAATTTTGCAAAGCTGTCAAAAATGTTAACCTACAATATCGCTACAAAATGCGAAAATCGTATGTATTGCTTTTGCTACGAAATGCATATAAAATATATGTTACTCTTAAACAGTGTGCTTACCGTTGAATAAATGCCGAAATAGCAGAACGCCATGAGGACGAACGGGATCAGGAAGCAATTAAAGAAAATTGTAAGCGAATAGGAAAACTGTGTATTCTCAATATCCAATCCACAGAATACTCCTGGTGCCTCCAAGCCGTATTTCGACCAACCAACCAAAGGCCAGATTGCCCAGAAAAATCCTGCTGCAAAGCACGCCATGCAAGATAATACCGCAACTCTTTTTGTTATCAAAACTGATTGAAGCGGCTTAGTTATAACAATGTAACGATCCACACTGATGGCAGTTAGCAGGTACAGTTGCGCAAGTCCGAAAAAATATACAATGAATCCAGATAAAGTGCAGATATTGTCACTGAATACCCAGCGTCCATTGAACGCCGAGATCAGAGGAAATGGACACCCCAGAAACAACATACAAAGGTCTGCTGTGCATAAACCAATAACAAAAATGTTTGTAGCTGATCGGAGTTGTTTTGACTTAAAGAACGTCAGAAGAACGAGACTGTTTTCTATAATTCCAAATATCTCCACAAACAAAAGAAGCACACCGAATATCATATGTCCCCATCGCGGAAAATTAAGCCTTTTTATTTCCAGTTCTGAAAGGCTTTCAAAAATGTAGTCAGTCGTATTTTCTCTGTTCTCAATCATTGTTGGTTGTATAAAATTGTAAGTATTAAGTAGCTAACTTAATCCTTTTAAGAACTTATCTTGACTGCTAATCATATGATGAGGAGTCGAGCGGCTATTTTCCTGCTACATCGGAATTCACTTAGCGCTAACATTAGCACTTTACCTGAAATCTCGTATGCTAATGATCAATTAACAGGGTTTTCTTTCTAATCTTAGTATATATATAGTTTTTGGTATTGATCAGTTACTGCCTAATCCAGTTATAACTTTATTGAAGTGATACGATTGCTTTGTTTTAGTAATACCTTTATAGAAAACCCCCGATACTGTTTTAATTAGCTTAACACTTACGAAAGAATAAACTCTCGGTAGAATATAGTTGTTTCAATCTGGTTTACCATATTAACCAGTTTTCAATACAATTACTACGACTGACAGTATTCATCTTCGAAAGTAGGATGTTACTTTATCCATATAATATTCTTATTACTAGAAAGGTTGCAAACATTATACATTTGTATAGAAATGTTGTCCTAAGCCTTTATCAAAACCATTCAAAGTATGAGCTGAATAAACACAAGACAAAAAACGGTGCTACATGAAAAGTTAAGAATCAATGAAGTTATATTATAATTTAGAATAAAACAA
This sequence comes from Saxidomus purpurata, assembly GCA_022818135.1. Classification (NCBI taxonomy): domain Eukaryota; kingdom Metazoa; phylum Mollusca; class Bivalvia; order Venerida; family Veneridae; genus Saxidomus; species Saxidomus purpurata. The sequence goes on along the minus strand of JAFMSR010000002.1, from coordinate 25,743,865 downwards.
AACAAAAGATAGTGATCATAATTGCCAAAGGACATAACAAGTCATTAAGTATTACTGAATATCTACCCTCACTGTGTTTAACTTGTCTTACAGCCAGGGGTAACCCCCTTTACTACAAACTTTGGTTGCATTTTGACACTATTCCCTGCTAGAGGGAGCCGTGCTACAGATTTGTAAAACGGGTCTTCAAGTATGCTTTAAATCTATACTCTTAAATATCCTGCGATAAAATGATTTACACCGAACCATTGATGTATACAGATACAGCTACTTTTGACAGATGAATGTGTTCTGCCGCTGCGAAATATGTTATTTTAACCCCTTTGTGGAGTCCCGGGCTAAACCATTTCAATGCATATTTGAAAAATGTGTTTAGAGCTGCCGTGCCTTTGCTTCATTATTGCGATGGACATGCTACTTTATATTTCATGCCAATCATTGTTCTGCTATTAATTAAGAGTTTCAGTTGCAAGATTAAGTAATAATGCAAGTGTTAACACTAAATCTTCAAACGTTAATCAGTTTCCATTCTACTTATGAACTATGGAGAACATTGTGGTTAACGATTGTTTTGAAGTGGAAAGCTTGCGTTTACGAGCACTGTTTGAGAAGTATTGTACATTGTATTCATTATTATTAAGCCACTATAAACATACAAATAATGTACAGGGTAAAAATTTAAGTAATGTTAAGGATATACTGATTGCTTGCGGTTTGATTGATACATGGACTTAGAATTCCTTTGAATCAACATATTTGTCCAAAATGCAATAACGGCATTGGCGAGGAGTTTCTTTATTTTAAAATGCTCATTTATAGTAGACAGCAGTAAAAATATTTGAAAAATAAATATTACAAAAGACCTAATATCCTCCATTTTGAAGAAATTATTAACAATAATATAAATAAAAAGTAAATAAAAAAGAATAACATAGAAAGAGCTGTGAGTTTATTGAGAAATTATCTGTTCTTTCTTGAAATTCTAGAAGAAGAAGAAGGTTACACAAAAGCAATGATGTGGTTACTCTCCTACATTCTTCTTAAACTGTTTTCATATCATATTGATATTATTTATCAACCCTCATTGAGTAGTAATGTTATAACAGCTTCGATTTATATATGATGATTCAGTATCTTTACCTCATATTGTCATTTATTTTCATGACTTGAGTGAAATATACTAGAAATCTATTTGTATTTGTAAAAACAGTAACCTAATTCGCGTAACAAACACATTCATTCCATATCACTTTGTACTCAAAAATCTTATCAAAATCGAAGAATAACTTTGACAGTGGTGTGTTCATTAAGTAAATGGGTTTATCTGCAGCGTCTTGTTTGTTGAGCACACAATTAGATTTGCGGTCACGCAATGACACTTTTCGTCGTTACATGTTCTTTTAATCTAAGGATTTTATAGTCTTCGAACATTGGCGTACCTTGTTTGTTTTATGGTACACAATGCGTGATGAATGGAATTTAGAGCGTAAGCTAATCACTATTTGACACGGATGTAACGTCAAGTGCTGCACTACGGGAAACAGCTTGCAAAAATTGTCAAAAATTAAGCAATTTGCGTATTAATTGCGTGTCGGTTGATTGAAAATAGCAATAAATGTTCTCAATATCTACTGGATATTTTTTAAGTACAGATATTTATATTTTTCTGACGTAGAAAACGTTAAGACTCACAGTAGATGGGGATTTTTAATGGAAATGCATTTTATGTCACCTGTATGTCGTCACCGTTTTATATGAAAACGCTATACTTAATCTGAATAGAAGCTATACATTTTAAAATTTGTGTCCTATTACCGTTGAGTCTTGTCTCGATAATCTGAACATTCATTCTGTATTGTCAATACAGATATAAACATTACAACTCCATCTTTATAATTTATCAGTTGTATTGACTTATTCTATCGTCAATTTTCTAGTGAGGGATGAGTAATAAAATTTAGGAAGAGTTCACGTTGAAAACAGTAAGGGCCAGTTTCTCCAAAAACAGCATGTTTCTATGACCTTGATGAGAACAATGCATGTTTTTTAAAGTAGCTGTCTTTTTATCACATATTTTAGTAGCTTTCAAACGCTTCTACATATATGCATTGTAGTTGGGAACAAATAATAGAAAGAAAGTTAATCGTATTTTCCGTTAGTTTTTGTTTTGGCTTTGATATTATATGATTTATCGACCTTTCAGATGGTTTTTGAATATCAACTTTTCACGATATATATCACGTTCAACCACATCATAGTCACGCTCAACCACTTTATATGTCATGCTAAACTGATTTACATCTCACACTCAAACACATTTTGACACATTAATGCGTGTTCTGTTGTTCAGTTTGATCCCTCTTTCTTTAAATTTGACAGGAAGCAAATCAGAATGGACTGGGAGCACACAAAACAACGATAAAATTAAACATTCTTTTATTTTATTTATTTTAGCATATATATCGTTATAGTACTTTTCATTTATTAAATCGTGTCAGACAATCTTTCACACATACAAAAGTTACTGACCATATTGACACAAGTATTCCAACATACATTAGTTACAGCCGATATTAACATTATTTTTCAAACATGCAATAGTTACAGTATCCTACGCTAATAACAAGATGGGTGCTGAAAAGGGTAACTATTCAGCGCTCTGTTTATGAAATACATATATTGACTGCTAAATTATATCATAGATGATTTTTTTATTGCAACAAAGTACACGCCACATGAATTCTAGATAGAACATATTATAAATAAATCGCAAGATATTTCTTTTTTAATTTGACATTTTCCCTTGAAAAGTCGACACAAATATGAATAAAAGGGATAGGTAAATGTTGTTTAAGAGTAAATGTAATAAAAACCTGCCATTAGCCAGTAAGTAAATCCATTTCTTTATTTTAAATGAGAATGCAACTTTAAGTTATGGAACCAAATCAAAACTTTAAATGCTCAGTGGAGTAGCACTTATTTGTAAATACTTGGTATTAACAGTCTTACACGCTATCCAAGCCAATGACACAAAATTTAACATTTTAACTTTATTACATAATGGCATATGAGACAAACATGAGAACAAGTCAGTTCGGTTAGTCTTATTAATTATACAAATTACCTGGAACTACGATAGAACAATATGTTAATTTTTAGAACAAATTTCACAATATGTACCAAGTGAAAGCGTGTGCAACAAAAAAAAACAATACTAAGTACGCAACGTTACGCATTATATACATAATATAATATTAATATATCAAACAAACAATATTCTGCGGGACATCAAATTACTTCTCTGGCATCAATAGTTATAATGCAATACAAAAGAATCTGTCACATTAATTAAAAGTGTGTTGAAATTCTAATCTTGTATCTAGCATACACATTATTTGTATATGGTCACTTGTTAATGTGTTCTCGTGTTGCTACAGTTCTTCTATAATTGTACAATTATGTCAGGTTTAATTCTTATATACGTTGCCCAGTTAAATAACAAATGTATTAAACAAGCATCTTGACTATGTTGAACCTGATGGTGATATGTCTCTAACCGCTGTAGCGAATGAAATGCTCCAAATAAATTTTGGACACAATGCATAAACCTAGGTCTATGCAGCTAGTATTTAATAAGTGTATTGTCACCTAATCATCTTTCCAACGAGAACGAGACCAGCAAATCATGATTTGATAGAAAATAAGGATTAAAACAGTGTGATTCAGATAAACGTGAAAAATTCTAGGCTCAACAATTTTGGAAAGTAGCAAATTGCCAACGGATTTCTGAGGAAAGAAATGTTTTATTATTACTGATATAATCTAATACATGTAACAAAAGAAAATCTATAAAACGTTTGAAATGTTTAAATAGATGTAATTTTAATAGAAGAAACTATTTTGATAAATATGAGATAAATAGGGATACAACTGAGTGTGTTGTTCAACCTTGAATTGATTATTGAAAGGACACACAAACAACAAGAAAACAGTTCTGTAATTCATTTGTAAGTATATACCTGAACTAAAAAGAAAATTAATATTTACCCAAATTGAAATCGAAAATCTAGTTCTCTTGTTCCAACCTAACAACATATTTATTGCAAACATTTCAAAAATATACTTTATAATGCAAATTTTGTCGGAATGAAAATGTATTTCATCGTGGAAACTGACATTAATTAGAAACAAAACAATTATGGTCGACATGTAAGTACATGAATAATTGAATCCTCAACATACAAACCAGTTCAGTTTCAGTTCTTATTAAGGAAATGTTTATGTAACTTATAAAGTTTCAACACAAAACGACACTTAAATCGACAACAAACATAGACAACAGAAAGTACAAATAAAGCAGACAAAATGTTGGACATGGACATATTTTCTTGTGCATCGTACATTGCTATCATTGACAAAATTAATACACTTTCAGCTTGATCGTGTAAGGTCAAACATTTACTGTATTAGACAATACTGACTCATAAAAGCGAAAACAGTGTTAAACAAAAACTGGAAATCTCATTTCTGAGACCTGAAATAAACAAAAATGTGATAGGAAATATTCTTGATCAACGTGTAAACACGACCAGGTATTTTCAAACGGCCCTTTTCTCTCGCTGTTTTATCGACTTTTAGACAGTACACATTTCTATCAGTTTATCAGTATACATATTATATACATGTACATGTAAATTTCCTAGATCATGGTCGTGTTTAAAAGTTATTTCAATTACATATACTATACTATGTTACATTATATATTACCAGTGGTATTCACTTTTAGAAACGAGTTGCCTTAAATAAAACGACGTTCCTATTTCTAAGTTTTACGAAAACAGTCTACAGTTTACCTTTTTGCCTAAATCTTCCATTTCATCAGTATTTGATTCTTCCTACTCGCCTTCTTGAGCTGCCTCTTCTCTTTTCATTAAACGTTCTTGAAGCTGTTGGAAGGGAATAAGGCTGATTAGGGCCTGTCGGAATTGCTTGTTTGTTAACAAGTATATAACTGGGTTATATATAACTTCATTCTTTGCAGCAGCCGCCGGAAGTTCCGGATAAAGATATTGTATCCGGATTATCGAACAGATACTTTCGTTGGCCCTGTACAGTTTTGTTGTGGACTTATAGGCAACGTTTTCTTCGAAATAGTTTATGATGCCGGAGATCACAATGAGTTGCGTATGGTAAGATTATATATTTGAGTAAGGCAAAGTAGATTGTAGTCTTTGACTTTTGGCTTCTTGGGAAGACATTTGCTTTGCATCAACGCCCAATCTTATAGAGCTAGATATGAATATAGTGACAATTGGAAAAATGAAACGACTTTCATCATTTCCAGAATCTTCATGAAATATCAAATTTGCAAGAAGTATTTTAACTCATTTTACAAATAATGCTTTTGCTGGCATTCAAGGATGGAACTTTCAAATAAACAATCTGAAGATGTCCAGGCCAGTAGTCTAATACATCAGGTATATTGTACAACAAACAACAACCAATAAGTGTTATAATTTTCTTTATTTTGATAGAAAGGCCAGCATTTTTATATTTAGATTTACGGGAAATTTACTTTTGTTTTCGGTTGGGAGAAGGAAAAAACAAACTAAAAAACTAACCCCAATAAGCACGTTTACGGGAAAAAATGACACTGGAAAGATACAAAAATGTGTTTTATTTTTTTCTGAAATGAGGCTAGCATTTAGTTTTTTTTTAATTAATATTGCTTTATAAAACTGGTATCTATTTTGGAATGACATATATTTCAAATGTACACGATGTTTTATTGAATGCTCTCGTCAGTTTTTATAAAATAAAAATTATGTATTAAGAAGAGTTTGTATTGTCTGGTCTCAGCTTGTACACTTTCAAGTAACTATAAAGCTTTTCTTTTCTTATTTCAAACATAAAATTTTCAGAGTAAATAATAGACAATCTACTGACAATTTGCTTCAAATGTAATTTATTTTTGCAACGCTAAAAACATTAATACAAAAATGACTTAACAATTATTTTCATTTTTAAAATAACTACTTATGAACTGGATTACACCGAAGATTTACTTGATACCCTCGAAACATTTGATAAAGTAAATGCATTATGATCGATTAATCTATGCCCCATATTTTACCACAATGGCTACATAGTACTACGCTAATCTAAATAAGGTAGGATGTTTAACAAAAGAAATGACTTAACCAATAAGCATTTGTACAATGTATCCTATCCTATCTAGACATGCACTCCTAATAAAGAAAGTACAAGTTTGATTAACACACTGATTTGACACAAACGTGTTATATTTATAGCATATACAAGTACATACAATATAAAGTATACTCAGAACAAACATGAACATGTTACTTTATTCAGAAGCTCAAAGAAAACCCGACTTGAACTTGTGTTTATACTAAAATGAACGCACTTACACTTACTACAGACATTTAACTGTTACAATTAAACATTGATTTGTCACAAATATGTAACAACATGTACATTATTTACAAAATACCAGCACACCTTATTATATTAAACAGTCCATTGGATTAACATTGGCAGTAGTCTTGCAATGTGACTTCTTTCCGAAAATACAATTGCAAAGACACAAAATACGTGTTAAAAAATCATTTTGATGTTCAAATATTAGCTAGTGTTTAGTAATGTAATTTGTAAAAGCTGGAATACAGTCTTACACGACGTTTTAAAGCCAACGACACAAAGTGTAGTATTTTACACATAATGGCATACGAATGACAACAGATATGAGAAAAAAATGAATATCTTTTTTAAAAATCTTTAACAATTCATTTCACAATATGAAATGTATCAGCACCGCATTCACAATATGTACCAATTTAAAAGTGCGAGACTATGTTTTGCGGTATGTGCAACATATAGAACAAATACTCAGTATGTATCGTTGAATGGACAATATACAAGTACTCACACAAGACACATAGGACTCATGTTAAATTATTTCTCTGCCAACAATACTTACATAGACACCTCTGTCTTAAAAAAACTGACTAGTCACGTTGATGGGGAAACAGTCTAAAAACTGATTTCGTAGTCCCAGACAAAACATATGCACACGTGAACTTCCGACTCTTCTAAATGTGTTGGTTTTATTGCGAAATGATATCCGATGCTTCTTCTTAGCACTCCACCTTTGTCGGGCCAGGTTCAGAAGTTGGAGCTACTGCATTCGGGTTTGGAGCGTTGTTTGTCTCCTACGAACAAAATATAACTGAAGACTAAAGTCAGTGTGTGATTAGTGTTTCAGATCCTGAACTGGAAGCTATTCTGAATACTTCTATATGTTTCTTTACCATTGCAGTAAATATACATATACCAGCAACCATATTATTTGCAATTCTGATTACATGTACTTACCATTGCAACTTAAATTTACATACACCAGCAACCACATTACTAAACCATATACTAGCATGTAACAGAAATGCTGCTGTGGGGTCCAGCTGATAAAATGTATGATTATGCAGTTTGGCCAAAAAGACGGTTTACATAATATAAGGTGTTACTTTGAATAGTATCACCTTATCACCGTGCATAATAGGAACGAGACCAGAAGTTTGTGACTTACTGCAGAATAAGTTGTATGTAAATAAGATGAACATGAGAAACGCCGGAACTTTAATAATAATTTAGCAGAAAGACGGAACGATTATAATGTTAACTGTTAAAGTCAAAACGCTTGAAATTATGACCGTCACAGAACATTTTTTGTTGAAGCCAATAGTTTCAAAATGTAACCTTTTACCAATTCCCCGAACATTTTACTCGTATGGTCTCGTCAGTCTTTCAATTTGGACAGTACCTTTAATTCTTCATAGTGCTTACTAAAATCGCCTGTGTGAGCAATGAACTGTCCTGCTCATGACTAGACTGTACAGATGTGAAGGCTGATTATGGTCTACAGTTATCACAAAAGCAAAATCACTTGTCACCATGCTTCAGAGAAATTGTTACGATACTGACATACAAAGTAGCGATGCTGAGTTTGTTCCTACCTTTGTTTCGTTTTTGTCATTGAGGTCCGATTCTTTTGAAGACGGTTCTTTAACTTCCTCTCGTTTCACCAGTGCATCCCGGATACTCGAGCAAGGAAGGCTTTTGTAGAATGCCTGTCGAAATTGTTTGTTGGTTGCCACGTAAATTATGGGGTTGAAAATAACCTCCGACTTCGCGGCAGCGGCTGGAATCTGATTGGCCCAAACCGGGACTGCTGATACGCTTATAAATGATTCGTAGAACGCCACCGCAGCGTATGGTGACCAGCAAGCAAAAAAGGCGGCTAGAATAGAAAACAAAGTAAAGAAGGCAATAAAAAGATATATACAATATAATAAGTAAACAGGTAGTGAAAGAAACTAATTTAATATTGAAGTGATATGTAGGAATATAACATGAAATTACTATTCTGCTGAGCTGTATATTAGTAATAATAATGATAATAATAGTAGTAGTGAAAGCTTTATTTATCGAAGGTGACATATTTAGACATATGAACACATACAATCTAATTTTCAATATGACCTTCAAATTTAGAAAACAAAAGAAAAAGCATACTTTAAATTAAATCATCTGGCAAAGTTGACACTGGAAAGTCTCATTTACACATGCAATAACCATACCTTACCGCACATAATAGTGCAATGACCATATCTTTCCGCACATAATAATTCAATAACCATATCCACACAAATAATGCAATAACCATATCTTACCGCACATAATAATGCAATAACCATATCTCACACACATAATAATGCAATAACCATATCTCACCGCACATAATAATGCAATAACCATATCTTACCGCACATAATGATGCAACTCTTCAACATTTTTTTCTCCAGTTTGAGATTTTTTCTCGCTACACGACTTTTCATATCCCAAACCATACTCTTGTTCACCGTGGCAACCTAAAGAGAATACAAATTTATAGGGGATTTATCTCCGAGACGGCAACGCTTTACTTATTTGTCTTAGCGTTTTTGCACACACTAAGACAATTATTTTTGATGATATCCGCTTTTGCACATCATGTACAGTGCCATAACCTATTTATTTTGCTTTTTTAAATTAGTCATGTGTTTTGCAAATTCTTCCAGATTTGAAAAGTGAAAAAAATGTTTCGCGACTAGATCGGATTAAAAAACAATTACTGCGAAATTTTCTTAGTATAATATATGTGTTTCTTTCGGTTTTAAGTGTGTTTCATTATATTATTCCTTTTGAAAACAAACACATTATGAAAATGATTCAAGAATGTTTGTCATGAATGATGGCACCGCGGTAATACAATTCAACATGAACATCAAAATGCTTGCAGACTAGACTTATGTCAGTTTGTTTATACACCTAATCAAAGCTGCCATTGACCATTACTTACAATTTTCTGCGTAATTGTCACGTATCGTGTTTTATAGCGTTTTTATATTGTAAGTTACAAAAAGTACGTATGGACCTCGGTTGGCGTTCCTGCCAAAGGGTGCTTCTGATTCCCTGGAAAGTAGTGTAGTTATTGCGCGTTTGCCTCAGTGTCAGGTTATGCTATGTTATGTTCGATCATCACCAGTGACATGTCGGCAGTTGCCTTAGGCCAGACATATGCAAGACACAATTCCACTCTGTCTTTTTCGTCATTGTTTTCCACGTAAATGCGAAAAATAATTGCTTTAGTTTCTGTTCATTCCATTTAAGCATTTTTGATAATAAAATATTAAACGTAACAGCTACTACAGTTGAACAAAGTTACAAATCAGGAATAGAGAAAACCACTTACCGTCATATAAACTTTGTAGTAGCTATAAATAACCAATGCTACGGGTGCAACGAATACAAAAATAAACATCAGTATTAGATACGATTGGCTGCTGTCCAGGTAGTGCAGACCACAAAACGTGCCCGAAGATTCCAAACCGTAGGAGGACCAGCCAAGAAGCGGTGCACCAGCCCAGAAAAGTCCGAAGCCGAAACAGCCGGTGACAGCCAGAACTGCAACTCTCTTAGTTATCATGGACGCTTTAAGCGGTAATGCAATCATAATATAACGGTCAACTGCAATGGCTGTCATAAGACCGACCTGAGAACAACCGACAAAATAAACAACGAAACCTTCCCATGTACACACCATGTCGCCTGCAAACCATCCTCCGTTTAGAGCTGATGTAAACGCGAGTGGGTTTCCAAAAACAACCATTGAAAAGTCACCAATGGCCAGCCCCATAATAAAGATATTCGTAGGTGATCGTAAATTTTTAGACTTATAAAATGTCAAAAGCACGAGAGAATTTTCTATAAAGCCAAAAATTCCTACAAACATTAAGTAAATTCCAACGATCTGATGAGCCCATAACGGATGATTTAACCGCCTTATCTCAATGTCAGACAATCCTCTTTCAGTTACTGAAGAATTCGTCAAGTTAGAGATATTTGAATACATTTTGAATTCACTAAAACTCCAATAACACAGTTCTGGATACTCTTAAAGTAAGTTTTTTTCACGTCTGCAAAGTAAAGTCAAATAATCTGATTTTGTTGGCTTTATATTGCTGAAAACCGTGTAGCATTTCGTGTATTGGTTAACACATTTTCAATACAATTCATTTACCAATTGGTGTAATTGAATACGTAATGGTGTTTGTACAGGCATAAATTTCACATCGACCGAGCAGAGTCTGCTTGCGTCTATTTTTAACACGAAAATTGGCGAGACATGCCGATGTGCATTCTATGGGTTATGCCTTACGGCGGACAAAAGCAAACATCAAAATGCAACATCAAAGAAAGCTCTTGCATGAATTTCTAGTGTCCAAATGGCTCCTCTTACTTATAAAACAAAGACGCTACTGCTGGTACGTACCCTCGGAAATAGTTTTACAATGATGACATGAAAAATGAAGTACTGGGAAAACACATAAAATACGTATACAGTATGCTTTAAGTTTAAACAATATCCTTTTGCGAAATATGAATATTACGTAATCAGTAAATACAGGATAGAGTAGAAAGGAAACCGCTTTTTTTTTAAACTCAAAATTCAGCTACATCTAGATAATGTAATATTTCATTACTGAAATAATATTTCATTCAATAATTAAATTATAGTTAAATACATAAATACAAATTGAGAAAATTAAATAACATTCTAATATGCCTATAGTCAATTCGAGTGCTTAAACATGATTAAAGCACTCGGAAAAGTCGAGAATAGGGGAGTGAATTCCAGCAGCCACTATTTATGCTATTTTACACATTACCGCCGAACTGAAAAAAGGTCGGTATTAGTTACGATAGTTTTCAAAAATTCGGCTTATAAGAATCGAAATAATCTATATTTTGGAGTGCTTTATCGAAATTGAATTATTCCGCCAGGCAAATCGCCTCCGGGGAATGCTTCCATTTCGGCAAAGCACTCCAAGCCATAGATAACGACATGTATACATGTATTTAACTCTTGTTTAACTGTTTAGAGATTTACAATTAGTAAGAACTCTGCAGCAGAAAATAATACACAAAGTAACGACCACTTTTGTACTTTCCAAATGCTAAAGTTTCTCCGAAAGAGAATATATATATATATATACTAAGTATGCAAAGAACGGTGCGGTGGTTGAGTGGTCAACGCTGTGGACTGCCAATCCGGAGGTACCACGTTTAAATCCTAACCGGAGCACTGGACATTTCAGAAACTTTTTTCAGTGTTTCTCACTCATTGAAGTTATGGCCCTTGAGTTAACAAGTTTAACAAACTTGACAGTGTCCGCTCTTTATCTTGAATATTTATTCCAAATATCACCAAAGAACTTGTCTCCAATGAGGTCAATAACCAGCCCTCTCATGTGACACTCATGAGTTACTTCCTTGATTGATCAAATTTTGATCAGAATGTCATTGTCCAATAAATAAGTTGGCTTACTGTAATCCAGTCATACCATACTTGAATGCACAGATTATGGCTGCAACCAACGTGATTGTCATGGTATTATCATTTGTTATGATCTACATTGAAAAAACATTACCATCACCTAGAAATGATTTTAGATAAACAAAGAATACAGTAATAACATTAACAACTTTATTACATATATTCAATTAAACAATGTGCTTAATTTCACAATTTAAATAATGTGCGAGATTATAATCGTTTAAGGTACATGGTAGTAAGTTTGAAAGCACACAAAAAATACCAACAAAACGCTTTTAATATATGGCAGCGAGAATTATGAATTTGCAAAACATGGAAATCTAACATGAACATTTCTCAAATGATTATCAAACGCAAACAGACAACTCCAGTCTACTTTCCATGCTTAAAGTCCACATTTCCCTTTAAATACTCGTATTTTGAAAAGTTATATTAAGGGTAGAATAAAGATAGAACTGTTTCCTATTTAGTCTAAAATGTGCTGACGTATACACTTTTTCATATTTTTGTCGCATCTTTCACGAAAAGGCGTTGCCAGAAACTGTTACTTTTGAAATATAATTGAAAAATACTGCGCTATATTTATAGCATGTAGTTTCTTATGAAAGGCAACGTTTGAAAAGTTGTTCACACAAATAACGATCAGTTTCGCCGGAAATATATATAAGAACTACATGTAATTTTACATCAAAAAAGTTAATGGGCTTTTAATTTTTTCATTCAAAGTGATAATGGGACTTTAAAGCACCCGTAGCAGTACTGTTCACATTTGAATGTAGTCTTTATCTACAGTAAATTCATTTTAATGTGACTGTGACATGTCAATAACAGTGTGTCCACAAAAGCAAACAATCATAGTATTTAAAGGTTTAGCAGACGTACAAAAAAATCATAATCCTTGAAAGATATGGGTGAGTGTTATTGGACCCGTCTGCAGCGTAATTTTAAAATTAGCATAACTTCACTGTACGTATACATTCTCACTCACGTACCGAATATAAAATTTCAAATTTCAAAAAAAAACAACAAACAAACAAACACATACACACTTTTGTAATCATATGTGCTTTTATAAGCCATTTCTGTCCAAGACGATCTTATGACCCAGATATTTACTGTAGGAATTTGAGTGAGTGAGTGAGGTCTGTCTTGCAGCAGAGAATTTACATTCAATTTGCACAGCAGTTCATTTTAATATTAATTGAATTTTGTTCAAATGTGGCTATTGACATCTGTTAGAGTGTTTGATGCTGAATAATACGGGTTTTTGTTGTTGTTGTAATTAAAAGTAGCAAAGGGACTATTGGTTAAGAGGATGGGCCTCACAATTTCCAGATTTTTTTGGATGACAAAGAGATAACAGGTCGTAAAGGGGACAACTGTGGTCTTTCTGATCAAAATTGGCAACACCCCCAAGACCTTAGATCCTAATTTTGTAAATAATAGGATAATGCCGTTCACGTTATCTCGTAAATGGGTTAATCCCCCTATTATCCTCTTCAATATATGACATAAACCCTGCATGACTTTCCTATTAGAGCAATAACTAGGTGAAGTATTAGGGTAAAACATGAATATGCATAACTCACAGTATACGAACTCAGTCTGTATCCAAGCGGAAGTCGCTACAGAATAGGCATACAGTAACTGTTTTCATTTTTAATCACGTTTACCGTGTAATTTTATTTCAAGTTTTTAAGCAGGATCTTTTAACATTGTAAAATAGTTACATTTGATGTGGGTATTGCCAGACGTGGTTATATTCAAAATATCTATATGTATTTGGAAAAAGAAATCAACACATTGTAGCAACTTAGAGCATTCACCATATTGAAAGATATGAAGAGTTCTTTACCTCAGAAGTATTGTTTACAGTTCGATTATTCGTTCATGTAATGGGAACAGCCTTGCTTACGGGTTGAAAGGTAAGGAATGTGTCAAAATACTGTTGGTATTTACATATATCAAAATATGCACTGTATGCCTATTCGCAAACACAAAATTATTTACTGTATGGTAATCGTAAAAGCATTGTACAATAATTGCAAAGAACGCAAAAAGTGTAATACTGAATTAAAAGCGCAGTCATTGCTTCCGCTACAATTTTTTGTTTCAAAGTTATGAAATTGTTTTGAGCACGGACCTGTGTTATACATACCTTACTACGATTCTTCCTTTTTTCTTGAGGGAGTAGATAACGCAATAGATTGAAGAGTACCCTGTTTATCAAAGAAGCGTCTGATAACTTAAAAGTATTACCGTGTACAGGGATTGAATAATGAACAGTCATGTGATCACTACACTCCTAGCAATTAACACTCACTCAAAGCTGTGGCTGCCGAGAGATAGCGCGGACAAACATATATATGTACATTTTATGTAAATAAAAAACCTCTTACCTCTTAGACTTCCATTTAAAACATCTTACCAATGAACATGACATTTCTAACATGACTTACATGAAATCGAATGTACATACTATAAATAATGTTGCAGACATAGTAAACTCTGTCTGACAATGCTTTTTCGTGAAGAAGCGACTAAAATATGAAAAAACTACATCGGCTATCTCAGAATCGCCGGTATAGAGAAGCCAATTTACCAAACAAAACTGCAATAGGCAACTTCTGAGATATGACACTCTATTAAAATAAAGCGGGCGTGCAAATTGTTCAGGAAAAAAAGACAGTTATGCGGTGAACGAACAAAACTCTACCCACGGGCACCTTTTTCTAGCATGACTATGTGATATTTGTTAGTAATCACAACAACGAGAGGTCCAAAATAGAAAACGCCAACCAAAGTAAAATTTCTTTGCATGACAAGAAAGCAATTAATTAATTCTGACCTTGGTTTGAAGAAAAAAATGTAACGTACTCTCGTGATCAATACGGCGGCTCAGGGCTTAGAAATTCCAATGTGTTGCTACTTGATAGTATAGTTCAGGCATATCGCTTAGGGCGGATTGTCTTTAGCTATATCAATGCTCTCAAAATGTTCAAAACTGAAAGATCAAGAGTTATCCGTCATAAGTGACGGATGCCCCTAAGGGTCTCACAGTCTACAATCTTGACCTTCAAGGTGTGAGCCCGATACTTGCGCATGACACTTTATCTCCGTGTGATAGATACTTGATCCAATTTATTTTAAAATCGTTCAGTGTGTAACAGAGTTACAATCCGGACATGATAATGTTTACAGGATTCTACACTGTCTGGCCACTAAGTGTGACCTTGACCTTCTAGGTTAGGACGCAGAATTTGCACGTGACATGCTATCTCCATGTGTTCAACAATAGTGCCATGTAAGTTTAAAAACCTTCCTGCATGACAGAGTTACCATGCATACAGGATTACATTACAACACTTTGACAGTCCGGACACGAATGTGTGCATATATACAAGATTCCATTACCTTTAAACTCTAAGTGTGACCTTGGCCTTTGAGGAAGGGACGTGGATATATGTGCTGAACATGTGTGCCAAGTTATTTTAAAATCCTTCAATGCATGACAAATTTACAGCCCGGACACAAAACATTTTAAGGACGGACGGACAGACGGACAGACGGCTGGACGGTGCGATTTTAATATACCTACCTTCGGGGTCATAAAAATGCTGAATTTGCATGAAAAAAAATCCTTAAAATGCTACAGAACTGCAAAATAACACTGAATACTACGCTATATTAGCAAAATGATTCACTTTTGAACAAAGTTTTGTAGTGATTCAATTTCTTTACGCTACCAATTAATCCGTTTTTTCCCTATTGTCATTCTTCCAATTGCAATTGAAACAGACATCGTTAGAATAACTTTAATATAAATTCCTTTTAACTGACTGTACGATTGATGGTAGTCTTCATTAATTGAAATGATAGATGCTTATCAATATAATCTCTTCATTTATATATAATGTACTCCTGTACAATAAAGGAGTATGAATAATTTTCTGGTCTAATGAGGTTATAAGTTCAGAGAAGCTTCATCAATTGTTCCAAGATACAAATTGCCTGATTTTGTCATAGAAAAAAAACATTAAAGAAAGAAAATAATTGCTCTTCTTACTTCTTTCTTGTCTGATATCGAATAATAAGAGATGAAAGACAAACATTCCTACGCAAATAAAAAAGTAGATACAAGCACATAAGCAATAATATTCTATAGTTGTACTGTTTACATGTATATCCGAAGGATTAACTACCGGTAAATTTAATGTACGCCGTCTTAAATATTCTTGCCGTGTGATGCTGCTAACTAAACCGTAGATCGCCCGTCAGCATTCCACTTTTGTCGGTCCTGCTTCCGGATCTGTCGCGGTCGCTTGCACTGGTGCTACTTTATTCGTTAGTACCGGGAAATGCGCTGAAGTACCTGCTGTGGCGGTAGTGTCGGTTGCCGGAAGTGCTGTGTCAATGACCGTCTGTAAATGAGATATAAATGGGCATACGGTTGGTTAATTGCCTGACAATGGGTATAAGAAAAGACGACAAATGTAAGAAAAATTGTTAACTTTTTAAGATGACATTTTTTATTTATCTCATTTTCCCCATAAACACGTCTGTTCATCTGATTGACTACAAAAAGCGAAAGAACAGTAAATGCTACATACGATAGTAAAACACATTCGTACTAATAGAAGTAAACACATGCATACGATAATCTAGATACGCACATATGAGAATTAAACACGAACGTACGAGAATTATATTAGAACACGCGAGAGTTAAAAACATAAGTCCGAGGAAAAAAACACATACATGTACATTGTACATACAACTTATTACTTTGCTATAAAATTGTTTTCACAATGTGTTTAGCCGCTACTCGGCCGCTATGGAAAAGGTAATAGGGATAAGTCTACTCTCCAACCGCGTCATGAATCGCACTTTTTGGCCCTCACTTCACATAACAGATATTCTACAAGTCAAATGTTTGAACGCCGCCAAATGGAGTAAGGGTTGCGATAATTAGTAATGTTGGATTAAATGTATGGTGATTCACCAAACCTAACCTTTTTGCACTCTAATTTTGTATATGGCTGACCATTTGTTAATGTTTAATGCTAAAAAAGATGATTCTACGTCAAGTCTATAGGCATTGTTTCCTCTGTATTGAAATTGGCTGCTGTCACATTATTGAATTATCAAATCATTGAAATAAAAAAATTTTTTTTTTATTTTCCTAAGTCTGGCATTGTAACATATAAATTTGCTTCAATTTATATTATTCTTGTACGAAAGAAAAAATACTTTCAAGATATAAATTAATGTGTTCCCACTATATCAATAAAGTGATTCCGCTCCGTCGAGGTTTTGATCTCTGATCTTCCGCGTGCCAAGCGGAGATTCATAGCACTGCGCTATCCTAGCATTGAATTCAGAGCGTATATCTTCAGTAGTTACCAATACAGACGTTTGTTTCGGAATGGCGGTACAAATTTATGTAAACAAACGAATTTAACTTCCCAGACACTTTAAATAAGAAGTGGACACATCATAAACTTGGTAGTTTCGTAAAGTATATTCAAATATCTGTTAGAAAAAAATTGTCTGCTTGTTCAAAAATATTTCAAAGTCGGTTTAAAAGGCTATCTTCAGTCGCTACCCGTCGGCAGAATCTCAGTCGTTCCGATGAATTTCTGAACTTTATAACGCTCGTAAACTATCAATCATTGGTCAGTTTTATCATATTTCTTTTATTTTATTTATCATTCAATATTCAATCCAAAACCATCAAGTTTTCTTACATAGATGAAAATTGTTTAACTTGGCGAGCTTTGTAAACGGACTTGTGTCGATTTCCAACGCGCAATAGCGCGCTTACCGTAATTTTAATATGGCGGTTCATTTGCATAATTTATTCATAAACGCATACTAAAAATAACATCGTAGTCATTCGTTTAAAATCGGCTATTTCCGTAAAATTTAGACTGGTTCGCGATCTCAAATCAAAAGACCGCTTGTTACAAAGACACACTGTGAAATCATTCTACAGTCTAAAAGTAGTTACGTCACCCCATGGAAATTTTACTTACTGCATTCCAATATACGCACCGCCTCCTGGCGGCGCGTAATAATTACTGCTCTACCTAAATTTACCCAAATGTCAAGTTGATTTAACAGTAGAGCACGTTACATGCATGTATTACCAATAACAGCATTGAGTTAATAACATGCAAATTCTTGGCAAATCGCTGGCTATTTGTGACATTAAACTACCGGTAAAGATAAAATAGTCACTATTGTGAAAAAGTAGGCCTATACCCCTGTAGAAAATCTTCTTCTTTTTTAAACTATGGAAAATAGTTTCTGTGTGAAAAACCATGGGAAATTGTCTATGTGAAAAACTATGGGAAATAGTACCTGTGTGAAAAACTAAAGAAAATAGTTTCTGTTTAAAAAAAAATATAGGAAATAGTTTCTTTGAAAAAAAATATTAGAAATAGTTTCTGTTTGGAAAAAAATATATATTAGAAATAGTTACTGTTTGAAAAAATTATTAGAAATAGTACCTGCGACATAGTCATGTCCTTTTTAGTTGTTTTGTCATCAAAATCAGACTCCTTGGAGGATGCCTCTCTGATTTCTTCTTGTTTAACCAGTCTGTCTCTGAGGCCGGCACATGGTAGACTGGCGTAGAAGGCTTTCCGGAACTGTTTGTTGGTAGCTACGTAAATAATTGGGTTCCAGACGATCTGAGACTTGGCTGCGACGGCGGGAATTTCCGTTAATAACAAGGGTATACTGTCAGGATCTCCGAATGTTTGCCAGAATGACATCACTGCGTATGGCGACCAGCAACACCAGTAAACACCTTCAAATCGCGAAAAGAACTATTAGATACTGTACAGCAAAATAGGATATGGGATTTCGTATTAGATCTCCGTCCTTTTTTACCTAATTTTGAAAACGTAAAAAGAGGCGCTTATCCGGTATGCACAAATGTAACTAAAGAATCAGACGGAATATAAATCACATCCATGTACGCCTCATGCATCATGGATAAATGTAAACAGTATCACTGCATGGGTTGAAATTTTGGAAGTTTTTTTATTCTACTTTTTTCATTTTCTGACCAGCTTCCGAACGTTTCATGGGAAAAGTAAGCAAATTAAGTCATTACTTTTGTACAAAATCATTTTCAAATCAAATCTTTAACACAGCATGTTTGCAAACATGCATGACGTGACCGCGAACATCATTTCTCGAATAATGGTCATTCATCCAAGGCTCTCTCTAAGATGCATCGCGAGTAAGCATGTTAAGCTGTTATCCCCATGTATGCTTGTGCTTGGAAAAACCGAAATGTCAACTTCCACTCATAATCGCAGGAACTGTCAGGGACATATAGTAATTGAACTATGATACACCGTCGCTGTTTTAAACACACGCATACATAATGATAACATTGAGCTACCCAAGGCCAGTACCTTTAGAGACTTCTTCCTGAACGCAGTTGATTGTATTTGTTTCCGGAATTGCTTTTTATCTGGGGATACAAGGAAATTAGTGAACTCATTCACTCGTTCAATTACAGAGTTTAAGTTCCCATATTTGCTGATTAGACCTCTGGTTTTAATGAAATCAAATCCATGTTCGATGTCAAATGATTCGAAATAATGACAGACATTTGCTAGTAATCTCATTGTAATACCATGTTATTCTCGCTGTTTTATTTTGATTTTTCTGGTAAAACTCACATGACTACGGAAGCGTATAATGGTCGCCAGTTGCTAGATATTTATGTAGATTTGATGCGTAAATATCGCATCATGTTTGAAACATTATTGAGAAAATGCAAGATAATGATAGAAACAATTATATGATAATTGTAGCATTCGTATCCTATAACTGATGTCACACTAAATAACCTTTAAAACATAAATAATAATTAATCTTTGGTGGTATTATAACTAAATCTAAAGGTTTCTGCTATGCATTCCCAGTTATAATCGATAAAATCAGCAGTTTGAAATATACTGCAGTACCGTAAACCATTCAATACTCTATGTAGAGCTGTTGTTATACAATTAATTTTGAACGGTGTAGTTTTTGCATGAAAGATTTATCTTGCTAGTGTAAGATAATTTATTACTAACAGTAATGAGAGATAGTGCAGTAATAATGTATGTAGAGGTGTTGTAGTACAATTAATGGGTGGATGCGATTTATTACAGAAAGCCTCTATATGGATTAATTGTGGTAAAATGAGGTATTTTTCGCCATAGGTTTTTCTTTGAAATTGTATTTATTTATCATTTTACGGTCATTGAACACATAACCCATGTTTCGAAAATATAATCTGCTAGATGTATGGAGTCCCCCTTTAATATTAAGGTCCGACATCGGTGAAAATAAAATAGGTGACCCTAGCCCGTCTGTCTGTCTGTCTGTCTGTCTGTCCACACTTACCGTCTGAACATTCTGTAAGTACAATCGTCATGAAAATTAGTCTGATAATTTTTTGATGATTTGTCGACCGAAAATTGAAACAGTGTCGGTCAGTACATGTATATCATTCTGTGACAATTCAGCTCGAACTTTTTTCTTCCCAGAGTATTTCAGGCTGTATTACTGTGACACTTAAGTTAAACGATCTGATTGTGTGCAACTAAAAGTGTTCATTTAGGCTTATCCGTAATTACATATTAAAATGGCTACGGTCCATTCAGCGTCAGTAAGTCTTGTGGACAAAAATGCGATTTTAAACAATGAAAACTTGTAAAATCTATTTTGTACATGCACTTTAGACATTGTGACAATTGTACATGTATATGCATAATGTGAGAAACAAATTTTTAAAAGTTTGCCAAAAATTATACGCCGAAGCGGCCCCCTTGGGTAAAAGATGCATGGAGACTTAAGCACTAGATCGAATATATACGTCTCGCTTCATTGAAAAGTTGACGTACATCTGAGGTGAACACAGTTTTTTGAAAATCTAGGCGGTAAAATTTCATCATTTTTGCTATTATACAAAGAATGTTATAAAGACAAAATTTATCAGAGTGAAATGGATGACCCATTACTTAAATTTGCATTTTCTTTGAGTTCAAATTATTCTTTCTGGTATACTGTTTAGTTAGTTATTTACAAGATGCGGTTAGGGGTAAAAACTTCATGTATCATTTTAAGCAGACGGTAAATTTCTTTTAGAATTTGAATATGAATCATTGAAAGGATATAGTTAATGAAAATAACAATTAAAGAATTCACCGTTATGAGCTGGAAACCTTAGGTTTGCTTTTCAACATATCAGTCTTGATATCAGATGTACTCCGGATAGGTATTTGCTTAAAGTATAAGTTACGCTTGGTCTCCTTGAATTCTTTGTGGCCATGCCTCAACATCAACCATCATCAATTTCCAAATTAGTTACATGTCAGTTTTGTTTGTGGGCCCGCTGTGATACTTTGTATCACGGTTCTTCTTGTTTTATTTTCCTGTCTATCTATATTTATTTTGCGACAGTTCTCGCAAACAATTGTTATGAAAATAGACTTACTTTCAATTTGGACATTATATATAGTTACAGGAGTGCTTCACTAAAAGCAAACATGGGCTTGCAGTATGATATTTTCCATCCTGTTCGCAAAGAAAAAAGACGCATAGTTGTTGACAAACACCACAAAGATAAATTACCGCGTGCTTACTTGGCTTACATTCTGGACACCTTTCTCCAGGTATGACAATGGATGTCTCATAGAAATTAATGAGACCAACAAAAAATCTGTATTTGCTAATATTTGTAGGTACAATGTATATGGTAAATGACAACTATGGGTGGTTTGTCTTGAAAATGAACATTGCTACCTCTGTGTTCTCTTGTATCGACATTTAAATTGACCATCAAAACTTGTATGCGTACATGTGTTATAAAAGAAAACGATCATGTGTTCATTTGTAGTATTTAAAGTTACTTCTTTTCTACACCCTTGTGCTATTGCGTAGTAGGTGAATATATGTTCATTTTTTCAGTTTTAGTCACGTGATATCGGTGTGGTCTTATAACCAACCTATTTTCAAAAACAGTTCTTGGCTAAGTCTTAAAAATTGAACATCCAAACCAAATCTGAACCGAAAATAGTAGCATACATTACAGCAAACCACTTTCACATACACCGAAACCGAATCTAAACCGAAACGAAAACAAGCACGAATTCGATTTCTATTTGTGTTATGTTTTGGTCACCGACTTTAGCTACTTTTAGCTCAGTGTGTCTGTGAACAGAAAGCACAGGCTGAATCCGGAACGAATCGAATTCGGTCTCTATTCGGGTATGGCTCGGTTTCGGTGTGTAACTGAAATGGTCATGAGAGGAAATAACGATCATTTCACTTACCACACATGATTACACAGCTCTTCATCATCTTCTTTTCAATCCTCAGGTTCCTGCGTGCTACTCGGCTTTTCATGTCCCATACCGTGTTTTTATTCGCATTTCGAATCTGTGGATACAAACCAAAGACAGTATACTCTTACACGTTCCTTGACACTGCATCAGTTATTTGTTTTAAGCCAGTTGTAGACAGAAATTCTTTCCAACTTACATCTAACTGACTTCTTACTGGGTTTATGACCATTACTTGCATCGAAAGAAGGGACCGTTGAGGACACAGTCAATGTCCTCTATAAAGGGGATTTGAATCTGCGGCCTAAAACGCGACCCCTTTACACCACAGTGCCTCCATTTATTAAGCGGGTTTATGCCCTTGCTTTATCACATGCGTATGGCAAACTTGGTTTCGGTAATTGAATATTCGACAAAATGCTAATGCATCAACAGTCTTCAAGTAATACCAGGTAACGACTACATTAATGCCACACCTTTGGCATCAAAACTTATGCTAATTTAAAACCAATGGTGCTAATGCTAGTGCTAAGCATTACTTGCAAATATATCAAAATTAGGTAGAAGAATTGTGAGTGCATATATAGACATTTACAATGTATCAATATGATGTTACAAAATGAAAAATAGACATTTTGTCACATAAATATGCTCGTGCACGACCCGAAAAATCATAAGAATAAAGTACCATTTTGCGCCTTCTAGTGTCATTGCGTTTTGTGTCTAAACTTCTAAACTGATCTAAAAATCTTAAAATTATCTTCTTTCGAGAGTTTTTCTTTTCTTCTATAAAGGCAACAAAATTATGTTTAATGGATGATAACGTCGTGTTTCTCTTAATGTTTAAAACATTGGACATTGGAAAAATAATGCTCTCTCTTTTCGTGTACAATGTACACCAGAATTTTTCAGAATTATACCAGAATGATAAATAGTTATTTCACTTTAAAAAACTCATATAAATTTTATTTTTAGATAACATTTATCTGTTTCAGTATGTTATTGGGGTACAAAACTGTGTTTATCTATTAAAGCTGCTCGCTCTCAGTCACCGTTGCATTTTTTTTATAATTTGACGTATTTATACATAAATATAAAACTAAATGCTAGAATCAAAATATAAGCAAGAATCTACGTAGGCATTTGCAGAAATCGATTGAAAATGTCGGTTACACGGCACCGCTACACTATATGTTTTATTGGAATTTCAAAAGCGTTTGCAACGCTTTTGAATTTGGTAGCGTATTATTTGAAATTTAGAGATATACGTGACAGGAATTTAAACTGAAGCCTTTTTATATGACTATATGTTCTAAGATACGTTATTTACATATAGTTTCAAGAACTTTATTCTTTTACCAAAATCTGAGAGCGAGCAGCTTTAAAATATAATGACGTTAAGTAGCAGTTTAGTATGTTCAAATCACGAACAAAATACGTGTTAGAATCGAAATAAGAAATGTTTCCCTATATTTTACTGTTGGATAAAATACAGTCAGTCGTTCGGATGCGAAAAATTAAATCGCTCGAGCGTTGAATAAAATACTACTTCACCAGTTTGCGAGTCTTGTTGCATTACCATAATGAATATTATTTTGTATGTTTATTAAATTATTTGGCTTGGTAGAAAATCATATTACTGCATGAAGTAAACAAAATTGTCGACTACTACTTAAGGAAATAACATAACACAAAAGTCACAAAAATACAAGTCTTTTATAGATTACTAGTACATGTATGTCATAATACGTTAATGGGTTAATTTAGTTGTATATATAAAAACGCGAATTTAGATACGCCGGGATAAACGCGAAGCTGGTTGTTATTATATTAAATTTATTGTGTCAAAACAAAATGGTATGCGCCGTAGAAAATGTATACCTAAATATGGTAACATTGCAGCACAGTACTCACCGTCATGTATATGTGGTAATAGCAGTAAATCATCATACCAAAAGGAACAAAGAAACAGAATATAGATATTGTCACTACGTATGTGGTAGTGCTCAAGCTTTTATCATCCCATAATAGACCACAGTAAATTCCGGCTGCTTCTAGACCGTACGAGCTCCAACCAAAGAATGGAAATATGGACCAAAGCACCCCGAATGCGAAACAAATTACCACGCCAAGAACGGCAACTCTTTTAGTAATCATATGGCTCTTTAATGGTTTGGCGATGACTATGTATCTATCCACACTGATGGCAGTTAACAAGTACATTTCTGAGAGACCAAAAGTATACACAACAAATCCTTCCCAGTAACAGAAAAAGTCACCTGCAAACCATTTGCCGTTCAAAGCAGACGTCATTGCCAGAGGGTTTCCGAGTGTTGCCATTGCAAGATCACTTATTGCAAGTCCAATTATAAACATATTTGTTGCAGAACGAAGTTGCTTAGATTTATAAAAAGTAAATAAAACCATGAGATTTTCACAAAATCCAAATATTCCTACAAATAATAAAAATGTTCCAAACACTTGGTGACCCCATTTCGGGAATTTTAGTCGCTTGATGTCCAGGGGCGACAACCCAGCAAACGCGTCTGAAGAGTTAAAATCTTCTGAATTATTTACATACATTTTATTTGAACTGCATAATAAAAAAACGCGTTATTTAAGAGATCCGCACATCAGAAGTAGAAGAAAATGTCGTATTGTCAACCTATATATATGTCTCCGCGGTCCATTATCCATTATTAAACCACTGGATTGGTCAAGCAGAGGACGATCAACTTACTTACATTGTCACTTCTGCACGCGACAATATGAGAAATGTGACAATATGAGAATCATCATGAAATACGAGTTTATCGTCTGCAGAATAGTTATATAATCCAATCACTGTCGCTTGTATAGAGATTGTATAGCAATTCATGCATTGATTTCATATTTTCCTATGAGAATTATTGCTTATCTGAAAATATGTAGATAGCAAAACAAAACATCAAAGAAATGTGCCACAGGATGCATTTCGAAGGACAACACAGATATTTTGTACATACACGTGTAGTTGTGCTGTATATTTCTTGAAATAAAGATTAGTCGCAATTTACAAGCCCTTAATGTAATATTTATTTTACACGCATACTTTTACTGTAGGAATATATCAATACCGAGGAAGGCATTTGAGGTATGTTTCAGATGAACAACTGATGACGTCAGAGTGTCACAACAACACTTTCCCACGAGACACCGTAACTTTAAAGCCTTTGGAAACGCTTCGTTCTGTAGCATTACTTTAAAAATGTGTCAGAATAAAATGCACCACGAAGACATTTTCCAACAAAATCGGCAAAGAATTGCCAGTGGGGACATGCACTCTGTTTAACAAATGTATGCATTTTAATTTAATGAAATTGGTTATTGAATCTTTTAAAATGTAAAACAATGTTTTTGTTTTTGGCTTTTTTAGTCACAAGTGAGCTTCGTTGTCCTGGTGATCGTTTCGTATTCGGTTGTTCTTTCACACTTTACACCAAATTTATATGACATTTTGTACTAATTCGGTGTTAGAAAGGAAAACAGGTCGGCATTAGATAAAAATTACACACATGTATATTCAAAGGCGGTTTTTCTGAGTGTTTTACAACTTGATAATGGCTTTTGGTTCAAACCAAAGCGGCTGTCATTTTTAACACATGCTCTTTACTGGCCTCATGCGAATCTTCTTTCCTGAACTTCCTAGTAAGTAGGCCTAATCATTTCTATTTTGTCATTAGACAAAAGTTTGACAGATTCTATGTTGCACAATGGATTTTGTATCAACACTGAGCTTGACCGAATCCTAAAAATTTAGAATTTGAATTCGTGCATGTTCATTTCGTTTCGATTTAGTCTCAGACTCGGTTACTTTGATTATGTGAAAGCCCCCGTCTTTTGTTAGGATCGTTGGATATCAGGCGTCCGTTGTCCGTCGGCAATTGCTTCGAATGACTTCTTATCATTAACCACTTCATGAATACTATTCAAATTTGCCAGAAGCATCCTGGAATTACGCTCTCTTAAATTTCTTTAAATGGTTTCGGTTTAATTAACAGCGTGGCCACCAGAGCTAAAATTAGAACAGTCTTTGAAAATCTTTTACTTCAAAACCACTGAGCGAAGAGCTTAGATCTGTGGTGTGAGTCATCGTCTAGTGGACCTCTACCAAGTTTGCTCAACTCTTGCACTTTATTTTTCTGTGCAACAAGTGCGTTCATCTAGCAACCAGTGACTTCCTTAAAAGCTACCAATTCCCTTTAGCAGCAAGTGACTTCCTCAGGTAAGTACACTGATATTCAGGTGAGCGATATATGGTCATCATTGCCCCCTCATGGTTTTATTTGTTGTTTTGTTTTGTTTTTGTTCGTAATCACTTCAGTTTCCTTGTACTAGGGTTTTTGAAATAGCCCTAATTATCGACCAACAATCCACACCTTAAATTTCATTATGTATAATACCAATATACATGTATATCGCAATACATCAGAAGTACTGCGTATATGAAAGAAATGTGAGTTGCTTGTTTGTTATATTTATTAAAATAGTACAGAGCAATGAAAGCATTATTATAAAAAAAATAACTTTTAGAAAATCTCTATAATAGATCAAGCATGTTGGTTTCTTTAAAAAGGCCCGTAATGGCTAGCTGTTGCAATGTGCTGCTAAACCTATACGCAGTTTTATGATATAACGGGGATGCGACCTTGGTCAATGTCCCATATTTGGACTCGACAAGTGGCTTTTTCATCTGCTTCTTCTCATTCTGCTACGTAATTTGATGGTGACGCAAAAGCACTTGCACCAATTTAACTCTGTTATTTTCCCGTTACCAGTTTTATTGGTCATATAAATTATAGTTGCAGCTTTGTTCAGTGCAGTGGTTTTTATTGTTGTATAACATAAAATGACGTTCCGTCCAAGTAGCAAAAGAAGAGGTTACATACGGTTAATTAGACACATCTTCAGGAAAATACGTTGTGATTTTAAATAAAGCCAGTGCACTGAATGACACCTTGATGGGCAGTATGGAAAAGGCTAGTTTAGGGCCGATTACAGGCAATCCGTTCAAATAAAAAGTAAAGTTTGACCGACAGATGGACAAGTGAAACATTAGATATTTGTGAGTGAGGTTATCACTGGCATGCAGGGCCTAGAAATGTGCCAAAAGTATCACAAGGAAACCCGTCTAATCAAAATGCACGGGTCCAATAGTTTCAATACACTACGCTTGGAACAAAACTAGGAAAGTTTACTGCGTAGGAGCGCCTTTTTGTTGCAAGGTCGAACCCACTTTATTGGTTAATTATGGGATTGAATTTTAAGAAAATTTTGATTATTATCAATTCTAACACCATTGAAAATTTCTCTTACATAGCCGAAGAAGGATACGAACATGATATACCTACCAAGTATATCACTCTATTCGCCCGCAACTGTTTAAAATTTCCTACGCTTCCGGTATCGCCAGCAATATTAGCAACAACAAAAATTAGACAATTAGCGTTTTCTTTGAGTAGGGAGTAAAATAGAACAGCCAAAGATTCACGAGATGCACGGAATACTACAAGTTCAATGTTGCGCCTTCATGTAAGCGCAGCAAATAGTACCCCATCGAACATTTTTTTCTTAAATTAACGTGTTAGAATGGAAATATATTTTACTTATGAGTGCTATACCGGTTTGTATATCAGTGATATACTAACCGGTTTATCACTCAAAAGTGAAATATATTTCCTAAACATAATAAAAATCTATTTTCATTTTCATAGCGATGAAATATTTCATCATTGTTTCAGGTGAATACTTTGGTTAAATTTCAATATTTTTTATTAAATGAAACGACATAATAATAAAAAAATTAATCGTCAATAACAACTTGTCCCCGACTTTTGCGATAACTTTGACAATGTCAAAAAGCGCCGATTAATAATCTTTACGACTGTAATTCAAATATTAGGCTGTTAAAACCACTTGTTCAGTTTCCAGTGCAAAAATTAAATTTCTCCAAAATTATATAAATGTATTAAAACATGAAATGTAAAAGTAATGGCTTGAATCAGTGACACAAATAAAACCTACGTAGCAATTCGAGAAAATCTGTTGACACCGTTGGTTAGCTTGGTTTAACAGGACCAATACAAAATATTTTTATACATGTACTGGAATTTCAAAAGCGTTTGTAACAATTTATTATTTTGTAGCGTATAATTTGAAAAGTAAAGAAATGCTTTACAGGAATTAATACAGAAACCTTTATATTTGATGTTTCGTTGTAAAATAATTATGTTCATTTTGGACCGTTCGAAGAACCTTTTTTATCACCAAAATCAGAGAGCTACATGTAGCAGCTTTACGATGTCTTATACCGTTCTTACCCTACCACCACAATCCGTGTAATTTATCAAACTTGCTAAGTATCTATTGAACTGCTTGTAGCTTGTAAGAATTACACAGTTGACACACAAATCACGAGGCATATAAAATCACATGTTTTAAGATAAAGATCACTTGTTCTATAACATGTGTTACGTAAAGCGGGATGAGACGAGAATGAAACAAATTATCACCAGAGACTAACAATGTCTGTAAGATGATATTCCTGTAGAAAAATATGTAATAAAAGACGGACAGAATCACATTGTGCTGTCGACATATTGTTACCAGTGTTTTAGCAAGAGAATCACTTGCTTTTGTAATGCGCATTCTGAAAACTCATACATTGCTTCAAGCCAAGTTTTTCTTCTAAAACTTGAACTTCGGCAAAAGGAACAGACAATCTTTGAACTCCAAAACGTATGACAAAATCTAAGTACTGTAAATAGACTGATAGTTTTGCATGCTAACGATCAAACTGGGAATGTTAAACTTGGAATTTAACCGCTTTTTCGGATAGTCAGGGTCCGTACATTACATATATACGGACCCTGTGATTTCTTTAGGAAAAGTACGTTTCGAATTCCTCTAATTCTCTACCTTTTTGTCGTAGATGGAAAATTCACTTTTCTGTGTGTGCGGCCTATTACCTAATGGCATTTACAGATTACTTTTTTTAGCTTTCATTACAACATAATGGCATTAAGCGTCATTAAGCTCCTTTGTCAGGTGCTGTAAGGGTACTTTTTATGAACTTCTTGGAACTTTTTATACGAATGAGGTCGTGTCAACATACAATCAAATTAAAATCACTGAATCAGTGACGGTAAATCGATTTTGTTAACGAACACTAAATGAAACTGTGCATTTTATAACATACTCTACTATTCTTGCATATCGGATCGGCATTTCCGGTGATTTTGCCCATGCCGAAAAAACCGGTCTGTTTGTTTTTATGATATTTCATCATTTTGATAAGTTTTCATTTAGAATTCTACTTTAAAGTGCAAGACAATATGCAAGAAAAAGTTTCCATCGTGAGACATTTGGCTCAGATGGAAATATCCGTCACCATGGGTTACTGTTTTGCGGGAACTCGACAGAGCTCTGGTATCAGAGATGTCATTTTAACGGAAAAGTGAACGGAAATACGAGGGACGATGAGTGGTTCTAATAACCTTAGCTCACCCTGACACTTTGTGCCAGGTGAGTTAAAAAGGGTTTTTACTTTTACCAAAGGTTTAAATTTAAAAAAAATACATAAATCTACCGGTATTATGTTTAAAGTCATGAATATTTATTTCATAGTATATATTATATCATTCAAAAACATACAATATATATAACATGTGTATTCCAATTTCATTGTGCAACATTTCTGTATTATTTACAGAATACAGCAGTACAAGAGTTTCTAATAAACCCTGCATGCAATAAACCCTGCATGCAACCAAATCTACCCCAAGATTATTATGCATCAGCAAGCCAATATACATGTACATTGTTTTGATAAAAAAAAATACAGAAACATTTTTGGCTGTTTCTCTTTCTTCTAAAAGTCATCTATACTGCAAGAACAATTTTTCTGAAGTTCAACTAATTGAAGTAGTGAGTTTTAACAGGAATCTAAGAGTACAATTCCTGGCTTTAACAAGGGCCAATAAGAAACCTACCTTACAAGTACCTGTTGCAAGAGCCAAGTACAGGACCGTTGACATACTTACTCTAAAACAACACAACACATTTCTGATCTGTTGGCAGAACAGATTGTTCGGTGCAAGCCTAATTTTCAGCGAAAAAATCATTGAATGCTAAATGACAGGTTGACTGCTACAGATTTAAGAAATATAATTGCTCAAAGACCATCTATTTCTAAGAAAGTAATTTATCACTTGTTTATACTCCTAGCAGTATGAATTCTGCTAAAGATATAACAAATATATAATTATGTAAATGATTTTTATTCTCAAATAAAGTGAAAATCTGTAAAAATAAATTCTTTCTTGACTATCCAAATTCCTCCATTTCCGTCAAGTATATTTTCTATTTTATCTGTCAATAAGCTAAACGAATGGGTATGACTTGTTTCCTGTTTCATTCAAGCCATACATCTTTCTTGACCATTAATCAAAAAGGTCATTTTGAAGGGAAAAATACAAAGGTAACTTGAAGATAAATATGTTAATAAAAACTCACTACCACAGATTAAAATTTATAATTACATTTCTAAAAAAAATTATACAACAAAAATAAATCAAGAAAGGCTGACCTGATGAATTTGATATGTATTCTGTAATGCTGATATGTTCAATATATATATCTTTGTTAAGGTCTATAGTATAGTCTTATATAACATTTTTATTAATACAAAACTTTGATAGAAAACTTCAGCAGTTAAAATTACAATGTACTACCCTACATTTGCACCATATAAAGAACACAAAAGTTTCAGTTCCATACAAAAGTTAATAACTGGCTTCATACAACAGTCTTAAAATAAATTGAGACATAAGTAATTCCAGAATTTGAGTATTTGAAAAGTGACAAAAACAATTTTGAGTATTCAAACAGAAACTAGAACTGTCACAAGAAAGACGACATTTTGTGGGGGTATAAAAGCAACTGTATTTATTTACAAATGAGTGTTGTTACCATTATCCTGCAGGTTGCGAGATATTCTGCCTTTGTGACCAGTGCAGATCATGATCAGTTAAATGTGCACGCTGATCAACACTATTCACTATTCAGTCCGTAAATTAACAGATACTCACACCTTGAACAATTAATAGCACTACCCAAACTGAAAAAAATGGACAATTGCATTTAGAAATCTGGCAGGGTAAAAATTGAGCACTGGAAAAAGGTAAATAAATAACTAAAACAAGTTCTCTCTTGCAGTAACATTAATTGCATTAACAGTAATATTACACATGATTTCCCAGACACAGTTAATCAGATTAGGAAAAGAAAGTTTGATTAAGAGTGTGCCTAATATAATGCCAATCACTTTCTTGTGTAGCCCAAAAAAAAACACCAATCAATTAAGTGTAAGAAATGAGATTCCATATATACCAACACCACATGCGTGTTCCTTAAAACCAGATTGTGTCTGTGAAAGCGGAATCCACTCTCACGAAATTGCTGTACTGTTGCCAAGACATCTAAAAATAACACTAATACGCAGAAAAAGCTTGGAATTACTAGTAATAAACCAGAAAAACATCACAGGCAGCAAAATGTATGAAAATATGTTGGTCTTTTTTTTAGAACTACCTATTATAGTTAAAGTACATTTAAAAGTACATATTATTTTGGGATTGTTAACCATTTTTCAGAATGCAGAGTCTACTTTTTAAAATTCTTACCCTGCCTCTTTGTAACAGTGCAGACCATGATTAGCCTACACATCCATGCAATTATGCAGTCTGATCATTATCTGCACTGCTATATAGGTATTAAAGTGGTAAATGTTCATGGAGCATCCCCTTGAACAATCCAAAATGTACTAGTAAAGGTTCAAACTGAAATATGGATAAATTCATTTTAGAAAATTGATAAGGTAAGTTTTAAAGAAACAATATTAGCTGTGATTTATTAACCAATATAAGACATGAAAAATATCTGTTGTATAATCTAAAACGAGTGGCTGTGTTTCCTGTATAAACATAAAGGGAATTACTTGTATTTCACTTTATGGTAAAATACTCGTATTTCTCCAAAACGATGTGCAGTCAAAGACATAACCAATAGCATTTTGTGTTTTACAGTAACAATGATGGTACTGCTACATGTTCAATAAAGTTTGAGGTAGGTTTTTTAAAGAGCACAACTTATTAGAACCGAAATAATAACTGTGTCTCTAGGCATCTGAACTCCTAACTGTATTTTATTCACTAATAAAGTACAGGTACACACTTATTTCTTAAACAATACCAGCAGTATCAATTGAAATAATCAAATACACAAGCTTCAAATACAATCAAACTTGTGCAAAACTTCCAGTCTAAGACTACAACAAAAGCAGACATTTAAAGCAAATATTTACAGGTTTATGAGCCTGTGTATACAGTCACTTGAGTTTAGCACTTCGGCACTCCACATTATTATTATAATATTAAACAGTCAATTTTACAATATTAACATTTACACTTTACAGAAACTCTTGTTAAACACAACCTTCAAATAATAACCACCCTGTAAACAAAGACCAGCAGGGAGTAAACAATGCACTACACATCTGTAATAAATACACCTGTGAATAAAGACCACTTGTTCACAAAGACCACAGCAACTTCTTCCTGCAAGGTGTCCTTGTTCACGAGTTTTACCGTAAACCTATTTTTCACACATCATCAACTACCTGTTTTAGGCAGCCATTTTTGTTTTTATAACTCAACTGGATAACAGACACAGGTTTGACTGTACATTCAAGGATAAATCAGCTTCTAGCTATAAAACATCTAGTTATTAGTAGTTATTGTCAAGGTGTTACTGTATTAAGGAAAATGTTGATTGAAATAAAAACATCTAAACAACCAACAGTGTAGATCATGATCTGACTTCAGAGATACAAAATCTTGGTATGGTCCACATTTACAGGGATGTTGTTTTCGCTTTTAAAAAACAGTATTTAAATGTGTGAAGCAATACCATCATAAAGAAATCTGTGTTAATAATTCAAATCTACAGAAATTCTTGAATATTTCTTACATGTTTCTAAAATCTCGTTCAATTGAGGTGAATCCCATATCATGCTTGCATGAGTACATTACAATCATGGGAAGAATGCAGTAATTACTATTTTATTACTATCTGTAATGCACTCATATTGATTGGTAAACCATCAACCAACAAAACTGAATATTGCCCTTGATCTAATTGACCTTGTACATACAAGAAAATAGCTACATGTATCACTCAACATGATAAATACCCCAACCAAAGCACCTTGTTTCTATTTTTTGTATAAACATATCTATATAATTAATCACTAACAGAGTTATGGACTGGCAGAAAGTGAATTCAATCTCTATACTGGTGTCCTACATGTTAACCGGACGTTCAGTTATCCGGACAATTTCGATTTGCACGTAATTAAACAGGTATCCTTTGATCCAACGTGTAATGAAGATACCCAGATCATGAAGATGCTTTCCGTGCCTGTGACAGTGTAGTCAACCTATCACTTAGGTGAACAACATTAATATATTTGATATATATGTACTGCATTTGCCTTATGTTTTGATTGCAGACGGCCATTGTCACGTGGGGGCTTAATATATCAATGCACATGCACACCTGCGGAAATGTTTAGCGATATCAACATTCCGTTTCAACATTAGTTTCAATAAATGTTTAACAGTTGGGAATGGGGAAGGCCTTGGGAATCATAAAGAAAATGCTAAAATCTTAAAAAGTGATAGTTTTCGTTAAATTCATACTGAAAGCATTAAATAACACATTTAGAACATGAAGACCCAAATCAGACCTTGGTTCAGGATTAATGCTATAAAAAGTAACCAGTTGCTTTTTCCGAGAATGACCCTGGTTTACTTTTAGCTGTACAGAGCATAATGTGAGAAAATCAACCGGAAAGAAAAAAATATGATAAAATAACATACTTTTTACACAAATAAACAATTGTCCGGATTATTGAACGGACGTTGCATATTTCGGGGACGTTTCACTGGTTATTGTATTACTCGGATTGAACTAGAAAACATATTGTGTGACCTCTGCTAAAGTATACGGATGCGTACATCTGAGACCGAAGTTCATTTTGTGACAATTTCGTGTTTCTATCTGCGATATTTACAGAATTATTTAGAAAAATGTCCCGTTTCTGTCCGATTAATTGAAAGAAACCAGTATAGAGTTCGTAAACAGTTTTAAATCTAGCCCTCAAAAATATGCAATCAGTACTTACATCATACTGATTTAGAAATTTGGATGCAAATGGGGGGGAGCTCAGTATGGTTACAGAACATAAGCTGTGTCAGAAGTTACTTGTACTGAAACAGGCACAGTTTGATGAAAATTGCACTGAAAGATACAGTGTCAGAATTAACTAATACTTATAGTCTAATAATATAACATTGAGCAAGGACTGACACAAAAATATGAGATTCTCATGTAAAATTCATTTAACAGCATCAACATATATGTATATAACAGCTCCTTCTAACTCACTTAAAACACTCAACAATTAACATACATGTATAGTACATGTATTACACAGCTTTTAAAGCAGCTTGATATGAAGAATAATCAAAATACAGCTGTCCCTGTCTTAAACAACCAACTAAGGGAGACAACTTGTGGTCAGTTGATGCAGGTGACACTCCCTGTTTGGATGTCACAATCACAGATGTTCAAGGTAAGTGCTTAAACTAGGTATGCTTTTAATGTGTTTTCCTTGTGCAATTTACATGCTTAAAACATTATTGTAATTAGTTAGATCCGCACCAGTATCACGGCAATTAACCCGACGCCAGGTGTCAATCAAGTGACCTAAATTATAACCAATCAAAATTCGACTTAACCTATGACAAATAAATGCACATGGAAAATGTTTGAATGGGATCTTTTGTTACAAATACTCCGACATCAAAAAAGGGGCAAGGATATTGCATCATAGGCGTCACGTCAATTGTGTTTTAGACATGACACAGATACTTCCACAAATATGCAAGTGATAGTTTCAGTAATTACTGGTAAATCATGCATTTCATGACAACTTTGAACTTAATACTCCAGGGTATTTATAATCTACTTATAAAAGTGCATTTCAGCTGTCATGAAAGAAGGTTATTAATTCTTTGAAAGACCATTTTGCTATAAAAAGTATTAGTGGAATTACCCCAGAGTTATTATAGTAATGGACATTATTTCAATTTAAAAGAGGAAATACTTTATTCACTTCTTCCTTTGTAAACTTTAATTAAAAATTTCCTTTCTCTATTTGTGACAAACATTGTAATACCAATGTAAAATCTAGATAGATGCAGGGCCTACTTCTTTTTATAAAGCTGTAAATCAATAAATGTTCCCATTCTATAATGTTGGGCACAAACTCGCTTTCCAATTTTCATTTCAACAAAGTGAAACCGTATGCAATAATTCAAATTATTTCTGAAGTAAACTTAAACTTTTTAAAGTACATGTATTCTGGAACTCACTGTCCCTCTCCTCAGGCATGACAACATTTGGAATGAGTGTTCAAGAGCAATTCAATAAACTAAGGCAACTTTCCTCATAATTAAACTAAACAAATATTTTTATATAAATTTTTAATTTTTTTTCAGTCAACAGTTCATGTGGTTAGCGCATGGATGTTGAATCTCCCTTCATTGTATATAACCCCATGAGTTGTAACTTAAGATAAAGTGTCATGCTCCAATCCTTCAATTATTATATGAACAAATGTAATTACTGCACCCGTCATGTTCAATGGAAATTTATCACTACCACTACTGATAGTTAGTTTGTTTTCGCTTTTCTAAACAAGGCAAAACGGGCAAATATTTTTTATCCCTGTAAATATCCTTGTTTCATCCTTGGCTTAGAAAGTGATCAAATTTTGTCAGGGAGTGTATATAAAATATGCCTGTATCATTTCTTTGAGAAAATGTTAACCACCACTCTTGCAGCTGTCAGCTCTCAGATATCTAAGAATGTGCTTTAAATGACACTTCTCTTAAGGAGTGCACAATCTACATCACAACAGTAATTATAGTATTTCTATACATAGCAAAGGTGGGCCTAAACAGGTGTATATTAGTTCAGTAACATTTTAACTCCATCCCTAAACAAATAGCTATGGTATTACATTGTAGTTACTTTATAGTTTGCTTTTACACTTTGGATGCCTGTGTATTTCTTGATTATGACCAATCGATGTAATAAGCTTTACTTCTCATTCTATACATTTGTATATTGATTTTGGCCAAAAGAATCTATTTCATACTTTAAAGTTTATCAAATTACATGGCAACATTTATATCATCTCTTATTAACACTTACCAAGTGTCTAGATGTGTCACATTTTGCATCTATTACCATTCATACATTCAAAGCTATGACCTATTCTATGAATAAAAATCTTCTTATTATGAATATAAGTCTCCAATAAAACAAAAACAAATAACTGTCAAAAAATGAAGAACATTTCATTGTTTCCTATATTTTTTTTCTATCAGGCAAAACAGAAACACTGAATACTGAGGCCCTTACTAAGCTTATTCAATACATTTTGCATACAAAATAGCACAGCTAAATGGATTATGCCTGATCCAGGTCCAGTGTAGCAGGGGTGTCTGTACTGTCATTTATATCATCTCTTATTAACACTTAGCAAGTGTCTAGATGTGTCACATTTTGCATCTATTACCATTCATACATTCAAAGCTATGACCTATTCTATGAATAAAAATCTTCTTATTATGCAATTAAAGTAAATTTTGTCAGATAGAAATCCAAAGCCGTGCAAACACAGCCGAACATCAGATCTGGCTTTAAGGAATGCCCATCACTTTTACTTAAAATGTCTGCAAGAGTTTATTTTCAATATTACAAGACATGAAACAGTCACACAGTAGTCTGATCAAAACAGCATTGCTACAATTTATTGGTATAGATAAGAAAACTTTGAACTTTTTAGTTTAAGTCCAGTTTTTTTCTACTAAATACATGTGCCTTTTGAGCCTTTACACCCTGTGTAACTTTCATCCAAAATATAGTGAAAGGTCTGATTAAATGTGTCATTCTGAATAACATACAATATTACCTTTATAACACTGGTCTAAGTGCATAAAGCTTATAACCTTTATAACACTCCTGATATTAAAGCATCATGCTTATATGTAGTGTATTAAGTATATAACCTTGATAACACTGTGAGTGCATAACTTTTACATTGTAAATACCATATTTAGTGAACTTATCAATAACTATATCAAAATGTGTAAAAATTTACAAACTATCTAACACTACAATATTGCAATATCACAAAGTCAGCTACTGTCACTATATCCCAATCTCAGTTGATATGATGATATATTACCCCCTGCCATATAGTATATATCTTGGCAGTGGATTTTGTCCTGCTGCTATCAATTGGAATGCATCATATCCTGATGTTTGGGCTTGGAATGCATTATATTCTACGATCATGTCCTGTAGTAATACATTGCCACAACTTTAGCGTTGCGTTATGTCCTTTAACTATGTCATGGAATGTATCATGTCTTGGCAAAATAACACTGAATTTGTTAAATCCCATTATATCATGAGCTGTTTTATCCTCTGCACTGACATATTTGATTTGACGTGTTACAACCATACTAACAACACAGATTTAACATTCTATACAACCTAGAAGGGCCTCATATACAAATAAATGAACATTTATCTTAAAATATTTAAAGCTTCAACAAGTCTAGAAAGTTAGACTAATATATTGCAGCCATCAATTAATTTTTTCTCAGATTCGGATCTGTAGGTCTTCTGCTACATTTTTGTACATTATAAAAAACTGTAATTTTTAATTTCAATACATGAATATAAGTCTCCAATAAAACAAAAACAAATAACTGTCAAAAAATGAAGAACATTTCATTGTTTCCTATATTTTTTTTCTATCAGGCAAAACAGAAACACTGAATACTGAGGCCCTTACTAAGCTTATTCACAGCATTTTGCATACAAAATAGCACAGCTAAATGGATTATGCCTGATCCAGGTCCAGTGTAGCAGGGGTGTCTGTACTGTCAGAGTGTGGATCTTCCATGGTCATGTACGCGTGCTCACTGTCATGTTCCTCGTGCAATTTCCCGTAGTTAAACTTATTGCTCTCTCCTTCCCCTGGTAAACCAGTTACCTGAAATAATAAACAAAGTTTTAAACGGACCTGTCTATCTTTCAATTTGTTACTTTCCATAATAACTATTCTTCCAAAGAATGCTCACTGGGAACTTACAGACAGAATAACAAACAATTCAGATCAAGACAGATGAGCACTTTGATCATGATCTACACTGGTTGTAAATGTAAAGTCACATGTCATGGGATGGATAAAAGTTTATCAGTTCTCAAATAAAGCAGTCCATACTGATATAATTTTTAAACTAAAGTGCAACTTGTAAGGAGCGAAAACTCTTGGGAACACTGGAATGTGATTGTTGTAGAAGAGCCCGGTTCCTTATATAAAAGACTAGATGGGTGTTCAGTAGAACACTTGTGTCGCCCTCTTACACTTTGTCAGAATAACCAATAATTTTGTGACAAAATCTAAGTACAAAAAGGGGCATAACTCTGTCAAATATGACCTTGACCTACTAAATTTGGTGGCATCAGAACCCTTTTGACATAAGCAATACAATTTGAAAGTTTGATAAAGAAATCTTAAGAAATGGCAAAGTTATAGCAAAAATCTAAGTATAAAAAGGGGCATAACTCTGTCAAATATGACTTTGACCTACAAAATTTAGAGCATCACGACCCTTATGTCATAAGCAATGCAATTTGAAAGTTAGATGAAGAAATCTTAAGAAATGGCAAAGTTATAGCCAACGTTAAGTTTTCGTGACAAAATCAAAATACAAAAAGGGGCATAACTCTGTCAAATATGACCTTGACCTACTAAATTTGGCGGCATCAATAGCAAAAATCTAAGTATAAAAAGGGGCATTATTCTGTCAAATATGACTTTGACCTACTAAATTTGGCGGCATCATGACCCTTTTGTCATAAGCAATACAATTGTTAAGTTTGATGCAGAAATCTTAAGAAATGGCAAAGTTATAGCCAAAGTTAAGTTTGTGTGACGGACGGACCGACGGACGGACCGACAAAGCGATTCCTATGTATCGCCTTTTCTCCAAAAGGGCGACACAAAAATGTGTGTCTTTTTAGAGAGGTTGTTGCTCCTGGGAGGTGTTGTACGAGGAGGTTGGATAGTGCAGTCTAACCTGTGTTGAAGACCACCTCAATATAAAGACCAACCAGTGAATACAGACCAACAGGGAGAACAGAGTATGCTATTCATCTTTTAGAAACACCTATGAATAAAGGTTGCCTGCAAACAAAGACCACAATTGGTGCTTCACAACAGTGGTCTTTGTTCATAGGTTTGACTGTTACCATTCATGAAGTTTTATAGAAATTATAAAACAAAATTCACTTAGTGAATATTAAAAACCTTGTTTATGTTACACAACATTAGCTTATTAAAGCAAGACAAGAAAGCAGTTCAAAGTGTACATACCCGTTGTCCACTAGCATACTGAGGGTTCTCAAAGGCTACTGTCTGACTCCCAGTTAGCTTGGGTTTACCAAGTCTCCTGTTAACAGAAACAACAACATTATTTCAGTAGGAAAACACACCCGAGTCTAGCAAATTTATTCCCTGTAAAATAGTCTGGCTAAAATATGAAATCTTGACAGTGAAGTCGCTGTTTTATCCCTTTTACTGTAAATGATACTAAAACACACTTCTGATAATAAGACGGCCAAGATGGCCCTATTGCTCCATGATAATGCACTGGTACACTGTTCAGTGGTAATGCACACTTATTTGGTAGAGCTGCATTTAGAAGTTTCATAACATCCACCCTACAGCCATCTCTCCCTGTGACTTTTGGTTATTAAACCCATACATCAAACCATATCTGTGTGGCTGCCAGTTTGAAAGCAGCAGTGCTGTTGGAAGTGTTCAGTATCAGTATGTTAACAGTATACCTACATAGCACTGAAAAAATGCATTTTCTGAAATGGGTTTCCTGTCTTGAAAAATGTGCACTATACAAGGGAGGATACTTGGAGTGACATAGTTTTTAATAATGTACAAAACATGACATCTAGAATATTCACAAGATTTTTCAATGATTTGACCTGTTGAACAAGTGTTCACAAGGTAAATGCGGACATTTAGATGACGGAATTCTGGTAATCAAAATAGCTCACCTACGGCACAAAGTGCTCTAGCTAACAGTGGTACAAAAGCACACATTTATAATGGTACTCAACCAGACTTTTGTCAAAAGAATTGTACTAAAAATATCTTTTTAATCTTGGAATGAGTGCTTCAATAAATCAGATACTTTCTCATCAACTAACAAATTTACCATAAAGAATACTACCTGAAGAGTAAAATGGCCACAACACCAATAGTAATAAGGAAAACCACGCCCAAGACGACACCAACGGCAATACCTACAGTCTCGTTACCATTCTGAGATTGTGGCGAGGGCTTCACATTGGTCTTACTGCCAACTGTAAACAAACATGTTTCCATTAGTTAAAGAAAATTATACCATAAATAAGTAAATTCAGTGGACTTACATCCCCTGCTAAATGAAACAAATAATTGAAAAGAACAACTGAAAAGTGTACTGCCTGGTGTTTTATTTCCGGACGAAAATGACACATTTTCTATATTCGTCGGGTTATTATTTAATGAACATGGACCAAATTTTCACCACACCTCATCCCTTCCATAACAAGACTATGTTTACCTTTTTGTTTTGCGACAACTTCCGTTTTACATAATGAGGCCCCGAACAGGGTTTACTTTCAAGTATGTTTTTAACATAGTACAGGATACATTTCCAGACACTTTGGAAAAGGCCTTGTACTTTCAATTTTTGTCAAAATGAGCAATGTTATTATTTTGTTTTAATTTTGATTAAATGCTGGCTTATTTTTGTTTTTTTCGAGCAATATTATACGGCTTACAGGAAAATAGAAA
Organism: Saxidomus purpurata; assembly: GCA_022818135.1. Classification (NCBI taxonomy): domain Eukaryota; kingdom Metazoa; phylum Mollusca; class Bivalvia; order Venerida; family Veneridae; genus Saxidomus; species Saxidomus purpurata. The sequence goes on along the minus strand of JAFMSR010000002.1, from coordinate 25,702,455 downwards.
CTACTACAACCGATATTGTACGCAGGTAGGTATAAAAAGCGAAATGGAAATTTAACGGCAAAACGGGCGAAAACGAACAGGTTTGTTCGAGTTGCTTCCCTTTGTTTTGGAAAATTGGACTTTCAATGTCTAGCGTCTTCTATCCTTTATAAAGTTGATTATAATTACAAAACATTTTTGGTGCACAAATATAAAAGGTTTACCTGTTGTAACCCTGATAACGTTTGTCCGAGGCCCCTCACCATCTGAACTTACAGCTGCCACTGATATCAAGTACTTGGTGTTAGGTGACAGATTTATCAGTCTTGTAGAAGGCTTTATGGGATTAACCTGACGAACAAAACAGCTTATTGTATGTAAATGAGCGAAAAATATTCATGGTCCCAGGTTAAAAAACTTGGCATAAGAACCAGTTTAAAATCTCTGGATTCTGATTGGCTAGATGTAAACTTACTTTCAAAACTGACCAATCAATTTTGAGACAAGTCTCAGAGAATAGTTCAGAGCAATACATCTATGATTTTTGTGCTTTTTAGTCTCATTCTAAACATTAATTTACTTAAGTAAAGGCATGTTATTAACAAATGAATTTCCATTATTTCTCTTCTTGAGGTTAACTGTATACATTTGCCAGGCTCTACTGGGAAACAAGTAAATCTTAACCAGTATCAGTCGCTCTCAAAACATCAATCTCCCATCACTATGCTACAAGTAGCCAGTTATTCATATCAGCTGAAACAGGAGATTGAGGCATGTGTTGTATCAAGTGCCTTTTTCAAAGAAACACTTCATGTGGCCTGTTATAGGATCAAACTCTGGTCCTCATATTTGCTAATAATGAACTCACAAAAATAAACACCAGGCAGAGTTGAAAAAAAATCATGACCCCAAAATTTAGGAACCAACAGTATCATCACAACAAGAGGGCCAAGATGGTCCTATATCGCTCACATGAGTACATGAGTACTTCTGATCCAATGTGACCCAGATTCAACCTTGACCTATACAGTCGACTCTCGTTATCTCGATTTTTTTGGGACCAAAGAAAATAAGTCGAGATAACGAAAAATCGAGATAACCGAAGTTGGATAAACTATGTTCAATAGTGGATGGGAGGGGGGTAAGGAAGATTATTGTAGATAGAAAGGCGTTTGCTTCTTTCTACCATCGTATGATCTGTGTAATACACAGGTTGAAAACGAAACTAGCTCATAGGTTTAAATCAACTAAATGTTCAATTCATCTGATTCATGTTGCCTTGCATCCCGGTGCCGAAAGATTGGGTCCTTCTCCAAAACTCTCAGCGTTTGCCGATCCAGATATCCTCCCGAGTTGGTTACCGGGCCCTTCTCTGGGTTCGGACAAGTTCAAGACTTCTGCCCTCCGACACGACTCTTCCATTTTTTTTTTCAATATCGAGATGTTCTCTGTCTAATGTGTATGTATTGTATGTGACACGATTTATAATTGATAGAATAAATTTTCTCAGTTTTGACACAATTCAATACAAATTACCCATTCCGCATATTACACAGCTTACGTCGCAAACAAACAATTAATTAATTTTGGGTCGTTAACCGAATCACTGAGTGAATAGCCGCGCGTGGTGTTTTTCGTACCTCTGACAACAGACGACAATTGAGCGAATACAATCGCGTGCAGCTTTTCGCACCTTGTTTGGCAGGTGATAAATGTTAAATCAAGATATCGGATGTCAAAATAGAGGAAATTTCATAGTTGGGGATCAAAAATTTAGTCGAGATAACGAAAAAATCGAGATAAACAAATCGAGATATCCGTAGTTGATTTATATAGAACAAGAAGGGAAAAAATCGGGACCAAGAAAATCCAGTCGAGATATCGAAAAATCGAGATAACCGAAGTCGAGATAACGAGAGTCGACTGTATATCATAAATACAAACATTCTGTTTGACCTACAGATCATCAAGACAAACATTCTGGCTAATTTACATGATGATTGGCTATAAAATGTGATCTGTATGATCATGTTTTTCTTTGAATTGAGTAGGTGACCTTGTTTTTGATCCCCAAAGTGACCCAGATTCGAACTTGACCTAAAAATCATTGAGATAAACATTCTGACATATTTTCATGAAGATTTGGTAATAAATGTGGCCTCTAGAGTGTCAACAAGGTTTTTCTATGATTTGACTATGTGACTGAATTTTTGCCCTAACATGATGACCTAGAGTTCATCAAAACATACATTCTCACTATGTTTTAACATAATTAGGTAACAAGAGCTATGCCTCATAAGTAACAAATGTCCCCAAAGAGGTGTCTAACAGTTTGTATACTTGACTGTCAAGGTGTGGAACCAGTACTTGTACATGACACTTTATCTTCATATGCTGAAGAATTGTTCCAATTCATTTTATATCATTCAATGTATAACATAGTTACAATTCGGAAATGAACCTGTGTATATATACAGGATTCTAAACTGGCTGACATTTAACTAACTTGTATGTGCTGTGGCCATGGTCAAGGCCTGAGTTAACCACTACCACCAGAGTACAGGCTGTTGAATGCTCATTGGATATCTCACCAGGAAAACTAGCTGATACTGACTGGAAATTGCACTTAGGTAAATTTCTCCTTTTTCGGCATCAAAATTCTTTTTTCTAGGCATGATGAAGACTTGCTGGGGACTCATCCAAAAAAGAAACTACATATGTAGTTTTTGGACGGTCCTTGATAAAATCCCTTTCAAATCAAATCAAATTAAAAGCTGACCTTTAAGTGTGACCTTGACCTTCAAGGAAAGGACCCAGGAATTTCATGTGCCATGTCATCTACATGTGCTCTACCTAGTTTTTAGTCCCACGTGATCCAGTTTCAAACTTTACATACAGTTCATCAATAGATACATTCCGACAGATTTTCATGACAATTGGGTGATAAATGTGGCTTTTAGAGTGTGATTTGAGCAGGTGAATTAGTTTAGACCCCATGTGTCTCAGTTCCGAACTTGACCCAGAGTTTATCCAAGATAAATGGGTAAAAACTGTGGTTTCCAGTTTTTTATGACTTGACCAGTTAACATAGTTTTTGGCCCCACCTGACCTAGTTTCATAAATTGACTTACAAATCATGGAAAAAAAGACCTGATATGTCTCCCTTCATCCGTTTTTCTTTTACCACCTTTTTGTTTCTTTTCTAGAAGGCCACATTGTAAATAAGTTTTGTATGTTTTGAACATTGCTTTATGTGTAAACCTTCTTTAAATAAAGACATTATTATTATTATTATTATTATTATTATCCCCTAAAGTAGCTTTTTGTAGCCAAAAACAGGAGAAATTTACCTGACTGCAATTTCTAGTCAGTATCAACTAGTTTTCATTATACCAAGAACAAGTCACTGCTGGGCGGTGCTCTAGAGGTATTGGTATCCTAGGGCTCAACCACTGGCTGCATGGCATTAGAAGCTCTAAGGGAACAGTATTAAGGACAGCAAAACTGACAGTACGATGTTTCCACTCCCTAAGGCTCACACCGTCCTCCAAAGTAGCTTCTAACATGATGCGACACTATGGTCTTGCCAACGTAGGGGGTACCAGCGCCATGACCAACAGACTTCCCAGAGTACACGCTGCCAAAACACATCCTCGATCTACCATGTACCATAGTAAAGATGTAAATTTTGAGTCAAAAAGTAGGTCACTCATGAGGCCAATTCAACCATGATGTGAGTAACCTAGCCCTGAGTAGGGCTTGTTCGAACATGGATAAAGGAGGAAGCCCTAAAAAGGGCCCTCCTGCCTCCACCCAGCACAATCACTGTTAGTGAGGTCTTGCCAAGCCAGCTGCCCCCATCCAGTCGCTGTTATAAAGTGTGTTGGTCCCCCACCACCCAGCATACCTCACCGGCACGTGGAGATTCTGCAGATAGTCTTCCTTGTCAGCAGTGTTGTCACTTTGTGCTGTGGTGAAACAAATGGCCCTTGTCAGGGTCAGCCCCTCATCGTTAGCCAAGGCTCCAAAAATCACAAGACCAAAGTTGGACAGAAGTTCAATAAGTTTGTTGTGTTTGGTCTGGTGTCCGAGGAGACCCTACGCCTGCTCTGCGACACGCATGCCTAGAGGGGCTTAAAGCAGGCCTGATGAATGATGTGGCAATTTTCATAATAGAGGGGTCAAAATTATATGTGGCCTCTAGTTCTCAAGGTTTTTCAATTATCTGAGTTGATGAAGAAAGATTTCTTGACCAATATTCAAGATTACTGGGTGCAAAATGTGGCTTCTAGTGTGTTCACCAGCATATTGTGGATGGACGGACGATAGACATTCATCTATCCTAAAAGCTCAACGTGAAATGTGCTAAAAATCAGGAATGTATTAAGAAAAGTTAACTGCTTACTTTTTTGGTTTGTCCACCATCAGACTGAAAATGCACAGCATATTTCAGTACTTTAAGTTTTGTGGTGGGCGGTTCCCATGTCACATCAATACTTATATCAGGTAACGGTGTTCCACGGAGATTGCTGGGAGCTGGTGGAACCAGACCTGAAATAAATTATGAAAGACATTAGTGAATTACCTCCCTAATGTACTCTCTGGGAGCAATTTGGTACTCATAATTTGAGCAATTTGAGTTGACGACAATCAAGTGATGATAATAGCTCATTATTTTTTTAAAACATCAGACAAGCTAATAAAACAAAATCAACAACAAGATTAATCAACAATACATTTTACACTCTTATTATTGTGGCACATGAAAATAGTGTAAAATCATATATGAAAAGAACATTTTGCCTGCAACAATTTATTTTCCCGCCGACCGAATAACATTTTCAAATTACTATACACGAGTTACTATACATTACCCGAAACTTTAACAGTTGCATTTTCAGATAACAAGCTGGACCCAAAATCATTAATGGCAACCACCCATACAGTGTAGGTTTCTCCTTTCTTGATCAAATCAGCTTGCAGATCTTTGGATCGAGATTTTGAACTCTACAAAACAGACACAAAACTTAGTATGCATACTCTTCAATCTTTCCAATACAATATAAAACCTTTTATCGAAATATAAAAGATTCGCCATGGCCTTGATTTTAAAATTAAAATAAGAGTGATGAACTCTACAAATTGGAATGGTGACAAAAATGATGATTTACTGTGATTATTAAAATAAAAAAAAATAAAAAAATTACACAAAATTACATGGGTTCACAGTACATTTTTGTACATGACTGTATACAAAAACAGTATTGTAACTTACTGCAGCATCAAATGTCTGCTTTAATGAATTTGATTGGTAGAAAATATGATAGACGTTCACTTTATCTGCATTCTTCTCTGGGGGATCCCAATGCACTCGTAATGTGTCGTACAGTACTTCTGCATGTACATTTCTTGGCTGGGATGGAATATATTCTGGAAAAGTGAAAAACACAAAAATTTTAACTTAGCCACTATTTCACATAACAATTAATTCTGTATCAAGAACCAAAATAAAACAGCAGCAGAAATTTACAAGTTACATGTAGAGCATATGTTGTCAGGATTTCCAGTCTCTTCTGATTGCCTAAAGCATTATAATAATCAAGTAGATCATTCTCAAATATGACCCTTTCTCCACCTTCTGTGTTTGTGTTCAGATGAGACAAGGGAACAAGGGGGAAAATCTAAACTGTTTTCTACCAGTACCTTCTGGACTTTTCATTATGCAACATTTAAGAGTGTATGTACTGGGTTACTGCACATACCTGAGTCATCTACAGTGAAGGTAACATTCATCAACAATCAACAGAAGGCTCAAACATCTAGAACAACAATTTTTAGCCCTTACCTTAATTCAAGCACTTGATACATACCTTTCTACAGATTGTGTAATACAGACTTCTAAACTGAGTAGAAGAGAAACTTACTCATTCCTCCAGTTACGCAGTTAATAAGCGTGTCTGCAAATGGCATGCATACTAGCAGTTCAAGCTGATTGTCGTGGTCGGGGACGACTCCAGCACAGAATGGCATACAGTACTCTTGTACTCCTTTTTCCGTACAACATTTAGAGTGATCTTTACCGTCTATAATAAAGATATGTTATTAGATATACTGTTGGTATTTCTAGTTTAATTTGGTTGGGTATGAGCCGTGGAGGATGTGCTGATGGAGTTAATTCTATGCTGATGATCTATCATAATAAACGTAGCACCATTCAGAATCCTTCATCTGACAAGTACTTTTAGAAGGCTACAGTAAGTTAGTTCTTAAATGTTTCCATTGCCTTTGTTTCACAGTTACAAAATGATAATCCCTTCTAGAAAAAAAATTTGTTTATGGGGCAAAAGCCAGGATTTGAACTTATACATGTACAACCAAGTAAGGTATGACTTATCACACCTAAAAAAAAGTAAGAACACCTTGGACCAACACAATGACCCAAAATAAGAATGCACAAATAACAAATATCTTAGCGATAACTAATCACATCAGGACAAAGGTTATAAACATAAATTACACGTGACAACACTTACTATATACACTATTAGGGCCAGTTTTTTTATGGCTGCCCCCTGCATAAACACCTGTTGTGAAATGGTAACTGGGCAAAACAAAGATTCAAAATTGAACCAATCAGCAATATTGCTAAACAATGTCAAGAACTCATAATTAGAATGGTATTTTTGGTCTTTTCCTTTGTTTCCCGTGTACATAAGAAATACACATATAAACTTTCATGTCTTTTACAAAATCAAAGTCTCACCTGCGGCACATGTGAAGAAGTCTGTAAGATATAGTGCACAGTGTGTCAAGGAGGCATCACTTATTATGTTATTGATGTCGATAGTGAATGAACAGATGTGTAGAGCGCAGTCATCTGGTACCCCCTTTGAGCGGCAACAGTCTGTAAAATACCGTCAAAATTTTGACAGTTCATAATATGAGTGTTTTCATTCAAACTATGTTTAAATTATTTTACGCCTTATCTCTGTCTATTTTATGCTTTTGATCTATCTTTTATATGCTGACTTAAAATGTAAGTTCATGAAGAATATATATAGCAACTCTTGATGGCTGCCTCCTGGAGTTATGACCAGTTCCTAGGCCAAAAGCAGAGATTGTTGGAGTTGCAGTCAAAATCTGTAGACTGGATTCGTACCAATGAACTCAAGGTTAGAGTCACACAACATGAAGGTAAAAGAAAATATTGTAAATAAAATCCGACTGCTTCAATACACAGTTTCTCAAATTGATCTGCCCAATCCCTATATATCTTGTCAGCACCATGAATTGTTAACAAGAGGGCCATTATGGCCCTATATCGCTCACCTGAATACCAGTCCACTTGCCTAAAGGGTGTGGTCAATTTTGACCCAAGAGGCATGATTTGAACAAAGTAGGTGGAAGATCACAAGACGAAGTTACATACCAAATAGGTTTTCCTATATACATCTTTGTAAAACAAGTGACATCCTTGGTGGGGCCAATATTACCCTAGGGGTCATAATTTAAACAAAGTTTAAAGACATCTACTAGGCAATGCTATATGCTTAATATCTAAGCTCTAGGCCTTGTGGTTTCAGAGAAGGGTCAATTTTGACCTGGGGGTCATCATTTGAACAATCTTAGTAGAGGTCCACTAGGCATTTCTACATGCCAAATATCTAAGCTCTAGGCCTTTTGGTTTCAGAGAAGAAGATTTTTAAAGTTTTTCCTATATAAGCCTATGTGAAACCAACTAACCACCCTGGGCCAGGTCAATTTTGACCCGGGGATCACAATTTGATCAATCTTGGTGGAGGTCCACTAGCCAATGCTACATGCTCTAGGCCTTTTGGTTTCAGAGAAGAAGGTTTTTAAAGTTTTTCCTATATAAGCCTATGCAAAACTAAGTGACTACCCGCACAGGGTCAATTTTGACCCATTAATAATTTGAACAATCTTGGTAGAGGTCCACTAGACAATGCTACATGCCAAATATCTAAGCTTTAGGCTTTGTGGTTTCAGAGAAGAAGATTTTTAAAGTTTTTTTCCTATTTGTTGCCATATCAACCAGAGTTCTGCATGGAATGGAATTCTTTGAACAAGTTTGATAGAGGTTCATGCAAGGAATATCCCTGCAAAGTTTCATCAACATTGGCCCAGTGGTTTCAGAGGAGATGTCGTTTGAAGGAAATTGTGGACGGACAGACGGACGGACAGATGGCAGATGGAATGCGATCCTAATAGCTCACTCTGGCACTCTGTGCCAGGTGAGCTAAAAATTAAATTCATAATATTTGCCCTAAAGATATGTGGTTTTGTAAAACAGTAGAACCTACAAGAACTGTCATCACTTGTCTCTGGTACAATCAGGCAAAATTCTCTCTTACTATATTTACTGTTGTAATAAATGACAAAAAGACTACTTAGATTTTTTTAAACCATAATGATTACCCTGCTAAATTTCTAAAATGGACTTGTCTACCTTTTAGTTTGGACTGTACCATTAACTATTCAAAGGGATGCTCACTGAAAATTTACTCACTGAGTATCAACCAGTGGTTGCCCTAATCAGACAGCATGGTGTACAAGGCTGATCATGATCTGCACAAGTGGCAAAGACAGAATCAGTTTCTGCCAGCTGGGTAAGGGTTAATGAAACAGCTTCATAAAGCATACTATTAAACACATACCTGACATACTGGCGTTACTCGGTGGCGCGGATGTAGGTGCCGGAGTGACAGGAAACAAATCTAAAATAACATAGTATTATCCAATCAGGGCTCAACAAATCTTAGTTTTTTTACTATCAAACTTCCGTTACTAATCGAAAGTGCAAACATTAATTATTTGAGGGCAAAACTTTACAATATATTTGAATCCAGTCTAAGTTCTATGGGCTCATACTGGTCAGTTTTGAAAATCAACACAGATTTAGCCAATCAGAAATTAAGAGATTTTAGACTGGTCTTACAGAATATGTTTTAAAAACTTAGATCTATAAATCTCGTCTTTGATATGACATAAACACACCTACAAGCAGTGTCATTGTAAGGACCATTTACCCTTGAAGATCGCCTTTCACAATAAAGTTTAACCTTGACCTTCAACCTGACGGCCTTCTGTTGTACCTAGCACTATTTCATAATGCTCTATACGTCAGTCAAGTTTTTTTTAAATCCGGCACAATTTGACTTATAATAACTACCAAGTTTCACTAGTACCAAATACCCATGCAGAAAATACCTTGCTTTAAATCTGATATAGAATACCTGTTACACCACATAATCAAACTATAAAACAAGGGAATGATCCAAAAGTTAAAAAGACAGAATCTGAGTGATTACTTAAACTTTGCTTTGTTATCATTTGAGCAAGAGTTATGTGTATGTATGCTTTTCAAACTGTTACTTCCAAAATGTGTGATGTTTTGATACAGAATGATATAAGTTCAGATCAGACAATGAAATGCTGGATAATAAGAGCATTTAGAATAAGTGATAGAAAAGCTAAAAACTTACTTCTCAAACTACCCGTTGAATGCATCTTTCCAAACTTGTTTGACCCAGTGCAAGTGTAACTCCCAAAGTCAGCCGAGACAACATTTCTTACTATCAAATAGCTCATTGTTTTTCCAGCAGTAAGGTCAGTGGTTAATGTAGGCATACTGTACTTTGAGCCGCCTTGAAGTGTGTTGCTATCCTTAGACCATGTGACAATATCTGGGAAACCTTCAAATTCGCATAGTAACTTTGCGTCTTGGCCAACTCCAGGTAGCACTGTCTTCTCCAACATTTTCTTGGCTACTGGCATATCTGTTAACAAAATCATATGCTGATACATGTATTATCTTCTATGCTAGAATTGATTTTGCAAATCATCATTACCATAAGTACATGCACACAAAAATCTACAGATTTGTTGTTGTTGTTGTTTTCAACTGCTACATTAGCATGATTTTGGTTTTTTAGATTGTTCATAGTTTGGCTGACTGCCCTGATTTCTCCCAATGTGAACTTGCCAAGGAATGATTTTGGTACTTCATCACTGCAGTAGTTCAACCTTTGACTCCAAACAACAGTTCTCTATTGTTCTCATATCTGCAAAATATTTCCCCAGTGTGTGGGGACAGAGTGTCAGCTAAAGCAAGCACTCCACAAGTGGGTGTGGCAATCCAAGGTAGATTTACCATCTGCATTGAAAAGTAGATAAGTTCTAGCAAAGAAATTTAATAACTTTTCTATAACTTGTTTTCCCTTTTATAAAATCAGAGTCATTCTGATGTATAGGAGATTGGTATAAACAGTTTGTCAAATCAGTCAGAAAAAGATGACTCAGTTAAAGATAATTATGTTTATACTTACATCTCACATTTAAGTATAGCCCTGCACTTAGGACTTTTAAATCAGCAAATGTGATTTTGCATCTATATGAACCCTGGTCCTTTTCAGACAATTCTTTGATGAGATATAAATTTTCATCTGATACATTTTTATTGTTCCTAATCCAATTGACACGGTAGATATCAGCACCGAGTCCAACACATTCTAGCTGCACAGCTGTACCTTTATCCACAACACCAGCTGGCGCCTGTGATACTGATACTGTATGAGGGGCTGCAACAACATGTATACAATAAAATAGCATGCTTACATAGCTTAACTTATCTGACCTTAAAAAAGGAAAAAATTAGGCATTGTAAATCCTGAATAAACAATGTGTCGTCACAAGAACTATTAGATACCATCATGAAATAAACTAGAACTGTCACAAGAGTGACGAATTATACCCCCACAATACAGCTTTGTCACAGAAGTATGGCAACCATAAGAAAGGAATGGCCACAAGGACATAGAGTTGAGTTATTATACAATAACTTGTGTAAATGTATTGTTTTAATAGCATACAAAATGTGTAAGGTTAGAAATTATCAATTATAGTTCATTTCATAGGTTTATTATCATCCGGAAACTATTTAACATTACAGTTCAGAGTCACTGTGACCTTGACCTTTGACCTACTGACCCCAAAGTCGAACTTGACCTGTATTTGATGATGTTACAGCTGTGTACCGAAAATTATTTAAATTGGTCAAGCCTTTCATGAGTTATCATCCGGAAACTGTTTTACAGTTCAGAGTCACTGTGACCTTGACCTTTGACCTACTGACCCCAAAGTCAAACTTGACCTTGTATTTGATGATGTTACAGCTGTGTACCGAAAATTATTTAAATCGATCAAGCCTTTCATGAGTTATCATCCGGAAACTGTTTTACAGTTCAGTCACTGTGACCTTTGACCTTTGACCTACTGACCCCAAAGTCGAACTTGAACTGTATTTCATAAAGTTGCACGTGTGTACCAAAAATTATTTAAATTGGTCAAGCCTTTCATGAGTTATCATCCGGAAACTGTTTTACAGTTCAGAGTCACTGTGACCTTGACCTTTGACCTACTGACCCCAAAGTTGAACTTGACCTGTATTTCATGAAGTTGCACGTGTGTACCAAAAATTATTCAAAAGGGTAAAGTTGTTCATAAGTTATCATCCGGAAACCATGAAAACCAACAGACCGACCGACCGACAAACAAACCGACAAGCTCACTCCTATAACCCCCCAACTTCGTTTTGTGGGGGTATAATGAACTGCTTCCATAGGGGTGAGGACGGATGGGATCCAATACACAAGATTCGTCCCATCTATGATAGCGTATCATCACGTTTTGAAATGTTTATACTCCAGAAGGAAGTATATGCATTGATGAAACCATGGCTCCTTGGAAAGGCAGGCTTTCCTTTAAACAATATATTCCAAACAAACCAGACAGATTTGGAGTAAAACTTTTATAAATGTGTGAAAGCAAAAGTTTGTATGTTTGTGATTTTGAAATTTATTCAGGAGCAGACTTTGACCCAAGTCCAAATGCGGAAGCTTATGAAACAAGCTTTTTGAAGTCAAGGCCCCTGTGACCTTGACCTTTGACCCGGTGACCTCAAAATCAATAGGGGTCATCTACAGTCATGACTAACCTCCATGCCAAATATGGACTGTGGGTCAAAGGATCTTAGTTATTGGGCGGACAAGGAAAAACCGCCGGACGGGCGGACGGGAGACGTCCGGACGGACAAGCTGATTCCAGTATACCCCCCTTACAACTTCGTCGGGGGTATAAAAAGATGCTAGCATCTGCTGTATGAAGTAGTAATTAGTATCTGCACAACAACTAACCCACTCCATTTCTTTCTCTCTTTGTGATGTTTGGTCATATTAGAATAGTGTAGAAGGTATTTTTCTCATCTATTCACTAGTATTGAAAGTTTTCTATGAATTTATCACACCTCCTATGCAAAAAGGCTTGCCAAAAATGTGAAATCACCACAAATATTTTCAAATTTACAGTATTGAAAGAGTCTGGAGAATGAAAGAGTTCCATTCTACTTACACTCTGAAGGTGTTCTGACAAGGAAGTATGGAGATGGTAAACTCATTCCATTCTTGTTGGTTGCTGCTGCAGCCACTCTATACGTTGTGACAGGTTTCAGACCAGAAAACGTGAAACTATTCCCGTTTGTTTTCTACAATTGTATTCATATGTAATGTAAACAACTGGATTCATGCACAATGTCATCAGTAATGTAAACAACTGACTCTGCACATAAATGTATTGCAAACAACTGACTTTCCACATAAATTATCAGTTATACAAGTTTTTATCATGTACATCTGGATCATGTATAATAAAAGACTGACCTCTGACATAAATATCATAATGTAATTTAAACAACTGACTTCCCACATAGACACTAATATATGGGGTACAATTCTTTATATAAAATATCAGAGCCATTACTTTACTTGAGACATTTTTCCTTCAATTTTCAAACATTTGATTGGAATAATGGAACGAGGGATTACAATTAATCTATCAAAAACAGTTTCAGTAAGTTATTTTGGTCAATCATTAAAAACTAGAACTATCACTGAAGGTGATGAATACCCCCCGAACACCCCACTGACACAGTATTTAAAATTTATGTAATATTTGATGCTTTGATTATTGGACCTGCACAACTTAAGGCTTCTGTAAAGCATAATTAAATTCTGACCAGCAGTTTTTGAGATTAAAAGCGCACAAAATTTTACTATTTTAAGCCCCTGTGACCTTTGATCATGGTGCTTATCACTTCTATGAAGTATGATTAAATTCTGACCAGGGGTTTTGGGGATTTTGTGTCCACAAGATTTTACCATCTCGAGCCCCTGTGACCTTGACCTTTAACCTAGTGACCCGAAACATCGACCATGCACAACAAGGCATTGCACTTATCACTTCTGTGAAGTATTATTTAATTCTGACTAGGGGTTTTGAAGATTTAGCGTCCACAAGATTTTACCATCTCGAGCCCCTGCGACCTTGACCTTTGACCTAGAGACCCGAAACATGGACCATGCACAACTAGGCATTGTACTTATCACTTGTGTGAAGTATCATTAAATTCTAACCAGGGGTTTTGGAGATTGAGCGTCCACAAGATTTTACCATCCTGAGCCACTGTGACCTTGACCTTTGACCTAGAGACCCTAAACATAGACCATGCACAACAAGGCATTGCACTTATCACTTCTGTGAAGTATCATCAAATTCTGACCAAGGGTTTTGGAGATTTAGCGTCCACAATATTTTACTATCCTGAGCCCCTGTGACCTTGACCTTTGACCTAGAGACCCGAAACATGAACCATGCACAACTAGATCACTTGTGTGAAGTATCATTAAATTCTGACCAGGGGTATTGGAGATCTAGTGTTCACAAGATTCCGTCTACAGACGGACGGATGGACGGACAGACAAGCTGAATCCAGTACACCACCCTAACACTTTGTGTTCGGGGGGTATAATAAGAGGTGTAAGCATATACATATTTTCTTCAGATTTTTATTGTTTAATGATGCAACAAAGTGAAGGGGTCCTGAAAATTGAGTGTGAGTGTGTGGGGGCAGGGCGGCCTGGAGATCAAATAATTCATATATATTCAGCCTAAGCTCACGAAAATGCATACTATGACATATAAAGCTAAAAAGAAGGGTAGTCATGCCAATATATAATACATGGGACCTTGGTTTTGAAAAGCTTGTTCATCATTAGTTTGGTAATCAAATATGCAACTTCGGGATAAATATTCCAACATGTTACTCTACACTGCACCATATTAAACTGTTTCCCAGTAAAATGTTTCCTTGAGTAAACAAAGCAACAGAGACTGTTTACAGACTCAATGAAACAAAAACAACACAGGTATAATATACTTACATTTTTTTGTACCATATCTTTGCTACTCTCCTCCCATATGTAGGTAACATAGTAACAACTAGAATTACAATTACTGGATGGCTCGGCCCATTTCATAAGAATCTCTGTACTGGATAGAGCCTGTGCTTTAACTAACTGAGGTGGGGTGGGTAACAAGCCTGCGTGAACAAAGGAAATAAGCAACAGTGAATGTAAGGAAAACAAAAGATAGAGAGATGCATTTGATTTCCTTTGTAAAAAATGGAACAATGACAATAAGAACTAAAGCTTTAGATGTTCTAAAAGAGATGCAAAGCTGTTTTCAAAAAGGCGCCAGATTAACCAAGAGCTGTTCACAAGACAACTTCTTTGACCATTCAAAGTGTTTTCCCAGCAATTCTATCAACAGGGTGAATATGATTCAAAATGCAAATCAAAAATATGGAGCTTGCTTCTTTAAGCATTCTAATCCACCTAAAACACAGAAGGTTCGTTCAAATACCTGCATAAGCTTTGAAAAATGGGAATTAGTATAAAAAATTCAGATTTTCAAAAAAAGGGTATAATTTAGAAAAAAATTGTGTAGGAGTTATGGGACTTGACACTATGCTGATGTATGAGTTTAACACCATTTTCAGTCAGTTTTACAGGCAGACAGTTAACCTAACCATTGTTCCTGCTATGAATCAGGACTAGAACCTTATCCTTCACTAGAAAATTTTAACTTTGATTTAATGCAGACACCAATGTGAGTGAGAACAATAGTTTGCACTTTTGAAGTTAAGTTCAAAACAAAATCCAATGTACATTTTATGCCTAATGACACAAAATACAGTCAATTTGCTCCCTTTTGGTTGATTTTTTGAATGGTGTAAACAAATTTTAACCAATCAGAAACCAAACATTTATGACTAGTCACAGAAGAAAGATTTATAACTTTTAAGTTAAGTCCTTATACTAGGATTCCAAATATTGTACCCAATAGTCTAACTACTAAATCTTCTGTGTTATGATATTTTTCAGCTACTTGGATGTAGTAATCAAGGTTATATACATGTGGAAGGGTGGTGTACATTGTATATATACTTGTAAAACATGCCTTGGAGCATGTGAAGGATTTTATGCTGCATAATGTACAACAAAATAGACTTAATGAGCAAACAGGTTTACACATAGGACCAGTGACGGATTCAAGGAATGAAGCTAAATTTGTTTTACACATACAGTAATAAAAGTATTAGTTTTGTTGCTATGATACAGCTGTACATGTTATTTAATGTACATCTCAGAATCTTTTTCCAAAATACTCACAATTTTACTGTTTATCTTTATTCTAAATGAAGGTACAGATGTATGTACAAGAACTTAATGCTAAATCTTTTTGCACCGACACAAGTACATTTGTACTGTAAAAGGGACTTGAGGCCCATGGGTCAGTCGAGACTACAAACTGTCTAGTGACAAAGTATTGTAAAACCATTAAACACAGTGGTTCCCTAGTTTTTGGTGGCTTTTGTGGATGGGTTTATGAATTGACAATATCCACTAAAAAACTTGACATTAACACTTTCAATAAAAAAAAGAATGCACACATTCAAGTACCCACAAAATTGCATTTGATTGCAAATCCATGAAATTTTTACACTTATAAACTTACTAATAACTATCATTGCTTACCTTGCCCTTCTGAAAAACATGTTAAGATAGGCCCCAAATAAGTAAGACACAGTGCAGACTCCAAGTCCCTCGACCCTGGCTGACCTTGGCAGTACGGTAAACATGTAGGTGAAAATTCCGGAATATTCTTCTTACAACATCCACTGTGATCTCGGCCATCTTTATAATAGATATACCATGTAGTAAAGTGTTTATCTTTTAGATAACTCTTTAATTCTATGATATAAAATCAATATTATAATATTCTGGATCAAACCTGCTTGAAATATATAGTTATTGCCTTAATGTAAAGAGGTTGATATTCAAGTGTATTGATCTACAAAAAAAACGTACAGACTGAGTTTGTATCCTGAAGTTAATATCAATTTTCATAAGTAGACTAATCATCCTAGCAACCATACCTAAAAGTTACAATTATTTTATCAGTGAAACCCTTTCTCCCAGCTATACATTTTATTATCCCAGTGTCACTGCTGATTTGTTCTATCATAGTTCTTTCAGGAAGACAACATCATCACAACCCCAGCAACAAGCACCAGATAATAACACTCACCTGCACTACAAGCTATTATCTTATCAATATCGCCGGAACATATCCGACTGTCGAAATCATCGTTGATTCCAGACACACAGGAGTTTTGACACTCGCTTGATATATTGCTCTTTTGGCAACATTCTGCAAAAGTTAAAAAAAAAAGAGTAATTACATGACATATTGCTCTTTAGTTTATACTAATTTATTTTAGCTTGATTGTGAAGAAAGCTTGCAGCTTATCGAGTCACTCTCGAGTCCGCTTCCTGGAAAAACCAGTACTGGTGTCATATGAAAGGTACGGTCGTGACCCCAGTGGGCCTCGAACCCACAACCTCCGGGATGAGCGGCTGACACCTTAACCTCTACACCACCACTCCCCTTTGCTCTTTCTATACAATATTCTGCAAAACATTAATGATTTAACCCCTACCCTGCTAATTCATTTCAATGAACTTGACAATCTTTCAACTTAGACAATATCAATAATTGTTTAAATGGTTGCCATGACAGTGAAAACTGACATAAACTGTAATAGTTTTCCATCTGTACTAGACTTATGTTTGTTGAGACAGGACTGGCATGACAATGTTGCCTTTGGGGTATAGAAAGTGAAAGTCAACTAAAAGTTTGTGTTTTAACACATTTGAACAAATATTTACTGTGTGCAAATGTCATGTAAACTGCCTAATGCTGGATTACAAAACACTGATCTTTCTCTTGGGGTTTAAAAAACACATTTCAACTGTATTTCAGTCATTCACAGTCAGTTTATCTAGCCAGTGTCTCTTCAAAAAGGACATTTCTAGACTCCTATCGTCTGTCAACTTTTTCACATAAACAGTCAGGTCCGCAGTGGAGCTTGAACATTATGACCTTCAATTAATTAAAAGAAGAATTTGTTTGTGATGTTAATAGATCTTAATTATATATTTTCCTAGTCAACTCTAGAACATGGCAGTCTGTATACTGGTAAATGGTTGGAGATCAAGTGCTATAACAGTACATGAATAGCCACCAATATTAACTTACCTTCTCTGTCCTTCCATAACTGCATCCATTCTACTTCAGTTTTATTGATAGTAGCTGAAATTGGCAACAACACTTGCATATTATGATTTATCCAATCAAATATCTGAAATTTATTAGATTTTAACCTGGACGAAACCATTACTTGTTCATAGAGTACTAACTAAATACATACTAAATGACAAACAAATAGCGTAGATCATGATCAGATTGCAAATATGTGCAGCCACACCATTATCTAAACTTGTCGCAAAACAGAGTCGCTTGCGCCCAGCGGATCGAGTGTTTAAATCATTGCTAAGATAATCTCAAATCATGCATTATTCCTTACGAAAAGTAGACTGCTGTTGACCTCTTAATAAACGCTATATAAGTTAATATTTTCTGTCATCAGCACCTTTATCTTTACTGGAACAAAGAACAAGTATCTTCTACTCTAACATATTTTTTTGACTCACTATTTAGTCTCTATGTACAAAGAGTTACTGTAGAAAAATTATGTTTTATTATGCCATAAACAAGGTGTGGGCCGATATGCTTTCGAATATGACATCATACTGTGCCGCATGACGTTAAATAAATATCAGAGTTGAAAATAACACTAGGCATTTATTCACCTTTTGTAATATCTGGTCATATTACAAATTGAAATAACATCCTTTTCAGCATTGTTATCATCTCCTAAACAAATCTTCTCTGATGCGCAGGTATAAACTACTCAGGCCTCCTGCATTCATGGTAAATAACTGTGCATCAGAACTCCAAATCATTGTTTATAAGACAATGAACACTGCTGGCACATATATTATTTCATAATCTAATTACTGATGTGAAAACTAGCTTTATTCAATTCATGTTGATTACTCAAACACAAAGTCATGAGTTTATGAGTAACTCATCAAGCCATTTTGAGTCTGTATAAATTAAAGTAAACTCCAGGATCTGTAAATCAATAGTCTGACAGTTAACAATACTTCATGCAAGTTTTTATACGAATTTTCATACTGTTTTGTATTTGTTGTGTTAAATAATAAACACATTTCATGTTAATAAACAATTGACTATAATCAGTATTACAGTAAAACAATATAAAGCATCAAATAAGATCTTATAATAGTAATTTATATACAACACATTTTATTGTATAAAGATACCTATCATAAGATCTTAATAAATATTTTATTTCTTGGAGTTTAATGCCTGTTCTACACTATTTCAGTTTAATTTACAGAAAGGCACTTTACCAAACTGTCATTCCTGGAATGGACCAGAGTGAAACTCCAATCATCTGTAAGGAACTGCTAACATTCTCAAATTAAGACTCCTGAAAATTAATCTCTAATTCTAAGTCTCAAAGATTTAATATGTTGATTGAATGTATTTACCAGCGAGAGTGTTAGCAGTTACAGCAATTGGTGTGCTGTGACCAACTGCATTGTTTGACGTTACACGGAAGCTATATGTGGTATCTGATGTTAGGTTGGCCACCTTGGAAAAAGTGTGATTTGTGCTGGGTATCTGCAAAGGAATGATAATTGTTTAAATTTTGTCACTTTGTGTGAAGGCCTGAAAACTCGTGGGCATAGGATTTTGTAGACTGTAAACAAAATGCATTTGTGTGGGTAATTGACCCTGTGGATTTTATTCTCTTAAATAAAAATGGTATGTCAGACTGCTTTAATTCCGGATCTTTAATTATTGACCCACCAAAGAAATTCAAAATAAAGTTTTTATGTACATGAATGTTGAGAATTGCAAATGATGTCAAAAACTCTCAAGTCTGTAATATGTACAGATGTATTTCGCCATAAGAATATTAGCCTACTGTCTTTTGTACAGTGTAACACAGGTGATTTAAATGTGAGGTAAATGCTTTTTGAGAAACAATGTAAATGGTAGAACTTCGAGTGCAACTGTTTAATTCTGTCATTTCTGTTAGGTAGCTTTACACCATTTTGCAAACTTCAATAATGACATAATTTTTGGCAGATCTGGTTACTATATAAATCACAGGAAAACCGATATTTCTTTGCTGCAAAATAAAGGATTTTCAATATCTCAGTTCTTTAGGGGCCATGCTTTTAACAGCAATCACAGACACTCACATACATACTGACAAAGGGTGAATATACATGCAATATAGGCATTATAATGTCAAACACACATAAATATCTAGGCAGACAGCTTTGGCTGCAAAATTGTAGCTTTTTTCTCCAAAAAAGTCTGATTACCAAAGCTAAATTAGTCAATGTAAAATGAACATACCTTCATCCAATATTTTGTATCCAAGGTGTATTCTACTGTGTAGTTTGTGATGTTTGGTCCAGTAGGTGCCTCCCAGTCCAGTACTATAGAATACAAATCTATCTTCTTCACTGTCAGTTCTTGTGGTGGTCTTGGGAAAACAGCTGATTTAAATAAAAGAAATAAATAATAATTATTACTAGAACTAAGACCTTTTTACAAGTTTACCTAAAGTCAATACTTTGTATAACTTATTTATTGTCCTAAACATGCTTAACTTATATGTGTCTGTGCACATTTTGTCCACACTTTTTCTGACAAAATCCAATTATCCTAGTGACTAGAGCATACACCCCTCAAACTTTGTCTAAGTTGGTATTATAACAAGAGCTGTCTCATGACATCACGCTCGACTATTCGAAAGCTTGTCGGTAAAATGTTGTTTTTTTTGTCTAAGAACAGGTGTATGTGTAATTGTCTTTAAAAATTAAAGCCGCAAAAATCCCTGCCCTGGTAGGGAGAAATTGGTAGGCGTGTTTATCAGATAACAAGCTATCACTCTTGCAGAGGGACGCTGTACCTGTGCTAAATATAACTGAAGTAAACAAACACTACAGTAGAGCAGAGCATAAAATTTACTGGCCATGCTTTGCATTGTATAAGCTTTCAATCCATTTATTCCAAATTGTTTCTTTATAATGAAATGTTTTGTTTTTTTTAAAAGGACTGGTATTTTGTATGTCATTTCTGGATTTCTTTTATAGCCCACAATTTTTTCAGATGTAATGTCCCTATTTATGTTTCCATTCCAGTCTAGTAATGCTAAGTCAATCCTTACTTTGTAAATGGCATCTCTTGTCTACAAACTGTAATAGAGCATTGTTAAAAGATGTAATGAGTGTCCATACAGTATTTATACTTTTCTGCTTTATAAACTGGCAATCCTTTTTAAAAATCAGTTAGAATTTCAACAGCTCTGTCACTTTTCAACTGGAATTTGTGGAGGCTAACTGTTGTCACTATCCATGACTATTTTAATATCATGATATTTTCTTAAATCCGAAGTCAATGTAAAACTTATGTCAAACACAGTGACAAGGCACAAAATGAAAAGTTTGTGGAATGATGCAGGCCTATTTCTATCACCAAATCAATTAATTTCAATTATCAACAGGGTTAAGATAATATAGGCAATTAGGAGGACTGTCAAAACAATACACATTCATGGCATCAATTTCACTGATAAACTTTGGGCACTTTGTAACTGGCATTTATTTTGTTGCCTTCAAAAATTAGCATCAGAAAATAATGCATGCGGTGAGAAAGAAGTATGTAATTATCATGACAAATTAACAAAGGATTGGGTAGTATACTGGTTATGTGTCAGATAAAAAGTGTTTGCACTAACTTGATGAATTATCATTATTATTATTGTAAATCAGTTTCATAACAAAAAGGTGATTACAACTAAATTTCTAACTAGAGGTAGTGATTGTGAATCTCTTTTACAGTGAATTCTCGTCTGCTACAGAATGCCTTGTGGATGATAAACAAAACCACGTGCTAGTAATGTTTACATTCCTCTCTATCTAGGGTTATGACCTCTAAGCTCCTCCCGGGAAATTCAAATTTTTGACAGTTGGGTTTAAACTTTTTTGGAAACAATACTTATTTGACTTTTATTGAAAAAACTAAATGCACCAATAGAAAGAGAATATTACAAAATACACTTGTGCAAATTTTGAAATTTTTTACTTCTGTAGTTCTTTCAGTGTTTTAAAAAAGGGTTCTCTGATGTTAACCATGTACATTTTATATAGAAACCTGCCCCAGCGCCATCTTCTGGCTTTTATATCCCAGTTGGGGGTTTAAGGTCAAAGATATGAAACTTGTTCAAAGACCTATGTAAATGTACATTACGTGCAAAGCCTTACTCTGGATTCTGTAAGCCAACTGGGGGGAGGAGGGGGGGATAATTTCAAAGAAATACATGACCTTGTATATTTGATCATGAATAACTTTGTAACATTTCAAAACTGATATGTATAAAATTAAAAAAGCATGACCGCTGCATGCTGCATAATTATTCTATGACATTTCAAAAGTAAGCCAATATTTCTAATAACAGTCTGGTAAAAACTGTGACAAAATTCTAAGTTAAAAAGGGGCATAAATATGTCAAAAATCAAAAACATTGGTGAAGATGTTGATAGTAAACATTCATTTTAAGTTTCAAGTCAATGCGTTTGATAGTATTCAAGATATTTAGATATTTGACTTCATAAAAATCTTTAACTAAAAATTCTTAGTTACAAAGGGGCATAAATCTAACAAAAATCAAAACAGAGTTAAGGGGATTGTTTCCTCAGTTGAAGATGTTGATTGTGGACACATGATTTGAGTTTCAAGTCAATACCTTTGAAAGTATTCAAAATATTTGACTTTATAAAATCTTTTACCAAAAATTCTAAGTTAAAAATGGGCATAAATCTGTCAAAAATCAAAACAGAGTTATGGGGATTGTTTCCTCTGGTGTAAATGTTGATGGTAAAGATACATTTTGAGTTTCAAGTCAATACCTTTGATAGTATTCAAGATATTTGACTTTATAAAAAACTTTAACCAAAAATTTTAAGTTAAAAAGGGGCATAAATCTGTCAAAAATCAAAACAGAGTTATGGGGATTGTTAGACACATACTTTGAGTTTCAAGTCAATACCTTTGATAGTATTCAAGATATTTGACTTTATAAAAAACTTTCACCAAAAATTTTAAGTTAAAAAGGGGCATAAATCTGTCAAAAATCAAAACAAGAGTTATGGGGATTGTTTCCTCAGGTGAAGATGTTGATGGTAGACACATACTTTGAGTTTCAAGTCAATACCTTTGATAGTATTCAAGATATTTGAATTTATAAAAAACTTTAACCAAAAATTCTAAGTTAAAAAGGGGCATAAATCTGTCAAAAATCAAATCAGAGTTATGGGGATTGTTTCCTCATGTGTAGATGTTGATGGTAAAGATATAGTTTGAGTTTCAAGTCAATACCTTTGATAGTATTCAAGATATTTGAGTTTATAAAAAACTTTAACCAACGCAGACACCGACACCGACACCGACGCCGGGGCCAGGTGCAATAGCCTCCTTATTCTTCGAATAGTCGAGCTAAAAAGTAGGTAGAATATACATCTTTGAATAGAATAGTAAGACAAGAGATACCTGTTCTCTTTCATTAAAACAGTTTTAAAAATCTATTTATGTACCAAGTTACGTTGCATGTCCCTACCTTTTCCTTGATCAAAGCAGTTTGAAAGTTCATTTTTGTACAAAGCGCATTCTATAAAGTTTACGCTTGGTGTGGCCTCTGGGTGCAGACTACATAATGGCAAACATTTTGGTGGCAAATTTTGTATTTTATTACAGCAGTTGGTGTGGTCTCTTCCATCTGTATTAAGACAAAATATATTGTATAATTAATAATTACAATAAACAGAGTGGAAACCAGTGTTTGCCCCTTACAATAAGTTTGTTCTGAATCCATACTATTTTGTTTATCTTAACAATTCTATGTGAAATATAGTTTTGTCCATCTATTGCCTTTCAACAGTTGGTGGCATTGTTCACTCTCAATCAGTGAGAGGTTACAATACTTACAATACTTACGATAGTTACAATAGTTACAATACTTATGATAGTTACAATACTTACGATAGTTACAATAGTTACGATAGTTACAATAGTTACAATACTTATGATAGTTACAATACTTACGATAGTTACAATACTTACAATAGTTACAATACTTACGATAGTTACAATAGTTACAATACTTACGATAGTTACTATAGTAACACAGATTTGAAGGCTGATCATAATCTAATTAAAGGTTGGGGTTTTTTTTTTCAAAAACATGTCTTGCCCCCAACTTGACAATATCATCTATAGTATCTATTGGAGTGTTTGTAAAATTGTATGTTTTCAGTACAGAAAACAAGCAACACACTCAACCAGCATAATACTGTCCAAGTGCAATCCTGTACCTCTGATCACTCATATCAAGTTTGGTTGAAAGCCACCCAGTGGTATTAGAGATATATCCAGACATCATGAAACTTAATAAATGGAGATCAACAACTTTGCTAAAACTCAGCAAACGAGAACATGTTGTTTCAGAATGTTACATACCTGTACCACAGATTAACATGGGGACTATTGCATCTGGACAAGTTAGTGCAAAAAGCGTGGCCTGATCCGAGATACGAAATTCATGCTGACACAACTTTAGACAAGTCCCTGTAACTCCTTTGTCCATACAACATTCTGTAAACAAGTACAAATAATACAAGCATTAGTATATTCATTTTCTATTCATGATTATCAAATAAAAGCACTAAAAAAGATGACTATGGTTAACTAATTTCAATACACAGTTTTTACTTTACATTGCAACCTGTACATCATTTGCTTTCTGTAACTGTTTAATGTCTTTTAAAGAGAGGCAAGTTACCCAACCATCATTCTTGGGACAGTCCAGTACTAAACCCCTGTGTCCACAGTAAGGAGCTGCAAACTTTCTCAGATAGAGTCATGTCAGATAGAATCATGTCAGTAGATAATTATTTCATTCAGCAGCTTTATTTCTTCATTAACACAGTGAGAAAAATGAGCAGCCTCTATTCCTGGACCCTTCACTTACTGGGTGAATGCTGTACCAATCTACTGGTAAGCTGTCAGTCTGCTAACACAAATTTTCACCCAAACTTTGATCAAGTCTGTAAGATCTATACTGTGACATACACCCCTGAAAAGAACTTGAACCCAGGACCCTTCACTTACAGGGCAAACTCTCTACCAACTGAGCTACCTGGTCACTAACACATTTTCTCTAATTGTCATCAAGACCATACCATGACACATAGAACCCAACACAGCAGAAGAGAAGATTGTTACTCTGATAATATCTCACCTGGGTCATTCATGTAATTGAATAATGTATGTCTAGAATTAACAAGTCAAAGCAGCCCAGCCATGACTCTTGCAATACTAAAGCCTTCAACATACCTCTTGAAACTCTACCTTAAAACCTAAAACTTAAATTCAGCTAAACCATTACCCCAATCTTTTTGGGACAACATGCACTTCAATATCAGAACCCTGATAACCATGTTAGAATCAAAATAATAACCTTAAAGCATTGTTCATTCTCTAATAAAAAAAAGCTGCTTAGTAATAAATCACTCAGGCCTACCTCCTTCATGGTTTATTACTGTGTACATTGTATCAGAACTCCAAATTGTGATTAATTAGACGATGAACATTGCTAAAACCGATATCATTTCTTAAACATAATGTGAAGTTATAAGAAATAAAGCACTGTTTCTATACACACCTGTTTCATTATATGGAGTGACTGGCACAGTGGAAACACCTAAAATGAAAAGATGAATATAAAACTTTAGCCATTCCTCCAATACGTAAAACACAGCTTAAAGTTGTTTTCTCACTTAAAAGAAACTCTACTGGTTTACTTTATACACATATTTGTTAACAAACATGTAAAATATGTACCCTTCAAAACTGCATGAAAGGTGCATCATGAACAAAACTAGAAGTCATCCACTTTCTCTAGATTTTTTGAAAATCATACTATTCCAAATTGTTCAGTTTCACAAACCTAACTTGAAGCATTTATCACAGGCTCTAAGCTGATCTTATAATTCTTAGATATTCTATTAAAGTTGCTATAGTATCTGCAATACATGTCCCATCAAACAAAAAATGAAAGAATGTGTAAGGTTAACAGCTAAGGTTTGTTAAAGTCTACACATACCTTCAGTAATTAACACAAGTGTCAGTTCAGGTAGACTGGAACCATAGTCATTCACAGTTACCACAACAACATCATATAATGTGGTAGCCTCAAGTCCAGTGATTTCAAATTTAGTACCACTTAATACTTTCTCCTAAAAAAAAGATACAGAAAAATACATAATATCTAATCCTCTGCCAGAGTACTGGCTGTACATCTTAGAATTTGTGCTTTTAAGACAATGTATATAATTATACTACTTTACTATTTTTAGTTTCCTCGGTAAGGCCAGTGGTTACGCTGCTCATAAAACTTCAACTGACCAATTGTCAACATAAATTCAAATGCACAGTCTCAAATAAGTACTGCAACATGCTTCTGGCAGTCCCGCAGTGACTCAATTCTTTAAACTCCTAAACCTTAAGGTGTTTAGTATTTTGTGTTCAGCTTTTCAACATTAATTACACAGGTACCATAAACTTCAGATATACCAAACCCCTTGAACCTATTCAAATTTCTTCTTTATTTCCAGTGTACAACTGTATGTTATATCCATATTTTGAATTATTTCTTATATTTGATAAGACCTAGTGATCTAGAAATTATTTTTCTCCCATCCCTATGACACTGACCTTTGACATAGTGACCCCAAATTATAATATGCACAATTACACTTCATACTGATGCTTCCTACAAAGTTTAATGAAAATCCAGCAAGGGGTTTTGGAGAAGAGCGGGTAAGATTTGCAGGTTTCAGGTCCCTATGACCTTTTCCTTCGAGCTAGTGACTGCAAATTGTAATATGCACAACTGACACTTCTAAGCAAATCTGTAAATGTGACCTGTATAGTGTTATCAAGGCTTGACTGAATATCAGCATGTTACCTAATTATGCCAAACATCTTTAAAGTTCCATTACTCTGTCAAAACTCAAGCGTAACACACTGACAATATGCAAAACTACACAAAGTCTTGAATAAACATTTTTACCAACTGTCATTAAAATACACCCATGAGTCTGAGAGCAGCTGTCCTGACAAACTTTGTTCCAGACAGACAACACAAAAGCAATATGTCTCCACACCACTTCATGGTGGAAGACATGAATACATGTATATAAGGAACAAGAACTGTCTGCTAAAAACAAGTAGTATTCTACCATATCAACTTGATATATTTTTTACATATATTACAATACTGAATGGCACTTACAGTTGTCCAGTTATAGATTTGAACCTTGTCTATCCTCCAAGACACTTGGTAATAATCGCCAGGCTTCATGTTATCCGGCGCTTCCCATGACACAACAGCAGAGTCAGCGGTAACAGTTTCGGCAAGTACGCGAGCGTTCTTAGGTGGGTCCGGGAGAATTACTGAAGTATCAAGATATAAAACACACTGTATACCACAAATGGACTTGATACTACTTGTCAACTAGAAAGTTTGTTTACAAACAAAACAGTAATTTGTAAGCAAATATTTTTGCATGCTCAGTTATGTATTCTTTTTTTAATTTGGACAATTGCATTTAACTTAATAGGAGGGGTAATACATTAAGGGGTAATACATTAATCTAGCATTGTGTCAATTCTCACTGAAATTTGGACAATTGCATTTAACTTAATAGGAGGGGTATTACATTAAGGGGTAATACATTAATCTAGCATTGTGTCAATTCTCACTGAAAGATCTCCTGACAATGAGAGTTATTTTGTCTACCTTTGATGACATACAACACTGTTAGGGGTACTCAGTAAACCTTCTAGTATACTGAAAATGTTCAGAGTGCACATCTGTGTGGACAGATCATGATCTACACATGTTGTAATGGCAGATCCATTTGCTTCATCTAGCTAATGGTATAGGAAAATGGTTGCTTCAGCTAGCTTATGGTAAAGGAACAATGGTTGCTTCAGTTAGCTAATGGTAAAGGTAAAATGATTGCTTCAGCTAGGAAATGTGCAAGTAAAATGGTTGCTTCAGCTAGTTGACTACTTCCATATGATCAAATGTACAGTATAGGAAGAGGACCAGTTTGACTTGAGAAACAAGAGCTGTCAGTAGACAGCGCGCTCGACTATTCTCAGTGATTGACAATATAAAATAATATCCATCCTGGAGGATATTGTAAAAAGGGGCATAATTCTGTCAAAACGCTTGATAGAGTTACCTCCTCCTGTGTACAAAGGGGCATAATTCTGTCAAAATGCTTGGTACAGTGACCTCCTCCTGTGTACAGGTTGGGGGCATGATGGTGAACAAGCGTGCAAAGTTTCAAAGCCAGATGTCAATGGACTTTGAAAATATTTGAGGTGGTACGCAAACTTTAACGTAAATTTTAAGTAAAGAAAGGGGCATAATTTTGTCAAAATGCTTAATAGAGTTACCTCCTCCTGTGTACAGGTTGGGGGCATGATGGTGAACAAGTGTGCAAAGTTTCAAAGCCAGATGTCAATGGACTTTGAAAATATTTGAGGTGGTACGCAAACTTTAACGTAAATTCTAAGTAGAAAAAGGGGCATAATTTTGTCAAAATGCTTGATAGAGTTACCTCCTCCTGTGTACAGGTTGGGGGCATGATGGTGAACAAGTGTGCAAAGTTTCAAAGCCATATGTCAATGGACTTTGAAAATATTTGAGGTGGTACGCAAACTTTAACATAAGTGGTTACGCCAACACCGACGCCGACACCGACGCTCGGGTGACTAGGATAGCTCTCCTTATTCTTCGAATAGTCGAGCTAAAAATGCTAAAGATAGAAAATACATATACATACATGAGCCTTCAATGATACAGGATGATATGAGTGGCATGTACGACAGGCATTGGACCATACTCCAGTTGAGAATTGGTTCACCTCGACACAGGCTTGAACACACATCAGGCACTTGAACCCTCTTGCAGCAGGGTGTGTGATCACCATGACCTTGAAATAAATAACAGTGTTAAATTTTCTGTTTACCATAGCACATGAAACTTCATTCACCAAAAATTTCAAACACTTAATCTTCTGTATTATTTTTATAAAGTAAATGAACCTATACATCTTTGAAAAGGTATCATCAGTCTTCAAACAATTATTTGAAATGAAGACTGCTCATGTTCTGTACATCCTAAAACAATGTTGACATGTGCCTTTCTTTCGTATTTAAGTTGTTTCTTCTTCAAAAGAGTTGCCAGAAAGTCTTTCTTATTTTTTTTCAATATCATTGAATAAAATACTGCACTATATTTCTAACATGTACTAACTGATTTAAAAAGACAAGTTAGGAATGTTTTTGATACAAATAAAGGTCATATCCATCAGTAAGACATCTTTCTTGGTACAGTAAGAGCTACTTGTATTTGTGCTCCTTGGGCTTTAATATCTGAGATCCATCCCTTAAAGGTACGACAAAATTTTTCTCACCAGCTATACATTTGTAGATGACATTAAGTTGGGCATCACACTGCAGAATGTTAGGATGACCTCCTGTATAGTACAAGCTGGCATTACAGAATCCCTGGCATCCTGCTGTAATATTCTGTTTCACACAACAATCTGCAAAAGAGGGAGGGGGTGGTTATTAAAGTTATATTCTTTTGCAAACTTTACAAGAAGTTACAGCAGAGGATTTTTTGTAACAAGAGAAATATTTGACACTTTGTTAACTGTGTCCATTGTCAATGGACACCTTTTAAACACTAGGGGTCAGGGGTTCAGGTCCTGCTACTGACTGACAAAGTTGGCAGTGTCTTAGGAGAGGGTTCCTGGTTCTTCTCAGGAATAACAGTTGGAAAACTACACACCTGTAAAAACAGCTGAAATATGGTGAAACAGGTGTAAATCCCTGAGAAACCAAATGCACTGAATGCAAACAAAAGATCAGACTGAAACAATTTAGGAAGAGTAGCATGTAACACTTACCTCCGATTGTTGTTGTATAATTCGCTGGAGGAATGACCCCTGAAATATATTCATTGAAGTAATATGGAATAACAGCATGTATGGTAAAAGCACTTACATTAGCAAAGCTAAATTTTACCACAAATGGCTTAAAGTGTACAACCCTTCAAAACAGTTATATGAAAGGAAGCGGTAGTGAAAAGGTTAAGATGTCTGCCACTCATCCTGGAGGCCATTCTAATCCCACTAACAGCTCACTAAGAAAAGTATCCCGCTAATGTTACTTAGACGTTACTCATTCAGCTTTGTGTATCTATAAATCTGAAACTAAAAAGGTAAATCAAGGCCCTGTTTAGAAGCTTTAAAATGTAAATAAGCAAAAATGAAGGAATTTTAATCACATCTTTGTTATCAGGAAAACTTCAGTAAGTGTTTGGAAAGTGACAGTGTTATCTTTGTAAGATTCAAACCCAAAAACCTCTGAATAAAGGAGCCAAAATTTACCACTCAAGTGACAATATTAGGTAGAAAACTTACCCTTAGTTGCTATGAATACCGGCAGAGATGGCTGACTGCCTCCGCTGGTTGCTGTTGCAATAACCCGAATCTCATACACCTCATTCAGTTCTAAATTTCTTACTATCTCCATGTAGACATTAGGAGCCAAAGACCGAGTCTGCAATTTCAATATATATAAATCACTCCTGTAACAATGTACATTTATAGATCTAAACCTGTGTAAACGGTCACGTGAATTAAGTAACCTTTTATCTTTTCATTTTTACTAATTTGTCTATTCTTGATTGCAAAACAAGTTTCTACAACTTGATTAATCACTCTCGAGACTCACTCCAGCTGAAATAAACCTTGAAGAGAGATATATCTGTGCACTGCCTAAGTACTCTACCACCATGGCACTGGCGTGATTCGAACCCAAGACCCTCCAATTCTGAGGTGACAAGGCTTCACATTTTTTCTAAAGCAGCCAATGTTATTTAGGGGTGTTCAACAAGTTTCAGTAAAACTATCACATCTCTTTTATTAAGCAAGACTATTTGACAAAATTGCGACTCTTATTACAATGAAGTACATTCAATCAATTAAAGCTGTCTTTTTTAATATACTTATATATATTTAATATATAATGTATATTCTATAGTCACCATAGCAACATCATATTGACGCAAACAGACCAGCCCAAAAAATATTAATATGTACTATAAAGCATTTGCAGTTATTTTTTTCTAATGATATTGTTATAGTAAAGAAAGATATGACTGTTTTCCAGACATTTTTCAAACTACCCTTACACATCAATAACACTTTCAGTCATTTTTAAACTAACAACATATTTTTTTATGTATTGATTTAGCTGCCATCATATATAGCCAGTTTTGTTGTTGGCCTCCTGCTTAACACAGATTTTCACTTTATAACCTTGGCAGGACGTTCCTGTTAGAACAAAAACACAATGTATGCTATCCATTCTACATATTCTACATATTGCCGATGATGTGCAAGACTGACCTTGACCTAGAGCTCAGCTGAGTGACACATGCACTCTGGATGTTATCTCCATATAATAAACCTTTGTGCCAAAATGTTTCAAACTCTATCAAGCAGTTCAAGAGATACTAGTAAAGGGTAGACATGAAATTTAACAACATGACAATTTATCATTTACTTTGATCTTGACCTTGAATGAAGTTTGCTGTAGGTGAACTATGTGAACAAACTGCTAAATTAATGTATATCATACTTACTGAATTAAAAAGAAGTTCTCCTTTCTTTTTGTATTGAACCTTGTACCCAGCGACTACGTCTGCATTCTCAGCAGGAGCCCCCCAGTTTACGACAACCTCAGTTCCAGTGTTAATGGCTGATACACCAGTTGGCGGGCTCGGTAACATCACTGCAATGATAATGTATACATAAAAACATGTAAAAACATCAGCATTTGCATTCACAGTATCAGTATAATCAAAGCGCTGTGAGCGCTGAAGGCCTGGGGGCTATAGGTTAACTCCCCGAAAAACAACTTTTCACCTACGTGTTCTGCGTTCCGAAATGTGCAGAGGACGAAATTCAATATATGACACAGAATGAATGATTCACAAATATATGGGTGACAGGGAAGTTTGTTTTATTATGAAATGTACGTTAAATGAAAAATAATCACATAGTCAACATTATAAAATGTTTAAGCCAGTACAAATTCAATTCGATCTTCGCTTTGTCAACTAGGATATGATCTGATGATGTTGATCGAACATAATTGTGTACCAATGACAAGACCTTGAAACAGAAATAAACAAAGCAATACCAGCAATGAAATATAAATACAGTACTGTACAATGTGTATAACAGAGAAAACCAAAAATGATTCTGGGTTACCTTGTAGTTGTAATCAGTGAAACCGTTCACTGGCATGCAGCGTCCCGATAAATGGCGGGTGAATTTGATCACGTTAGTCCCCCCTGGAAAAAAAAACAAATTATATCTTTTTTTAGAGACATTTATTTTGTAGGTAAATATATATGTAATCGTTCGTAAATAACAAAGTTGTCAATGAAATAACATCGGAAATTTGAAAATCAAACTACAAACTCTTATATCGAAGCCAGCGAGAAATTTCCGTAAATATCCCGATACTTTTCCGTGATATGCATATGATTATCTTCCGTAATCAGCTAACAGCGCATTAATTTCTAAAACAGAAAAAAATGTGTAATGCAGCCCGTAAGCTATATGCCTTCCTGCAGTCGTTTGAAGTTTTATTTGTACTATTTTTATTTGTAACATGTTCTTACCATATCGGCATTCAAACAGAAGATTGATCTGGTCTGTCTTGCACTACTTTCGCATAGCGCATGTTTACAGTTGTTATTCGCACATAGCACGGCTAAAATTCTTGCAGGGTTTGAAATGTGGTATACTAACTTAGGCCTTGGGGACTTTCAGTCCCCAGGCCAAAAACTGCACTGGTTCCACTTTACTTTGTGAAGAACTGGTACACATTCTTCCTATTAAAACTCAGTAGATTAATTACGTAAACCTGCAATTTTCAGGATAATTGGCAAACATCTTTTCCTCTGCAACAAGTTAACCTTTAGATATGTTTGAGATATTAAAAACCAAAGAAAAGAAAAGAAATTATTTGAGCCATGTAGAAAACAACTAAAATCATGTCTGTTTGATATTTCCATCAGAGCCAGGTGGAACAGTTGTACAACTTGTGTATAGAGAAAATGTAACTTAAACAGACACTCCCTATAACTGGTATCAAACTAAACTAGAGCTATCACTAAATGTGATTAATACCCACGAAAGACTGCTTTATAAACTGAGGAAGTTCGTAGTAACAGAATATCTTGCAAAAAAAAACTAAAATATAGATATTGTTCTTGGCAATAACTCTGTAATTCGTCAAGATAGAGTTATGGTTCTTGTACACTGCACTTCCTCTCATTGTGCTAGACCATTGTATGAAGTTGTATTGAATTCTAACTGGTAGTTTTCTAGTAATGCTCCGGACAAGGAAAAGTAACAAAGGGCAATAACTCTGTAATGAGTCAAGAAAGAGTTATGGTTCCTTTGCACTGCACTTCCTCTCAATGTACTTGACCATTGTATGAAGTTGTATTGAATTCCAACCAGTAGTTTTCAAGTTATGCTCCGGACAAGGAAAATTAACAGAGGGCAATAACTCTGTAAATACTCAAGAAAGAGTTATGGTTCTTGTACACTGCACTTCCTCTCATTGTGCTAGACCATTTTATGAAGTTGTATTGAAATTCAACCGGTAGTTTTCAAGTAATGCTCCGGACAAGGAAAAGTAACAAAGGGCAATAACTCTGTAATGATTCAAGAAAGAGTTATGGTTTCTGTGCACTGCACTTCCTCTCAATGTACTTGACCATTGTATGCAGTTGTATTGAATTCCCACCAGTAGTTTTCAAGTTATGCTCTGGACAAGGAAAAGTAACAAAGGGCAATAACTCTGTAATTACTATAGATAGAGTTATGGTTCTTGTACACTGCACTTCCTCTCATTGTGCTAGACCATTTTATGAAGTTGTATTGAATTCCAACCAATAGTGTTCAAGTAATGCTTCGGACAAGGAAAAGGTACAAAGGGCAATAACTCTGTAATGAGTCGAGAAAGAGTTATGGTTCCTGTGCACTGCACTTCCTCTCATTGTGCCTGACCATTGTATGAAGTTGTATTGAATTCCAACCGGTAGTTTTCAAGTTACGCTCCGGACAAGGAAAAGTAACAAAGGGCAATAACTCTGTAATTACTACAGATAGAGTTATGGTTTCTGTGCACTGCACTTCCTCTCAATGTACTTGACCATTGTATGAAGTTGTATTGAATTCCAACTGGTAGTTTTCAAGTTATGCTCCGGACAAGGAAAAGTAACAAAGGGCAATAACTCTGTAATTACTATAGATACAGTTATGGTTCTTGTGCACTGCACTTCCTCTTATTGTGCTTGATCATTGTATGAAGTTGTTTTGAAGTTTTCAAGTTATGCTCCGGACACGGAAATGTAACAAAGGGCAATAACTCTGTAATGAGTCAAGATGGAGTTATGGTTCTTGTGCACTGCACTTCCTCTCAATGTGCTTGACCATTGTATGAAGTTGTATTGAATTCCAACTAGTAGTTTTCAAGTTATGCTCTGGACAAGGAAAATGCAACGGACTGCCTGACCGACCGACCGACCGACTGACTGACCAACCAACCACCGGGTGACTCCTATATACCCCCCAAACTTCGTTTCGGGGGTATAATAACTTAGCATAAATGATAGAACGGTTGAAAGTATTATCATTTACGCAAAAAGTTTAAGCTAAACATTTCAGTCATTATCAATTACATCAGAGTTTTACAATAATTATGTTGCAGTACTGTAAAATGCTCAAGAAAGTATGTAAAGTTGTTGTTCTACAATTAATGGTTGGATAGCGATTTATCAGAGAAGGTCTCTATGTTGATAATTTATGTTAAAATGAGACATTTTTTCAATACATGTTGTTCTTTAAAAATGTATTTATTTATAATTAAATTTCATTGAACACATTATTTATGTTCAAGAATACAATGTATAATCTTCTAGATATAGGGAGTGCCCCTTTAAGAAAATGAAATGTCATATTACTGAAAAAACAAAATGTATTTATTTAGATTATACACCTACCATTGCCTTCTTTAAAACACTGTACCAGACTGGACAGCGTAACAGGGTTAATACAAGAATTGTAGTCTGTTCCGTCAACCTCGCCATACCCACTGCACAGGTTCAGACATGGATATGTAAATCCTCTTCGCATGCAGCACCCCATGTGATTCCTACCATCTTATAAAATACACATAAAAATGTACATTTCAATGCAAAAACCATCCATCAGGACTGTTGCATTTGAAGTGAACTTTGATTAACAAGTTGTTTCATTTAATTTTTATGGAAAACTCTGCCTTAAATGCATTCAATGTTGAAAATTTACACAAAAAGTGGTTTTGGCTCTGAGCCTCAAAGGCCAGGACTAATTCGAATAAATATTGTTCAACATAGCTCTATCAGATCATTACAGAGTTAGTTGGTTTTCAAGAAGATTCTGTCACACTTATTTCTATTTAAATGGGTGTTAGACTTTTGTTGGCGTAAAATGTATTATTTACACTCTATTACGGCTACCTGGACCTCATCCTGAAAGAGTAATTGCAGAAGATGCAGTTAAATGCCCCTCTATGGGATTAAAACAAAAAAACTTGGGTTAGTAAAATCTTATTAACGCTTTCACCAAACATCAAGTTTTTGTTTCTGCAATGTAAATTATATTTCTGCCATGAGGTTCCAGTTTATGCCATGAGGTTTATGTTTATGAAATGTAGTGTGGTTTTTTTGCTATGGGCTATATGCTATTGCAATGAGATTTATGTTTACACAACCGGGTTTACATTAATCTTTTTTATGCAATCAGGTTTATGATAAATGTGGTTTATTTTTTATGCAATGGGGCTCATGTTTACTTAATGAGGTTTGTGTTCTTGAAATGAGGTTCATATTGATGAAATAGAATTCATGTTAATGCAATGGGGTTTATGTTCATGCAATGTGATGTAGGTATATGCAAAAGGATGCATGCTTATGCAATGCAATTTGTGTGAATGCAACAAGGTCTAGATATATGCAATGGGGTTTATGTTTATGCAATGTATTTACCTTGTCCACATCTGAGAACTTTAATCACATTGTCTGTCATGCACTGATCATTTGTTACAATGCCAAGAAGATCTATAATAGAAGTTGATGTGTCACACAATGGTAATGCGCATTGTTCCACTCCCTCTGTAATGCAGCAATCTGAAAGAAGCACCAGTTAAATCCTTTATATTTACTTTGAACCAATTAAATTTACACTAATCAACAACAAGAGCACCGCCTACGGGTGCCGGACGCTCGTCTGATTTTATCCTTTAATGGTTTATTTATTACCATTTTTTAAGTAACAGTGTCCTTGACATTGACCCCGAAACACAATCCCACAAAAGGTTTTCATAATAATTACTAGACACTAAGTTTGGTCACAACTATTCAACTGCAACTAAAGATATTGTGTTTTTCCCATTTTTCTATTTTTAGAAAAAAAACCCTGAGCTCTGACCCCATGAGCCCCAAACACAATCCCAAAATAAGTTTTTATTTATATCTATTACACACTTAATAATTTAGTTACATTATGTCAATTATAACTAAAGATATTGAACATATTACTGTTTTTCTATTTTTAGTTACAGTGACCTTGACAATGACCCTAGGAGCCCCAAAACACAACTCCACTGAAGATCTTCTTAAATACTTACTACAATACTTACACCAAAACATAATCCAATTTATTTAATAAGATATTCATAAAAACTTCCTATACACTAAGTTTGGTTGCATTATGTTCACTGTTACAAAAATATTGTATGTGTGAAACTTTCTAAGTTAAAAAGGGGCAATAATCCAGTCAAAATACAAGACAGGGTTATGAAACTTGTAAAACTCTTCCTTCAGTCTAGTGTACATTTGATAGTGAACAGGTATTCCAACTTTCAAAGTGATAAATTTGATAGTCTGCAAGTAATTGACCTAAACGCAAAACTTAAATAATCAGACTAGCTAAAAACAACAAAGTCCAAAAATGCTAAAATATCCCCCCTAATGTATTATTAAACAAGAGCACCGCAAAGCACAGCAATATACGCCCGAAGTGTTGTATCAGAGAATGGGAGCAAAATTTAGGCTGTTGAAGCCCAACGGACAGGAACAAGAATAAAAAATTGAAGTTATATAAAAAAATCTAAGTCCCCAACCAGAAAATCCTAACCAGGTACAAAAATGTCAAAAAACACCAAAAAATTGGAAGTACCATTCATGTTGTACCACAGAAAAGTGGTCTCGATTTTTCTGTACTGCCAATAATAAAAAAGTTACAAAATATGCTATTGATAGTAACATAAAAGGGAAGTAATTCAATAAAAAAATTAAGCAAACAAAATAGGATCTCCGTAATAAAAACAAGAGCACTGTAATCAAGAGCAAATGCAGAGCAATATCCACACAGTTATATGACGCTTGAACCCTAAGTGTGACCTTGACCTTGAAGTGAGCCATCCGGAACATGGCTTCTGCACATCGTCTCAATGTGGTTAACATTTGTGTCAGGTTTCTTCAAAATCATTCACGGGGTTCAAGAGTTACAGAGCGGAAGGGAAAAAAAGTCATATGACCTTTGACCCGAGTATGACCCTGACCTTGAATCCAGCCATCCAGAACATTGCTTCTGCACGTCCTCTCAGTCTGGTTAACATTTGTGTCAGGTTTCTTCGAAATCCTTCAAGGGGTTCAAGAGTTACAGAGCGGAAGGGAAACAAAATCATATGACCTTTGACCCCTGAGTATGACCTTGACCTTGAATCCAGCCATCCAGAACATTGCTTCTGCACGTCGTCTCAGTCTGGTTAACATTTGTGTCAGGTTTCTTGAAATCCTTCAAGGGGTTCAAGAGTTACAGAGCGGAAGGGAAACAAAATCATATCACCTTTGACCGCTAAGTATGACCTTGACCTTGAATCCAGCCATCCAGAACATTGCTTCTGCACGTCGTCTCAGTCTGGTTAACATTTGTGTCAGGTTTCTTCGAAATCCTTCAAGGGGTTCAAGAGTTACAGAGCGGAAGGGAAACAAAATCATATCACCTTTGACCGCTAAGTATGACCTTGACCTTGAATCCAGCCATCCGGAACATTGCTTCTGCACTCGTCTCAGTCTGGTTAACATTTGTGTCAGGTTTCTTCGAAATCCTTCAAGGGGTTCAAGAGTTACAGAGCGGAAGGGAAACAAAATCATATCACCTTTGACCGCTAAGTATGACCTTGACCTTGAATCCAGCCATCCGGAACATTGCTTCTGCACGTCGTCTCAGTCTGGTTAACATTTGTGTCAGGTTTCTCCTAAATCCTTTAAGGGGTTCAAGAGTTACAGAGCGGAAGGGAAATTGCTAACGGACAGACGGACGGACGGACAGACGGACACCGAGGCGATAACATAATACGTCCCTTCGGGCGTATAAAAACCCGTATAATATGTTGAAGTAAATTATCCATTCATTGTTTGTGAAAAATTTGAAATCAATCTAACAAAAAAATGAAGAAGCTATGTCAAATTCTCAAAATCAACCAAAATCCATCAATATTCATGTTTTTTACCCAAAAAAACAGGTCAGACTCAGCATCTTTAGCATACAATGTGAAGAAGGGTATTAGATGAACAAGTTTCCCAAGTTTCAAAGTGATAGCTTTGATAGTTTACATGTAAGTGACCTAAACACAAAACTTAACCAACGCCAAAGAAAAAAAAAAAAATAAAAAAAAAAAAAAGTG
The DNA here is from genome assembly GCA_022818135.1 of Saxidomus purpurata. Taxonomy (NCBI): domain Eukaryota; kingdom Metazoa; phylum Mollusca; class Bivalvia; order Venerida; family Veneridae; genus Saxidomus; species Saxidomus purpurata. Next base: position 25,664,091 of record JAFMSR010000002.1, on the reverse strand, counting down.
ACGACAATAGCTGTCATTTTTTTCAAAAATCAGACGAGCTAATAAAACCTCTAACTTGTAAGTATGATTTCTACCTGCATTTCTGACCTGTCTATTATATGTCTATTTTTCAAAATCTGCTCATTCACTGTCAAGTCATTTTGTGGTGCACATGTTCATGTAACTATGTTTCTATGACATTTATCCTTTTGTTAGTTTCATATAATATAGGTGTTTCCTTCTAATTTAAAGACATTAAAGATGTTTTTGAAGAAACTCAAATTTTCAGCAGAATCTGTGAGCAAGAGGATTTAAACGAGTATGCCAGTTACACATTTTCAAAATTGTAAAAGTACTGATATATTGCATCCATTAACTATTTAGACAAAGTCAAAGCAGTTCTTACAAAGCCAGTAACAGGTGATTCTGTCTTTACAACCAGTGCAGATCACTAATCGTTATTCAGTAAGACCATTTTCAGTGAAGACCCCATTAATCAATAATGGGAATGCCCAAGCTAAAAAATGGACCAGGCCATTTTAGAAATTTAGCAGGAAAAGAATTTATTAGCAATAGGCAGTTGGCATTTCATTAGCAAAAGGCAGTTGGCATTTCATTAGCAAAAGGCAGTTGGCATTTCATTAGCAAAAGGCAGTTGGCATTTCATTAGCAAAAGGCAGTTGGCATTTCATTAGCAATAGGCAGTTGGCATTTCATTAGCAAAAGGCAGTTGGCATTTCATTAGCAAAAGGCAATTGGCATTTCAGCACAACCGTGCTGTTTAAGGACCAGATAACAACAACAATTTGGCTCTTTGTGCAGCAATGTAGAATTTAATATATGTAGGCTGTATAAGTTGGGTTTTGACCTACTTGTTGCATCAATCAAATGTTATGAATGGAAGTGTGGTGAAAGGATTTTGTATACGACCCTCCTGATCACGTGATGGCTTCATTGATAAATGATACAGCTGCCAATCTTAAAATAGACTGCATATTCTGTTTCATGAAGCTGTTTATATGTAAATGTATATAGAACCATCTCAATCATTGGAAAGTCACATTAAATCATGTCTCTAGCATTTATACATATATGTTTACATTTAATACATACCTGTTACATTCAAATCTGGGGCTGGAGGACTTTCTGGTACTTCTGTAACAAGAAGAACAGGTTATATTAACAAAATTGTAACATCCTACAACAGCCACCGCAACTTTTTAACAAACGTCTTACTTCCTGGTTTCAGATAAAGTCAAATGTGAACGCAATCCTGATTTCTGATTGGTCAGAACTTTTCAAAATAATCTGACTTTACTATTGTACCAGAAAAGCAAAACAAAATCATTTTTCAAATTAATGGACTGTTACTCCCATATAAAGAATCTGTTCTTGCTGATTATTCAATTTGATCAAATTAAAACCCCTGAAATTCCATACAACAGTCACAGAGCTTCCATGTAAGTATTAATAACTACATGTATATTGTACAGCAGGTTAAACCTGCGAAAAGAAACAATTTGCAGGTAAACAAAAAACTTTCATTCACAGTGTATGCTTGCCATTAGTTAACACACATCTATGACCGAGGGTCGCCTGTCAGCCTCACACTACTGGGTGTTTCAAAGGAAATTTGATACACTGTTTGTTACAGTTATTCTCAACATTGCACAAACAAAGGTGTGCTAGAATCTGGATTACACTTACTGGTTCCAGTAAGCAGTCACAGAGTGAAGTGGTCACAGAGTGAAGCTGTCACAGAGTGAAGTGGTCACAGAGTGAAGCAGTCACAGAGTGACGCAGTCACAGAGTCTAGTGCTCACAGAGTGAGGTGGTCACACAGTGAAGGGGTAACACAGTGATGCGGTCACAGAGTGACACCATCACAAAGTGACGCGGTCACAGAGTCAAGCGGTCACAGAGTCAAGTGGTCACAGAGTGAGGTGGTCACACAGTGAAGGGGTAACACAGTGATCACAGGTCATTACCTACACATTGCCAACATTACTTGTCATTGTGTGTTATTATGGTTTAATTAAAAACGATTCGGTTCGCGTGTACTTTTGACCGGTAAGAAAACAGATGAAAGAAATAATTAAAAAATAAATCCCAAGAGGTAATTTTTATTACTCAAATAGTGCCGGCTATATAATGTATCATATTTGGGTATTCAATGCCTTTCGATTTATTGTTGAAATGGTGCAACGCAAAATATTTGCGATGTTCAAAAAATCAAATGACCGAAATGGCAAACCGGCTTATGATAATCGGAAGAATAATAATGAAACAAATAACCTGACTGGCAACCGGTAGTAAATGCTTGCGAAAGTCGGAAGGGCAAGCCGACAGATAATGTTAATCGGACTGGCAATCCAAGAGGCATAAACAAATTATTCAAAACGAAACCAGACAACAAAAATTTAATAGCCTATACCTGACACATGGATTATTACAAAACTTTGTGGGGGTGACTTTGAACGTAATCAGTTCTAATCGAAATTGAACACACTTTCAATGATAAAATCACATGGAAATTATTATATTTATTTATGAAAACTGGCTCGATATTTTTCTTATTACTTAGAAATTCCGTTTCTTATTCTTTTATGGCAAAAATTATGTAATTTAAAAGTTTATCCCTTAGAAAATGGACACTCTACGTGAACGGCGCATTTATTTTATCGACTCGTGAGATTTTTACTAAATTAAATCAATAATGAAAGAAGACAAACATTTTCGTTTTTGGAAACACTTTGGAATCTAAAGGAGGCAATGAAATACTTTAACCGTTCCATGATCATGCACATTAATGGAAAGCTGGTTGAAAAATATCTGAATCACCTACAAATTTTTCATTTTTTTCCATCTTTTTTTTTTTTTAACGTTTTTGTGACTTTTTTTCCGGGGGCAGGGGGGGGGGTTTGACGATGTACCCTCAACATGTCCGGACTGATTGAGATTTCAAAATTTCCTGATCCCTGGAGTCAAGTGGTCACAGAGTCAAGCGGTCACAGAGTCAAGCAGTCATATAGTGAGGTCCCTTTGGAGCAAGTTGACGCAAGCACTAAGTTGTACAATGTAGAGTTCCATTTCAACTCATTTCATTGTAATATGCATGTATATTACCTAAAAGGTGATTGCACATAGGCCAGCATCAAGTATAGAAACTCTCTGATAAGTCTCTGGTTTTATCATGAATAACGTGTCTTGACGAGATTAATACAACTGCACAGAAAACTTATTTCCCGATCCCAAAATATAAAATTGAGTTTAAAAATATCTTGGCCAACAAAATTCACAACACTACTCTCAAGTAAGTAACGGAATTAAATTACCACTGATCTCAAGATGATGGACTACTTCTACTTGGTTCTCCATCCCACTGACGTAACATTTATACGAGCCCTTGTCAGACAATCCAACACCAAAAATCTCTAGGTTCCAAAACTCGTCAACATCTGAAATGTTTACCATAGCTTGAATATTAAAGTGTACAAAGTGACCATCATAATTTAAATGAAGATGTTAAAAAATGATTTATACACTTAGAAAAATGGATATTATCACTGTTATAACTGAAATATATGAATCTGTATATATGAGTTTTATTCTTAAAAATATAGTGTACAACTACCAGAATCTTTTGACTAACCTAGTCAAAAACTGAAAATCAACTGAGTTTCTAGGGTATATGTTCATTCATATCAGTCTGTCAGTGTAAGAAAGAAGTCATTCAGCATAATTATTTCATACATGTTTTTAAAGTGTTTTTTTGTGTTTTAAGCAAAGTTTTGACCAAGTGATATTTAGGACAATATGAACAGTAACATATCTTTACATAGAAGGACATGGAACCGCTAAATATGCAAAATTACAACAAAGAAAAACTTGAATTACAGACTCTAACTTGGTATCAGTTAAAAAAACTTATTATATTAATATTTTATCTAAACAGATCAGACCAAATGATCACAGGACACCAGTCACATGTTCAAACCCTGTTACAGACCATGTCTCTTTATGTGAGAAAGCAGTTTTCAGGGTTCTAGTACAAGTTCTTCACACAAATGATGGTTCGGTAAACTGCCCGTCTGTAATTGGAATTATGGATGAAACACATATCAAACCTAGAGACACAAGATACCCAGCAATTATAAAAAAAAGTCAAAATTAATTTTAGTTGTATGTATTCACATTTGTTACAATCTAAGCATAGATCTATAGCACTTACCTTGGGGTCTAAAAATGGAGTATTTTTGCTCATAAATTCCAGCTAGAATATTATTTCCTGATGATATTGTCTGATTATGGTCCACAAAGTGCCATATCACCTGCAATATCGAAACACTATTTTCAACAAAAATTTTAAATATCTGGGACTACTGGAAGACAAAAGTATTGGCCCAAAAAAAGCCACAATTAAGAATGATAAAGATCCTTTTCTTGCCATTTTACACTCATTTCAACAGTAATTCAACTAGTGTGTATAACATATTAGATTCACAAAATGGCAAATATGCACGTTTCGTGTGCGAAATTATTTAGAATGGCTGAAACCAGTATGTATGTTATACAAAATGTCCTGAAAATCGCATATTACTGAATTCTGAAAGTGCATTTCTACATCGTTGCGAAAGTAACTCATTGCCATTTTGGTATGACTGATCTCTAAATTAGGCACAAAATATGCAATTGTTGTTATTTCTGCTTGACAAAGCAAATGAAAAGTGTTAAAGAGATCACAAAAGACTTGGAATTTTCAGTTCATTTGTCATTGTTTGAACATGCCAGCATGTTAAAGGGGCACTTAACAAAAAAGAGGTAATGATAATTGAAATATCATATCTTTATAGAACAGGATAATTTACCCTGGGTTGCATTTCTTGCTAATTTTGTTATTTTGTAAAATTCATGAGACAGTTCCATTTCATAAAGTTTTTCCACTTAATACACAGATGGCAGGTAACTTAACGCTCTTTCCTGGGAAGGACCAGTACCGACATTAACCAGTTCAGCTTACTGATAAATTCAAAAAAAGTTTTTGACGATCCTACATTCAGTGATGTTAGAAGAAAAGACCATCCTACATTCAATTATGTAAGAAGACCACACATTGGCAATGGGGATCAAAGTTGCTTGTGGTTACTCACAGTTTGTGATGTCTGTAGGTTGTTTACTTTACATGGTAACTCAGCCGTGTCTCCAAGTGAAACAGTTACAGTCTGTGGCTCAGTTTCAATTTGTGTCTGACATAGCCCTGAAACAAACATACTACACTATACATATGGTATTTTGATTTTCACAGTAATGGGTATTTTTTAGAACCATCAACAAACAAGTTATATTGACCAACTTTATTCACTTTCAACACGCCAATTATTATAGGACCATTGAAGACAGAGCTTGCCATGTTCATTAATGGTATCTATTTTCAGCTGGCTGGCCTGAGGCTTATAAAGCATCAGATGTCTTGCCCAATTATCTCAAATGGCCTTAACGGGTATTAAACCCTCATCCTGTTGGCTACTAATTAAAAAATAATTGTAATCTTCTGAGCAAAATCATCATTCTGATATTTCAATCAAATAACTAGTCCTATCACAATAGCAGGGGAAGTTTTACCTTCCCTGCCACTCAATAATGGCACCAAATTCTACAGACAGGCAAAAGTGTGAAATTGGCCAAAGAAAATGTTGCCCAAATTTTAACTATTTTAAACTAATTTAACTAAAGCCAAAAAGAGGCGAGAGTTTTTTAAAATCAAGTGGAGACACTACAAGAGGGGAGAAAACTGAATAAATGTTTCCTCTAAAAATGTTTGGTCAGTTAAAATGACTTTTGGACAAGACACATTTCTATGATATAGAGAGATTTAATATATTATGAATGAGCCGATATATTATTATTAAACTGAGCTGAAAAACAGCAACAATAATTGTTATGATAAATATACATGATTTCATTGATTAATTACTAATTGTTAACAGAATAAACATCTCAGTTCTCACCTGGAATGGCTACTGCCAAAATAAGGATAATCTGTGTTTTCATGTTTAATGCCAGCATCATACTGTCATCTTACATTCCCTGTAATACACAGATAAACAAAATAAACATAATATTTACCATTAAAACTAAACAAATGTCCTAAACAAACATTCTCAAAACAATAAATATGAAAGAATTTTCAAGTTATATAGCATAGCTTACTTATAACATACTACTGTATACATAGTTATTACATCGCATGAATACCAGGATGTGGTCAAATATTTGTTGTTTATGAAATGTTGTATTTTTTGTGTAATTAATAACTCATTTTTGCTGTCAAAATTAGAGCCTATCCAAAGTTGTTCACATAAATACTTACACATTAATCTATTGTTATATTTATTATTTTGAAAGTTTTTCTTGTAATTTATAGGATTTTCAAACAGTGAATTTGACGTAACAACATGCATACATGTATAAGTATTCATTTAATCTATCCTAATTTTTTAAACAGACTAAAACTTTTTAAAACCTATACCTTGATGATGGCAAGTGGCATAAATCCTATACTATGATGATGGCAAGTGGCAATCAGTGTAAAACATGGTAAGTATGCTGCACATTTATATACTGATCATGATCTGCACTGATTGTTACATTGTATTCAGTCAGTAAAGTTTCAGCGAGCACCCTTCAATTTGGTTGCTACTACAGTCAAAATGGACAACTCTATTTTAAAAATTTAGTAGTTCAAGTTCAGTATTTGGCAAGGAAATTCTTTTCTTGTACCTGAGTGCCTGGCCTTTTTTTCTTCCTCAAATCTAACACCTGATACAACAGTATTTCAGTTACTTACAGAATGATGAAGTCTATGTAGGAAGGACCTGTACTACACACCAATCCTCTGTAAGAACCTGCCAACAATCTCACATATTTAAGATGGTTTATCAGGGCTCAAACCCATGACCCTAAATCAATGATGTGTTGCACTGACTTCAGTGACTCGTAACTACAGAGGAAGTGTAACAGTGATTGTCAAGATCTTGACCAAACTGAGATTTCTTGATTAGCGAAAACTGCCTTCAGGGCCTGGTTGTTCGAAACTTTAACTGACAATCAAGCTAGCAGTCGATAAACTTTAAGCATTACATTTCTACAGTTTTAAAGACTTATTAAAACAAATTTGTGCTTTCAAGAGAATGTGGACTAAAAACTCTTCAAAGTACATGTAAAATCAAAACATTCCACTAGTGTTTTGCACCAAGAATTATTTTTTCAATCCAATGTTAATCAACGGTTGGCTTAACAACTAGTTAAAGTTTCGAACAACCAGATCCAGGTTGCAAACACTCTGCAAAGTTTCACTCAATTCTTCCAATAATGAGAGGAAGTTACATTCTTAGTAGCTGTGACCTGGAACTTGACATCCAAGTAAGTGTTCCTGACAATATAGGCAACTTTTGCTTGGTACTGATATTTTCTGCAAAGTTTAATATATATTAACTCTGTCACACCAGTGACATATGAGAAAGACACTGGGCAGTCGAATCATGGACATTATCATCATTAAGAAAATATCTTTACTACACATACTATCGTACAAAATGCGCCTAAAAAATATTGACTATCCTGTAAACATCTAGGACTCCTTTTAAATGTATATATCTAACAATTCTTTTTTATTTATAAGTTTAGTCTTCACAAAGGTAACATCCTCCTTTTAAAGTGTGACTAGGGAATGACAGTAACTAGTATAACCTTACATTGCTACCTCTGGTAAATGAGACATGTTAAATTTCAGTATAGAGTAATTAAAGTGTATAATACCAGGTATTACTCCGGCATGGTATTGTAACCATTCTATAAGAACACACAGTAGTCATTATCATGAATTTAAAGCTTTGTTGACCACAGACAGAGGTGTGATGGCATACATGTAACATGGCCGGCACACCCCAAAGAAATTATTTTAGTCAAAATAAGCATTCTGGGAATTAGACAAAAGTCTAAAATACTGTGCACAAGTCATATATACAAAAGTCCATCTGACTATAGTTTTAACTTTAGTAAACAGAATTTATTATCAGTTTGCTGTAACCAAGGTTGGTGGGGTATGACCATACTGAAAGTTTTACCATAAAAATATAGGTCAGAGCATGACGTTGTATAGAATATTGGTATGAAAAATGCAGTTGAAGTCATAACTAATTCTGTGGAACTAATTTTCAATATTTTTTAATTTTGGGGATGGGTCCATCCATGTTACTTTCAGATCTCAATCAAGATGTCTGACATCATTTTATGTTGTGAAGTGTAACCTAGAAATTAAAATACAGGTACATCCTCCTCAGTACTCACTCAATTGCATTTCATAAAAATTCACAAAATTTTATGCCATAATTCACTTGCATTCTCAGTACCTGACTGAATAACGGAGAACTTAAGACTGTTTGTGTTGGTAACCCTTATCTGGGACCCAAAACCTGCATCTTTGTTAAAAATGGATTTATAACTTCAAACAATTTGTCACTAAAGTGAGGTGTTTTGATCCCAGCTGAGCTAAATTCCTTTCACCTTAAAGCCCTAGAAATGTGAAGGGTTAATTAAAATCAACAGTGTTACAACCTGAGTCACTATTCCTCACACTGTTTTTTAAACTATTAAAACCTGGTCCTTTACTATCCAGATGTGAATTAAGTCAAAACCAAAATATCTTGCCATCATATATCATATTTGCACTCTACTGACAATTCCATATGCTTAAACAAATACTTTAAGGGTATGTCACTTCCTTAAACTTATGATATACATCCAAGATATATTCATATTTTAATGAGAAAATAATCCAGAAAAAGACCCATAATTATACAAAACATATGTAGCATACCAGATACACTGATAACATATATTTTTACCTGTGATCTCTGCTTAAAGGCAACGAGTATATTAACATATTATTGACTTACAAACTAGTGTTAATTACATTTTCAATATTCTGTACATACTTATAAAATATTGACATGACTGTCTGGCCATATATTTATACAGTCTTACAGTCATAAACCTGATAACCCTTCTCGGCAAGGAATGTTCATAAAATTTATGAATGTATCAATTTTTTGCCCATGATACTTCATTATAAATTACCGTCTGCATGAAATTTATCAAAGTATAAAATTATCAAAATCATGCTGCAGAAAATGAATAAGATGCATAACATAGCCTTATATCATTATTATGCAAAGAAAGTATGAAAACATAGCCTTCATGTCAAACATAAGCAAAGTAATGATATGTACATGTCTTCAAATTTTAATAGCTGATTTCTAACACAGGTTAGTGTTCATTTTGATGCGTTTACGAAAACAAATGGTCGCGTGGCACATGCCATGTGACCATTTTGCGTAATGTACGAAATGAACATTAACCTATTTAGTCTTTCAACTTAGTTTTGTAATTAGCATTATTCCTCTATTTACGACCAGCACCAAATAAAGTGCGCCACTGCCTGCCTGAATAATATTTCAAAACTAATAAGTATTAATCAAGCAATGCGATTTCAAAAGTAAATCACAGCCTCAATCTCAGTACTTTGACTATACATTTATATCAGGTAGACCTATTTCAAAGACTGATCATACTTTACTCTTGTCTTCTACAGACACAGCAAAGCGCCAGGCTACAATACTGTAAATAACAATATTTGCAGTTATTTGATTTTCACTATTTTCGCGAATTTTCCCACTTTGCTATTTCAAAATTCTCACGAAAAGTTCATCTGACATAGATTTACTATCAGGGGATTCTCCTTTTGCAATTAAAATTTGCAAATAAGTCTGTTTGTCAAATAAGTCTCTTAACAAATCCCAGTTTATAGTAAAACCTTGCTGCCATCACTTGCGACAGGCTAAACTTGAAGGTCTGCTTTAAAATAGCAGTTCAAGAAAACAAATCAAATACTTTCACTTTACTGATAAAGCCCTAAATGTTTGAAAAAAAGAATAAGCAGATATAATATTGTTTGAAATGTACCTTGCATAACACAACTTTCCAAGATAATAAGGCTTAAAGTAATTACTGTATCTAACTATCATCACAACAGTATACGCTTTGTTCCCTGTCATACTCTAAAATGTCTTATTTACAGAGGTGCTGACTTTTTGACAAGTCGTCAAAACTTAAAACTTCAAAATTATTGCCCTGAAGATATCTGTTTAAAGTATCTTCTTTGCTTTGACAAGTTTGAAGTTTGAAACAATTTTTCAAAAATATTTCACTTGTGAAGCAGTGTGGACAGTTGGTTTACGTGAAACTTTTACCTAATGCTGCCGATCAACAAAATGGTACAGTAAAACTCAGATATAACAACCTCAGATATAGCAAAATTCTGGATTTAAGGAACGAATTATCTGGGCCCATTTTATTTCATCTTTATTTAATATGACAATGCTGTTTAATTGATATAACATACACTGGATATAAGGAGCAAATTTAAATGGTCCGAAGGAGTTTTGTTATTTACGGGGTTTACTGTACATGAAGAGAATTCTTTTCCACCTTGTTGCCAGTAACACTGCCTGAAGGAACAGTGCAGATCATGATCAACTTGCTAATCCATGCATTTAATCATGATCTACACTGCATAAGAACTTCTGAGCTTGGGTTACTCTAGTTGAAAACAAACACGCATGGACAGAGGCATTAACTCTACCTCTACATCCTAAATGTATTGGGTAGGTATCAAACTGTTGTTTTGTAAATTTGATACTATTGTAAACACATCTTGTTAAGTCTGGTATATCAAGTTCATTCTATTCATAAAATATCAAGTTTACCTTATATAATACATTAAATTCAATTCAGTTCAAATAGTTTATTGCGTTAACATACAATTATATGCTTATAGCAAAAAACATGATTGCATACAGACGACATGAATTTACAGAGTATAAACTACACAGTAATGGTGAAATACAGTTTGGACTGAATTCATACCACGGAATTGACAGCAGGTTTCATTCTCTACATAAGTTAGCAAACTATAAATATTTCGATAAGGAGATGGTAGCGAATGCCTTTAAATATATAGTTATTCAATTTTCAAAAACCCAAAGCTCTTTCAAGTCATGTAAATAAAATGAATATATTAAAATGTTTTCAAACATTTGAAATGGTTTTGATGTTCACTGAAGATTATAATTTTCTCTGGCCTTTAAATCTGAGTCTGCTCAAATAATAATGATCTAAACCCTAAACCATGACACTTCAAATCAGCTTAAAATCATTTTTTTCTTTGGGTTTACAACAGCTAGTTCATCAGTACTAGAGTTCTTCCCCCCATAAGAATTAGATATAAACGCCTTACAGAAACCTTATCTACATTTTAGCTATGACCTACTGTATGTTGAACTCTATATAATGATTATCATGTTTTATAATATTTAAATGGATACTGTCTATTTTATCATGAATACAAATAGCAATTACCCTTCACACTTACATTTTGCAAAGATGTGTCCTAAACCTTTATGATAAAGAAAGGGAAAAAATACAATATTACCATCAGAATAGTTTCCACAATATCAGTATAAATCCTACATAAAGATCTAAGAATAGTGTTTACGATCACGATTTTGTTACCTACAAACAGCCATTGCTCTATAAAGCCATTCACCCGTAACAATAAGAAGTATCACAGTTAATGTACCAGATGAGACATACAAATCCTACCAAGTTGAAATACAGTGTATTTAAACTGCTTAAAAATTATTCCTTTAAACTAAATGAAGAAATATAAATATAGGCTCATTATTTTTATTTACAAGACTTAGTGATCTAAAGATAAAATTTGCAATAATTTTTTTTATTATTCTGGCAATTGTGAAAACTAACTATAAAGTGTTATTGGTATATTTATATATTTTTTATTCTTTTATTATAATAAAATACACATATTATGAATTATACATCATTATGTAGCAGTGAGTAACAAATTCACAAGTACAGCATAAAGAAGCATCCAATCACTTATGCTGCACCGGTAGCATGCATGAAGATAACAAGAGAGCCTTGATTGCTCTAGAAGTTCACCTGAGAGCAAAAACGTGTTTGGCATTCAAACCATTTTTGGAACTTGTATGCAGATTCATTTCTATTTCAGTATTTGATCGGTGTTAACAGGAATGGATCAAGTGAGAAAAATAGATTCTGAGAGGCTGATTCAATCTGATATGAAATGATGATTAAAGCTAAACATACTGTTACAGGACCTTCAGTCAAACAGGCAAATGGACAAACATATATATGTATATAGGCCCAATGTTAATGTAGATTAGAAAATGCTCTCACTAGTATTGTTTATATTTCACATATTTAATAAACATACAAACAAGAGGACAAAGATGGCCCCATATTGTTCAGCTTAATTGGTACAAGTCCACTTGCCTGGTGGAAGATCACTAGACAATGTCACATACCAAAAAGGTTTTCCTATATACATCTTTGCAAAACAAATGACCCCCCCCCCCCCCTGGGAAAGGCCAATTTTGACCCAAGGAGCATAATTTGAAAAAAACTTTAAAGAGGTCTACAATGTACTAGGCAATGCCTGCCAATCAGCCTCCTGTGGTTTCAGAGAAGAATTTTTTGTAAGTTTTTCCTATATATAAGCCTATGCAAAACTAAGTGGCCACCCTAGCGGGGTAAATTTTGATCCCAGGGTCATAATTTGAACAATCATGGTAGAGGTTCACTAGCTTTGCTACATGCCAAATATCTAAGCTCTAGGCCTTGTGGTTTCAGAGAAGAAGATTTTTAAAGGTTTTCCTTTATTAGCCTATGCAAAACTAAGTGACCTCCCACGCAGGGTCAATTTTGACCAAGGGGTCATAATCTGAACAATCTTGGTAGAGGTCTACTAGACAATGCTACATGCCAAATATCTAAGCTCTAGGCCTTGTGGTTTCAGAGAAGAAAATTGTTAAAGTTTTTCCTATATTAGCCTATGTAAAACTAAGTGACCCCACATGCGGGGTCAATTTTGATCCGAGGGTCATAATTTGAACACTCTTCATAGAGGTCCACTAGACAATGCTACATGCCAAATATCTAAGCTCTAGGCCTTGTGGTTTCAGAGAAAAAAGATTTTTAAAGTTTTTCCTTTATAAAAGCCTATCATCGTACAACGCGAGTTACTCTAATCAGAGTCGTTTATACAACTTCGATGATTGACTATGTGCATGAAAGAGACTCACCACTTATACTGGGTGATGCACTAAGGGGCATGACCAAATAATAGGGCAAATATATATGTGTGCACTTGCAAATATTTTATGTAATAGCAAAAAAGTATTCTTCCTGATACATGTAAGTACACAATTACTACATCTACAACAACAACAATCTCAGACAAACAACATTTCAAAGAATTTGCCACTATACAAAACTATCAAATGAATAAATGTTAAGCATTGCTTTATAATAAAAACATCAGAAGTCTTGTGTAAGTACGTTATTTGCTTGACTCCAGGACTTGACCGGACACAAAAAACAATAGCCCCTATTTATGACTTTAACCAAAAGAAGTTTAAAAGTGGTTTCTGTGCAATTGTGATGAAAATCTGACACAGGTTTCATGAAAGTCCTTCAGAGTGAACACAAAAATCGATGACCCCCTAAGTGTGACCTAGAGCTAGTTCATCTGGAAATTAGGTTCTGCACAATGTCTTGATGCGGTGCACATGTAACACAAACTACAATGTACATGAAAATCCTTCATCTATGATATGAAGCGGATACAAATGCATTGTTTGACCCTTTGACCTCAAGTTGTGGCCTTGACCATAGGGCACTTGTAACATGGGTTCTGCATTTCATCTTGATGACTCAGATGAACAGTTGACACCAGTTAAATGAAAATCATTCAAGGTGTTTAAGAGATCTGGAGTGACACAATCATGACATTGGAGTGGTGAATCTGCAACATACATAATGCAAGATTGATATCTCAATGAGGTGCACTTTTGATCAAAGTTTCATGAAAATCCTGAAAAGGCTTTAGGAGATATGGAGTTAACAAAAGAAGATTTTTCGTACAATATAAGTAAAAGGATCAAGACTAAGCTACTTATAACCTTTGCAAAGAAGCATGTAACAGTCATAATTGTATCATAAATGACATGGTCCTAACATGTTTGTAAAATCTCTAGTATGACACATCAAAGCCTAGACTTAAACAAGAGGGCCATGATGGCCCTTTATCGCTCACCCGAGTACAACTGCTTTTAACAAAGTTGCTAGAAATCATCGAAACAACCTTTCTGACAAATTTCCAGGATATTTGGGCTGAGAATGTTACCTCTAGAGTGTTAACAAGGTTTTCCATATTGGGCTCTGTGACCTAGTTTTTGACCCAAGATGATCCATATTCGAACTTGAGCTAGAAATCATAGAAACAACCTTTCTGACAAATTTCCAGGATATCTGGGCTGAAAATGTTACCTCTGGAGTATTAACAAGGCTTTTCCATTTTGGGCTCTGTGACCTAGTTTTTGACCCCAGATGACCCATATTGAAACTTGAGCTAGAAATCATCGAAACAACCTTTCTGACAAATTTCCAGGATATTTGGGCTGAAAATGTAACCTCTAGAGTGTTAACAAGGTTTTTCCACATTTGGGCTCTGTGACCTAGTTTTTGACCCAAGATGACCCATATTCGAACTTGAGCTAGAAATCATAGAAACAACCTTTCTGACAAATTTCCAGAATATTTGGGCTGAAAATGTTACCTCTAGAGTGTTAACAAGGTTTTTCCATATTTGGGCTGTGTGACCTAGTTTTTGACCCCAGATGACCCATATTCGAACTTGAGCTAGAAATCATCGAAACAACCTTTCTGACAAATTTCAAGGATATCTGGGCTGAAAATGTAACATCTAAAGTGTTAACAAGGTTTTTCCATATTTGGGCTGTGTGACCTAGTTTTTGACCCCAGATGACCCATATTCAAACTTGGGCTAGAAATCATCGAAACAACCTTTCTGACATATTTCCAGGATATTTGGGCTGAAAATGTTACCTCTAGAGTGTTAACAAGGTTTTTCCATATTCAGGCTGTGTGACCTAGTTTTTGACCCCAGATGACCCATATTCGAACTTGAGCTAGAAATCAATTTAACAACCTTTCTGACAAATTTTCCAGGATATTTGGGCTGAAAATGTTACCTCTAGAGTGTTAACAAGGTTTTTCCATATTTGGGCTGTGTGACCTAGTTTTTGACCCCAGGTGACCCATATTAAAACTTGAGCTAGAAATCAACCAAACAACCTTTCTGACAAATTGCCAGGATATTTGGACTGAAACAGTAGCCTCTAGAGCCTTAACAAGATTTTTCTATTTTTGGGTCATGTGACCTAGTTTTTCATCCGAGATGACCCATATTCGAACTCGTCCGAGTAATTACTGGGACAAACATCCTGACCAAGTTTCGTGACAACTGAGGCAAAAATGTGACCACTAGAGTGTTAACGAACTTAGTGTGGACAGACGACGGACATTCATCGATCCTAATAGCTCACCCTGAGCCAGCTCAGGTGAGCTAAAAAATATAATATTTCCTTGTCTATAAGTTCTGGGGGTTTCTTTTGGCATTGGGAAAAATACATTTCAAGTCTCCTGATTTTATCAAGAGACCCCTGATTTTATGATGCCAATTAAATCAATATCAATCAAATTTCAAGTTTAAATTATGGAACGCTGCAGCTTCCTTCTGAAAGTATTTATCTGTATGTTTTGTAGCAATAACATTATGTTATGTACATTTTGTAAGTTGTTCTGTATGTACCAGTAGTTAAGACAGTTTGTCCTGTGTGTGCATGCATCATTTCGTCCTGTGCATTCATCATTATGTAATGTACATTTTGTAAGTTGTTTAGTAGTTACTACAGTTTGTCCTGTGCATGCACCATTTCGTCCTGTGACCACACAATGGTTTGGGGTTAGTGTTTAGGTGCCAGAATTGCAACTACCATTCATAAGTGACAGAATGACACCCTGTGTGCATTGTGAAAGGTGACTAAATGGAGTTGGTGAGCTGAGGTCCCTGTAGACATAATAAAGCCCCATGCGAGTGGTGTCAGACTCAAACCATCAAGGAGGTTACGGTGCAAGTCAGTGCAATAAATATACTGTAATTCTAACACTTCATGCATATTACAATTTTGTTACAAAAATTTTAATGCATGCTACAATGTACATGACCTTGCAAGTCTAACCAAAAAGGAAATTGGGTTTGTTTATTTGATATATATAGACATGGTTCCAAGGTTTTTTTTAATGCATCAATACCATAGGCATTTTATTAAATTCTAACTCATTATGGAAGGCAGAAGCAAAAGCTGTTTTCAGCATGTCTTGGATGTACTATAAATTTCAGGACTTTTGGGGACGCTAGATTTCGCGTTTTGTACACATACTTTTTAGAAAAGGACACTAATAATATCTGACGATGATTAGACGGGACACATGAAATTTTTGGAAAACTCTTTTAAAAAATCTCCGCAATATACAATACACAGCGTGTCAGCTAATAAAATGTAAAGGCGTTGTCTGTTTTTTGCTCCCAACCAATTAGAACACGAGGTTTTCCAATATTTAATTATTGCACATGTAAGCTGTCGTAAAACCCAATAATTAATTAAACGGGGTTATAAAATGATGCTTTATGTTGCGGTGTGTCTGAGCAGTGTAAAGTTAGCGTGTTTCCCCGATTAATTATCGGCATATTACCGTTGTTTTTCAGAACCATCAACAAACTTAATGCCTATTTTTTAAATTTGCATGTTTCAAAACTTACTAGCGCTGTTTTTCGCGACCGTTTACGAGAGATAATCACTGCTCATGTATTATTTGTTTAATATGCATCTGACATGACTTGACAATTATTGTGTTTGCAGACTAATGACCACTAATTTTCGTCACCCTTTTAAAGAGAAATAATCACTATTCAACTTTAAATTGTTTCAATTATTGTTGGCTACGTACTTGCAGAGACATTACATGTATATTTTAATAGAAATTTGCAGAAAAAATGTACTGTATGGTTTTGGTCAGTGATTTCATTTAAATAGCCTTTCTGTTTTATGAAATTTCCTTGAACGTTTTTCATGTAATAACCAACGTTTACATAAGTTTAAAACTCACCTGAGCTGCTCTGAAGATACCTGTTTGTTTACATGGAGCGGACATTAACACAATTAATGAATTGATCACTTAAGACCATTACAAATTTAAAAGTGAATTGCCCTTGATACCAAAAAAAAATCGAATGTTTTTTTAAAAAATTTAAACAAATGATGCATCTTATAAACTTTTCATTAGATTTTGTTGTACATACCATTTGTACTTAATTCTTTCTCCCTGAATATGCACTTCCGGGTACGAACATTCGTCCTCACAAGCAGCAAGAAAAATGCATTAATTCTTTATGATATCCATTCGATGGTGAACATACAATGTAAGAACTAAATCAGAATAAAAACTGCATAAACCATCTCCTAAACTGCATACCGTATTGTAATAGTATGTGCTTATTCTAATATCAACTCCTGTTGAAAAAGTTATGGGTTCTTAAAAATGTACCCATATTATAACGTCCCCAAACTGGTCTAATAAATCAGGATGAACAATTTGTACATGTAGTTTGTTACACAGAATTTTTGTCTTTTGGTTGATTTATTAGGACATAAGGTCATCGATAGATTGACTCAGCCTGTAAGTATTTTGATTCGGAAGGCAAACCGATTGTGCAGGCTGATATCTTGTGGTTGTTCACCTAACAGTTTGGAAGTAAAAAAAAATCAGATCTATAAAATGGGTCAAATAGTTAAGCCGAATGAATTAGGCTAGAATATATATATGACACAACCAATTTCCTGGAGTATTACTGGTTAAGGTGCACAATATAAATACTATAAATACATAAGACATCTCTGCTCTTAAAATAAAGTTTCATCATTTATCTGTGAGAGAAAATGAAAATCATGAGCCAAAACTATGTATAAAGTGTTAAAACAAGCTTTATTAAATCTATGTATACAGTCATCTTCATTTTTTCTAATATACTTATTACTGTGAAGTTGGAAATAAAATGTTCAAAACTTATTCCAGTTTGTTTCTGTTAAATGTTTGATTGGAGTTTCCAAACTAGTCCGGCTAATTGTACGCAAGTCAAAATAATGTGTTATTTTTGTATGGGCAATATCTCTCTCTCAGCGAGATTATAGCAAGATTCTGAACCAAAACAATAATGTCCCAGAATTTGCTAAAGACGTCACTTAATTATTTAGACTATTTCCAGACCAACTGTAATCAGACTATCGTTTAATCTAAAAAACATGCAAAATTTAAAATATTCCTCTTGCTTGCCAAAAATGAACACAAACCTTTGAAATAAAATTTTTTTTTTTTCAGATAGTTTTGACATTTGAAACACAGCAAATTAAAAAGGAAACTATGCTTTAGTATTTAATGATCATTCACGGTAATTGATATATCCCAGTAATTGGTATATTGAGTATACTGTATTTCAAATATATAATAGGTACCTAGCCTTGGATACGGACCCCAATCCCCCATCCCACCCTGAGGTCCCTCTACAAATCTGGTACCCCATATACTGATATAGTAAAATCAAAATAATTAATTTGAAAAAAATAGTGTAGTACAGAAATGTGATCCAGAAGCAATATTGGCTCTCGTCATGCTTGTATCATACTCCTGCTCCACTCTCAAACTATCCAACACATGACTTCAATAAATCCGGCATTCTGGGTCACATTACTATACTTTAAATAACCATACTATAAATATGTAGAGGGGTACACTACCACGGTGGGGAATCACGTGATCAAAATAATCTCTAAACAAAAGTAGATCTCAGAAAACAGTAGGAAAATAATGACAGCGGTTTAGCTGTAAATGTAAAATGTAGACTATCTTATGGCAACATTTAAGTATTATAGAACTACACAGGCCTCAATCATAGTCACCTTCCGATTGTGCTGAACACTTCGAGAAACTGACATAATTTATGTTTGAAGTGTTCAACACAGTTAGAAGGTGACTGTGATTGACACCTGTATAGTTCTATAATACTTTTATGATACCATAAGATAGGCTATATTTTTAATTTACAGCTAAACGGCTTTCATTATTTTCTAACATTTTTCTGAGATCTACTTTTGTTTAGAGATTATTTTGATAATGTGATTCCCCACCGTGACTACATAATGTAAACAAAAATTGTTTGAATATATCGGTATAATTATGGGTTATCAGGGTTGTAGAGGGGCCTTTGGGGGCGATTGGGATCCATACCCTACAATTACAATTATGGTGTTTATTTCTTATTTTTCAACATTTATATTTCGTTTATATATAAATATTGCTTTCAAGCATGACATCTAAATGCATTGCTATAGTTTAGCTAGAGTTAAGAGTAAGTCTATATAGGTTAAATTCAAGAATGTTGCGACTTTTCTCCAGGGATATTATGGTTACTTATTTTCTTTCTACAGTGTAACAATGACCAATATACTGATGAGGCTGCAGTATCTGGAGTTTCCAGACTGCACCAAGGAGGCTTTGAACTATTTAGTGCATAACTTTGCCTCAGACACACACAGAGGTGTTCCGGGAAGGGCGGGGTCAAATGAGAACATTGCTATGGAAGTTGCTCAGGAGTACATTGTTGATATGTCGAGAAGAAAAGGACATAGTAGCAGAGTAAGGATAACTTAAAATTCATTCACTTCAACTTCACTAATGCTTTTGGGTAGAAGATTATGTACCCCTATGTAATTACAAACGTTCATATATTTATTAGTATTCATGTAGCATGATATCAAGGGCTAATGTAGATACAAATGAAGAAATGAATTATTGTCAGGTAGTTCTGGCTGCATAAAAAGGGCATGTATATAGTCCCTGCACACTATTATGGCCAGCATATCATAGGATAAAAGACGTTTCTCAATGCTTTTTTCATGTGCTACATATCATGTACAAAATGTATATGTATCATAATCCTTTTGTAAGGGAGGCACTATTGTCTAGAGACCCACTGGAAACAAAGACGTCCATGATTTGTATCCTTACAGTGGAAGTCAACCATAACCTCGGCAATTCTTTCTTTTGACAGAAATAATGAACAAAACTCAGGAAACAGTCATTAAGAGTCATGTAATACAGATATGCCACCTATGCAGAATTTTATCAAACACAGCTGATACACCAACTACCAAAGAATGGTTTCATTTTTACTACCTTTTTCTTTATCATTTTTTCAGAAACTTAACGCAGTTCATGAACTTCAGCTGCTAGAGATGTTATGTTCAGCATTACAAGAGGCACCAGAGCATGCTTGTTACAACATTTTCTCCGCTATCTTTGGCGGACATGTTGACCCAGTCAAAATAAGTTTAATGACCAAATTAGTTTCCATGGCAATCTCTGTAAGTTGTGGGCCTGTTCTGAGATGTGCAGCTATCTGGATGCAGGTAAATATCTGACAGTCACTCTGTGTGTTAGTTTCTTGTTTGTTAAAACCACACCTTTAAATCCTTACCTTTCTGTCTGGTTGTGGGGACTTTCTGGATTTTGCTTACAGTGTACCTTTCTATTTTGTTTGTTCGGTGGATCTAACTAGTTACTAGTTATGTCAGAAAAACGTCAAAATGTAAAATAAGTTATGTTGGGTCTTATTATATAGGACTAATTCTGAAGGTGTATATGTTTCATTTTGTTTAATCACAAATTTTCTCCCCTTATACACTTGAATTTATCATTCATGAGTCAGAATATATGGGAGGGAATGTGGATCACCTTCAGCCAATTTGTCAGATGAGCATTGGTGTAGAGTTTAAGGTGTCTGCCTCACATATGACACCAGTACTGGTTTTTCCAGGAAGCGGACTCGAGAGTGACTAAATAAACTATAGGCTTTCTCACAATCAAGCTTAAATAAATTAGTATAAACTAATTTGTCAGATGATTTTAGTACAAAGCAGTAATTCATTTGGATTTGCCAAAGTTTATCCTTAGTTCAAATTTTTGCAAACGTGAAAGCTTTCCCTCAGAGAAAGATATTCAGCAAAACTTTAGAGTAAGTTAGAAACACAAGAAATATCCAGGCTATTTCTCAGGCACCACTGACTTCTTGCATTAAGTGAAACTTCATACACTGCTTCACTATTAACATGATGTTGCAGTTCAATGACTTTGATGGAGTAATTGTCCTTTGATTACTATATTCCTTTGTGTCCGAGCTATTTTTCAGCAACCATAGGCTCAAATTCAACAAATCTCTTAGGGAAGTTTTCCAAAGAAGGGGAAATGCGCATAAATGTATTACAAACATTTTTTGTTTCATTAATTTTGAAACATCTCTGTAGTCTGTCAAGTACTATTATGTTATTTACTTAGATTATCTGTCTAAGATATAAACCACAAGTATAGATTTACATTAATTGCAGGGATGTGTATGCTGATCTTGGTCCATACCTGTCCCAAAGACCTCAGATGTTGATTTTTCCTCAATCAGCACTCAAGTAAACTTTTTGTAATGCACAGATATGGCTGTTCAGCTCAATTCAGTGGTTTCATAAGACTTGGGGTCAGGTCAGAGAGTTAGAATAACTTGTGTCATGCTGAGACCCCAGCATGTCTCCCATCATGCATAAAAGTAAAATTTGAATGTCTAAATATGGGAGAAATATTGCCTGACTGCAATTTCCAGTCAGTCTTTGCCAAATAGATTTGATTGATTGCCAAATGTTGGTCAGCCGCAGAGACCAATGAGATCTAAGAGTGTGATTGACGTAGTGCATATTTATATTATAGCAAATAAATGTTTACATTTATATTGCAGGAGCAAGGCAGTCAGAATCAGTGTGTGTGTGATCTAGCCCAGAAATTAGTGGATGACTACTGTATGCTTTACCCAAATGTTAGCAAAGCTTTCCAGAATCTACCCAAAGTGTCATCATTGTTTACCTGTAACTTCATGACAGCGCTAACCACCATTTATCCATATACAGGTGTGTATTTGCAATGAAATATTATACATGTAGATGTAGTTATCAAGCTCATTTAAGGTGAATTGAAAATGATAATGAAGGTACAAGGTCAGTTTGTAGTTTTCACTTACATGTGCTAATTGTTGAGACACTGTAGGTACATGTCATTATAGCCCCACATTATGTAGTGAAGTGGGGCTACATTGGAATCACGCATTTTATCCTGTCTCGACCCATCTTTCATAAAGTCTATATATCAGATTTTTACCAACTTTGCTCTGTAACATTCTTGCATTGACCCCTTTTACTAAAATTAGAAATAATTCTCATGAACCAGTGGATAGCATGGAGTACTACAGTACTAATCAGAAGTATAGATTACCACAATTATATGGAGTATACTACAGTACATGTACTTGAGTGCCATAGTGACCAGAGCATAAGTGGGGGTATTAATCACTTCCAGTGATACAATGTTGCCGTAGTTTTCTTTACCATGAATTTTATAACTGCTTAAATGTTACATTGAAAATTCATACTTGATTTATCTATTCCATCACAGATGTCAGTAAGTCACCTCCAAATGTGTTATTGGAGTGCATTGTAGACTGGATCTCTGCTGATTCTTGTTTGTGTTCAGACTCTGTTAGACTTGTTCGTATCCAGTCAACTTTCACCTGTCCAATTGGTGGACTGGTCCGCTGGTGCATTCTGGGACCTCTTGTGACAGCGTCTAGTGGAACTAATCAAAATGCTTCCTCTGCAATGCAGACTCAGAAAGAAAAGTCAAGTGTTTTGAAAAATATAACCATGTTTTCATCAGATAGACTGCAGGGTTTATTTTCAAGATTGCATCTAGCAGTTTTGCAAAGCTTGCAAGCTTACAGAAGTATGGAACTTCAAGAGCACCTGTTGACCTTCACAGATCTATTTATAGTCTCTAAGACATTAATAGTGTTCTATAAAGGAGGACAGTGTTCAGAACAATTGCTACCCTCTGTGAACACATCTACTGACAGACTGGCTCAAATTATTCAAGTTGCCTTGACAACTAACTGTCTTCCAGGTAAGCTATGTTTTATTAGTATAAATATTATCAGAGATATAGATATGTTATCTATATGTCTCTGATATTATCAACCATTTTATGAAAATAGATTTGCCCATTTTACAATTTGGACAGTTCCATTAATTGTTTAAAGGAGTGCACAGTGACAAAAATACTTTCTGGTTATAATAAGCAAACAGTGCAGAACATGGTCAAACAGCATATATGTGCAAATTGATCATGATCTGCATTAGTCTCGAGGGCATTTTTGAAAATGTTATAGGTCTTACTGTAAGAAAAATGAGGAGTTTCACTGCTGGTTTCGTCTGGCTATATATTTATAATCCAAGATGAATGGCCAGTTTAATCTAAACGAAGAGGCTTATTATTTGTTTGCTTCAACTTTAAGACATTGATGTGTAGCTTGAGACAGTTTTAAACAGTTGAACTCTTAGATGGGCATCCTTTCTTAAGCTTTTTTATTAGCATGTTGTTGTTAAAATAAAACTAGCTACAGTTAGCTGAAAGATATGGCTAAGTACTGGTGGTATGCATAATACAGCTTTCATGAGGAATTTCACCTTGCACAAAAATATCAGCCATTTAACTTATGAACTAAATGATCTTTCTTAATAAAGCACATAGCCACATATTGTGCAACATTTGGTAAAGGTGCTGCCATTTTATAATTAAAAAATATACATGTACTGTATTATGCTTTAGTTTCTATGGATTTATCCTTTCTCTCACATCTACCTGTATGTTTTCAGGGAAGTTTGATATAAGACAGGTGTGTGAAGGACTACCACCAAACAGGTAATTACCTTACAGTCTATTCTATCAGCTTTATATAAGCAAATAATTAAAAGAATTCTCAAAAGAGTCATAGTTGTGATCAGCACTAATATTTTCATTTTTTACAGGTAGACTTAAAGTTAAAAATTTGAATCTAATTGTAGTGCTTTTCCATCTCCCCAAAACATTGTTAGATAGAGATAAAGTTATGAATGATAATAGTAGGATTTAACAATGTGAGCATTTCTCCATCATCAAAATGAATACTTTGCATCACTACATAACAACTGACCCTGCAATATTGCAACTATTACAAGCTGTTGCTGTATGGAAGACCAGTTGGTTCAGTGTGGGCTACAGCTGGATCACTAAAGCTAGCTACCTTGTCAGGGAATAACAATGAAAGATGTCCCCCCAATCAATGAAAGGCAAAGAAACATATTACTAAGAAGCGCACCAAATCGCTATCCTATAAAAACACATTTGAGATATATTGTTGTACATAAGTAGGGCTGACTGTGTTTATTAAAATGCAAAAGAAACAGCTAGGAATGATAATTTTTTAATAGAGTGAAATATAGCAAGATACCTGTACAGGACAGGGCCACTACAATTTTAATTATACATTAGATTTCCCCATTATTCTTGATCTGTTCAATACAGTGGTCATATGTCATAGGTGTCTGTTTTACACAAAATTGAGTTTTTCATTGACAACTGTGAAGTCAGCTATCTCCTTATCTCCTTCAAGTATATTTACCCCCACTCCCCCCCCCCCCCAACATTGGTTAGTTAATTGGAAAAAGCCTATTATATACAAAGTGTAATGGGTCATTGATCATCTGTGTGTGACTCAGACTTGGTTAAAATCTGGAGTCAAACAGAACAAAAATAGCCTTGACCTTTTTGCTTCTAATTTTGCAGGTTGCTTCAGATGATCCTAACAATGAAGTATGGAAAACAAGAGCCTATGGACTTGTCTTAAGACACCTTAGTGTGCGATAACCACAGAGAACAGAGCATTATTATAACCTACATTATGGTGCATTTGAAATCTTTTGGCAAAGTTTTGAAATAAATTAAACTTCATATTGTGGTGCATTCTATCATGCTATTATACTCCAAAAGTGAGGTTTAAGCATATAGTGGCTGCTGTCTGTCTATCTGTCTGTTTGTCTGCTTGAGTTGATACTTCACACACTGATTAAGGGAAAGTACAATAACTACCTGAAATCTAGTTTATCCATGCAAAACCTTTTGTTGTGGTATCCAGAAATAAAAAATAAACAGCATTGAAATAATTGTAGTTACATGAATGTTTATTGCATCTACCAAAGAACTTATAGTGAGTGCAGCCATCAGGTGATAGGGATGTGTATTCCTTCTGTATACAGCTGTACAAAATTCTTCTTATAATACATTTGCCAAATGAATCCAATATGTACTAAAGCAGAGAGATGCACAGCCTCCTGTAGTCATTTTTAGCTCGACTATTCGAAGAATAAGGAGACTATTGCACTCGCGTCGGCGTCGGCGTCGGCGTCGGCGTCGGCGTCGGCGTCGGCGTCTGCGTTGGTTAAAGTTTTTCATAAAGTCAAATATCTTGAATACTATCAAAGGTATTGACTTGAAACTCAAACTATATGTTTACCATCAACATCTTCACCTGAGGAAACAATCCCCATAACTCTGTTTTGATTTTTGACAGATTTATGCCCCTTTTTAACTTAGAAATTTTGGTTAAAGTTTTTTATAAATTCAAATATCTTGAATACTATCAAAGGTATTGACTTGAAACTCAAAGTAGTGTCTACCATCAACATTTACACCTGAGGAAACAACCCCATAACTCTGTTTTGATTTTTGACGATTGATGCCCCTTTTTAACTTAGAATTTTTGGTTAAAGTTTTTTTTAAATTCAAATATCTTGAATACTATCAAAGGTATTGACTTGAAACTCAAAGTATGTGTCTACCATCAACATATACACCTGAGGAAACAATTCCCATAACTCTGTTTTGATTTTTGACAGATTGATGCCCCTTTTTAACTTAGAAGTTTTGGTTTTTTTTGTAAATTCAAATATCTTGAATACTATATAAGGTATTGACTTGAAACTCAAAGTATGTGTCTACCATCAACATTATACACCTGAGGAAACAATTCCCATAACTCTGTTTTGATTTTTGACAGATTTATGCCCCTTTTTAACTTAGAAGTTTTGGTATTTTTTTTGTAAATTCAAATATCTTGAATACTATATAAGGTATTGACTTGAAACTCAAAATATATGTTTACCATCAACATCTACACCTGAGGAAACAATCCCCATAACTCTGTTTTGATTTTTGATAGATTTGTGTCCCTTTTTAACTTTGAATGTTTTGTTAAAGATAGAATACTATGGAACGTATTTACTGTCAACATCTCCACCAATGTTTTTGATTTTTGACTATTTATGCCCTTTTTACTTAGAATTTTGTCACAGTTTTCCAGACTAAAATGGAAATACTCAAAATGGCTTTCTTTTTGAAATGTCATAGAATAATTATGCAGCATGAAGCGGTCATGCTTTTTAATTCTATACATATCAGTTTTGAAAAGTTACAAAATTATTCATGATCAATATACAGGTCATGTATTTCTTTGAAATTATCCCCCATCCTCCCTCCAGTTGGCTTGCAGAATCCAGAGTAAGGCCTGAATGCATGTACATTTACAAAGGTCTTTGAACAAGTTTCATATCTTTGACCTAATTCTAAGACAATTCACAATACTCCTGTTTTAGACAAAACCCCATTTACCAACAAGCTTTAATAGCGGCGTGCTAGGCGCTTTGTTCTAAGTCTCGACACAATGCGCCAGTAGTTCGAGATCAGAATTGAAAGCCAACTTTTTGCCATTTTGTTTGACAATGCTGTATTTTTGCTTTGCATTTAAACTGCTTGTATGGATCATCAAAGTTAGTTTCTAGAGAAATCTAGTGATTTTTGTGGACAGTGTTTCTGTATCTACACCAGTAGCACTGATTTTTAGCTCACCTGGCACACAGAGTGAGATATTAGGATCGCTCACCATCTGACATTCGTTCACATTATCCTTCAAACAGCATCTCTTCTGAAACCACTAGGCTTATGTTGATGTAACTTGGCTGAGATGTTCCTTGCATGAAGCCCTATCATAGTTGTTCAAATTTTTTTTTTCCATTCTATGGAGAACTCTATTATCCATGTCAATGGAAAGGAAAAACTTCAAAAATCTTTTTCTCAAGAACAGAGCTTAGATATTTGGCATGTGGCATTGCCTAGTGGAACTCTATGAACCCCTGCCTGGGGTTGTCACTTAATTTTACATAGGCTAATAGAAGAAAAACTTTTAAAATCTTCTCTGAAACTACAAGGCCTAGAGCTTAGATATTTTGCATGTAGCATTGCCTAGTGGACCTGTACCAAGATAGTTCAAATTATGACCCACAGAGATCATGTTAATACTTAAATTGATAATGTAACATAGAAAACCAGTTTGACTAAAAAAAGCATTCCCCCTCCCCCAAAGAGATTTCATAGCTGTAGCTAAGGGAGACAATTATGCAAATTCATAACATTTGTAAAGTGTTGAGCAGTCTCCTTTTTCTCTTTTGACATGAAGCATACCTTCTAAAACACACAAGACCTAGAGCTTAGATATGTTGCATGTAGCATTGCTAACTGGACTTCTACCAGTATTGTTCAAATCATGGTGCCTGGGTCAAAATTGACCCCACCCAGGGATCACTTTATTTTATATTAGGCTTTTATGGGAAAGACTTCTTCTCTGAAACCACAGGGCCTAGAGGTTAGACATTTAGCATGAAGTATTGCTAGTGGACCTCTACCAAAATTGTTTCAATGATGACCCACAGGTGAATATTGACCCTGCCCTGGCGGTCACTTGAATTTACACAACCTTATATAGGGAAAACTTTGCAGTTTTCTTCTCTGAAACCAAAAGCTTGAATATTTAGCATGTAGCACTGCATTATGGACCTCTATCAAGATTGTTAAAATCATGTTCCCTAGGTCAAAATTTAGCTGGCAGGGGGTGGGGTCACTCTCATGTTGGCAGAACTTCAAAACTCTTCTTGTCTAGAACCTTAGATATTTGGAATGTAGTTGTGCTCTATGAATGTTGTTCAAATCAGGACTCGCCTATCAAAAATAACCCTTCTGCTGTTGTTCACCTTGTGTTATAGATAATGGTAGCCAGGTGAGCGATAAAAGGTCATCTTGGCCCTTTCATCTAGATTTTCCCTGCTGTATAAAATCTATTGTTTGATATTTTACCCCACTAAGTTGAAGGCAAAAGATATGAAACGCTCTTATTGTTCAGCATTTTTAAGCATTTTTACAATCTTGAACTTGCATTCCTACACCTTTACCTCACCTGGCACTTTGTGCTATGGTGACCTTTTAGGATAGATGATCGTCCGTCTGTCCACCAACTTTTACTTCAAACTGTTCCATTCCATGCACAACTC
The DNA here is from genome assembly GCA_022818135.1 of Saxidomus purpurata. NCBI lineage: Eukaryota > Metazoa > Mollusca > Bivalvia > Venerida > Veneridae > Saxidomus > Saxidomus purpurata. Next base: position 25,635,685 of record JAFMSR010000002.1, on the reverse strand, counting down.
TGGTTGCTTTGGCAACAATTAGGTAAAACATTAATAATCTTACCTGAAACCACATAGCCAAAAGCTTAGATATTTGGCATGTATGATTGCCTATAGGACCTCTACCAAAATTGTTCAAAGCATGAACCCTGGGTAGGAATTAACCTTGCCCGGGGTCACTTGATTTTACATAGGTTTCTTTAGGAAAACCTTCAAAAGTATTCTTCTCCAAAACCACAAGGCCTAGAGCTAAGATATTGAATTAAAAGCATTGTCAAGTGGAGTTCTACCAAGTTTGTTCAAATCATGCCCCTGGGGTCAATATTGTCCCCGTCTAGGAATTCACTTGATTTACATAGACATTATAGGAAAATCTTCTTCTCCAAAACCACAAGGTCTAGAGTTTAGATACTTAATGTGTAGCAGTGCCTATCGGGCCCTTTCAAAGTTAGTTCAAAACATGCCCTTTGGGTCATTATTGGTCCCGCCAAGGGGGTCACTGATTTACATTGAAATATTATAGGAAGAGCTTTAAAAATCTCCAAAACCACAAGGTTTAGAGCCTAGAAATTAAGTGTGTAACAGTGCCTAGTGGACCTCTTTAAAATATGTTCAAATCATCCCGCCAGGATTTGACCTTACCTTGAGGTTCATTTGGTATAGGAACAACCTTAAATTTTTTCTTCAGAACCACAAGGCCTAGTGCTTAGATATTTGATGTGTAACATTGTGTAGTGGTCCTCTATTAAGCGTGTTAAAAGTCATGCCCCTGGGCTTACAATGACCACGCCCACAGGGAGGGGGGGGCTCCCTTGTTTTAATAGAGTTAAAGGAGAAACCTAGCTTCCAATGAGTTCCTATAACAACCACTGACTTCCTTAGCAACCGGTGACTTTCTAAGCAGCCACTTACCTCTAGTCACTAGTGACTTACCCTTGGAACAAGTTACTTCCTTATGATTAGTAACCATTCACTTCCCCTAGCAACCAGTGACTTCTTTAGGTTAGTGCACTTGTACTTAGGTGAGCAATATAGGGTCATCATGCCTCTTTTGTTTCCCATTAACATTACATTCTTAGTTCATTTATACTTTTCTATGGTTTCAAATTGGTACTTTACTAATGTAGCATGTCCTACATTTACCTGTGGTCTGAAACTCCCTACCAGGAAGTCTAACAATTGAACTTTAGTCAAATGATTCATTCCTTTATATGAAGAAATCAAATCATTGTTAATAATAATAATTCAAAATTTCAAGGGCATGGGATTGATGTCGTAATTTGACAGAGTTATGTAGATATGTAATTAATTACGTTTATTTCATATACAACATTGCAAGCACTCGTATTATCATTCTAGACCATATTCTAGTGGCCTAAACTTTGATCTTCGAACATGTGAAAATTCTAGATTTGCCACTCCTCGACAAAGGATCAAGTACCACTGAAATTGGCAGGATGGACGCAAAATTCGACATACGAAACTTCTCAATTTTCATTTCACTTTTTGTGCAATTTAAGTAAACATTTGCAATTATTTCATACCTCCTCAAACAAACGTATCAAAGTAGAAAACTTTTCACTGACAGATGAAATTACAGATTTATATACTTGGTTTGTTAGAACGCTTTTACAAATGTTGGTCTATGTCTGGCATTCAGTTTAATACTACCTTTGTCATGAAATCATTTCACACGCCATCTAAAAATGAACTTTTAAAAATCACACCCATGTAAATATACCCGGTACATACACAAAGGAACAGGCATGCAAAAATTACAAAAGAACTCGCGAAGTTTAAGCCGTGGTCATTGAAAACTTGCTTCGCAATATCACACAGTTTAACAGAAAGCCCACTTCTGTACCGAAATAAGCTTGACCAGGGCCGTAGCCAAAGGTTAAAAAATATGGAGGCACTTTCTAGGTGGGTCCGGGGGCATGCTGCCTCGGATATTTGTTTTTCGAGGATGCCATCTCGTGCATTTTCCTGCGTTTCAAACAAGTTTTTGATACTTTTAAGATACCGATTTGACATTAAAAAGATTTGCGTCCATTTTAGTTACATAAAGATGTACAGAAATAGGCCTATAAGAATTTCGAAATAGCCAACGTTTTTGCGATTTTTGTCATCCTAAATAAATTAAATGAAATAATAGTGCCTCAGCTCGGCTATAATGAAAATATGGTACCTCAAAATATATCTTGGCAGAAAAATAGGGAGGCACGACCTGTTGACACTCTTCACACGAAAACATCTTTCACCATGAAGTATCAATATTCACATACATGTACATGCATATTGCTTCCCACAAGGCCTATCGTCAAACCTGAAAACCAAATATTCATGCGAGGATTTCAGTGTTAGACGATTACCGACACCACTATGATATGGTCCACCAAGCTTCCAAAGTGTCGTATGCATCATTGGGACGTGACTTCCATCAGAAAATTTCCAATCTGATTGGTTTATCGACCCAATAGTACAGTTCTCCAATAAATCCTGGAAAAAATATGAACAGTCTATCCGTCCTTTTTTGACAATCGTTTCATTTATGTTGTTCATTTGTGGACACATCTGGGGAATTGCACACATAAAATTATTGCGTGAGTCTTTTATAGTGGAAATAAACAAAGGACAACAATTATCGGCCTGTTAACAATATTATAATATAAAAACACATATAGATGATAGCACGAATGCCGGGACAATGGAGACAAGTCAAATGTTTGAACGCCGCCAAATGGAGTGGGGGTTGCGATAATTAGTAATGTTGGATTTAATGTATGGTGATTAACCAAACCTAATCTTTTTGCACTCTAATTTTGTATATGGCTGACCATTTGTTAATGTTTAATGCTAAAAAGCATGATTCTACGTCAAGTCTATAGGCATAATGTTTCCTCTGTATGGAAATTGGCTGCTGTCACATTATTGAATTATCAAATCATTGAAATAATAATATTTTTTTTATTTTCCTAAGTCTAGAATTCTAACATATAAATTTGCTTCAATTTATATTATTCTTGTACGAAATAAAAATTATTTCCATGGTATAAATTAATTTGTTCCCACTCATGAAATAAATAAAGTTAATTCCACTCCGGCGAGGTTTCGATCTCTGATCTCCCGCGTGCGAATACATAGCACTGCGCTATCGAGGCAATGAGTTTGAGCAATGAGGCAACTTCGTTATTCACCAATACAGACGTTTGTTTCGGAATGGCGGTACAAATTTATGTAAACAAATGAATTTAACTTCCCAGACACTTTAAATAAGAAGTGGACTACTCATAAACTTGGTAGTTTCGTAAAGTATATTCAAATGTCTCACCTATGGGATACATATTTCCGCGCATTTACCCATGTGAGATAAACTTCTCTCACATCGCTTATCTCACATCGCTGCCGGACTATTTTTACGTTAATTGTAAGCAAACATAAAAATCGAAAAATGGCTGTAAAATTGTTATTTTTGAAATAAACATAGGGTTGTTGGTATTCATTTTCTTAGTTAGATCATTTTCTATCCATCTATAGCAGTTTTGAAGTAAAATTCGAGAAAAAGTTGATTTTCATTTTTTCATCTCCATCCTGTATTTGCACTTATTTCTTCTTACTTGTGTGAAAATGCGATTTAAACGGTGAGAAAATAAATCTACCATGTCCATTGAGTTGTGGATAAGGAAATCCCACCCTCGGATTGAGATACGTCCAAAAACGAGGCACAGCCTCGTTTTTGGACGTATCTCAACCCGAGGGTGGGATTTCCTTATCCACAACTCATGAACATGTTAGATTCGCTTTATCTGTTAAAAAAAATGTCCGCATGTTCAAAAAAATTTCAAAGTCGGTTTAAAAGGCTATCTTCAGCCGCTACGCGTCGGCAGAATCTCAGTCGTTCGTAGTCATTCGTTTAAAATTCACTTTTTCCGTAAAATTTAGACTGGTTCTCGATCTCAAATCAAAAGACCGCTTGTTACAAAAGAACACACTGTGAAATCAGTCTACAGTCTAAAAGTAGTTACGTCACCCCATGGAAATTTTACTTACTGCATTCCAATATACACGCCGCCTCGAGGCGGCGTGTAATAAGTCTGGACATGACCAATTTATATACGGTTCTTCAATTGATGACTAATAGTTTCATTTTGATTCCGTCACACCAATGAATAACTTAATCTGTAGTATGGGTGTGCTTTAGTTTTAATTATTTTCTATGCAATCTAGTTTGAAATCATATATTCTGTCATGTGAAGCAATAAAAGGTATTCAAAATGGTTGACAATGTTTTCATTTTCCAAAGTTCATTCAGTATGACAAGACGTCCGTTCAGCTCCTCTTTGCAGACCGTTTCGGCTGTGCTCTGCACCTTGTTATTGTAATAAAATTTCAATCGAAACTTGTCTCGTAACTCAATCGTCCCATTACCGTCTGGACAATCTAAAATAGTGAAGATAATCTTTTTAGCTCGCCAGAGCCACTTACTCAGAGTGAGCGTTTAGGGTGGATGAATGTCCGCCGTCCGTCCGTCATCCACAATTGCTTCAAATGACTTCTTCTCGTAGCGTTCTTAAAGTTGTTCAATTGACATTTGACATAACAACTCAGTTGACATAATAACAACTTGACTACCAGAGCTTATAATTTTTTTTGAAAATCGTTTTCTCCAAACCTCAAGGCCCAGAGCTTAGATATTTGGTTTGTAGCATTTTCTTTTGGTCTTCTATCTAGTTTGCTCAAATAATGTCCCGGGGGTCAAAACCATATTTTTCCATATACTTATACAGGTAAAAACTTGAAAAATATTTTTCTCCAAAATCACAAGGCAAAGAGCTGACTCGCTGTAGATATGTAGTGTGTAACATTGTCTAGTTGATCTCTACCAAAGGTGTTAAAATTATCCCCCTGGGGTCAAAACTGGCCACACCCAGGTGGAGTCACTGGTTTAAATATACACTTGTATAGGAAAAATAATATAAAAATCTTCACCAAAACCACAAGGCATTGACCTTAGATATTTAGTATGTAGTATTGTCTAGTGGACTTGTTTTACATAGGCTTTTATCGGCCTAAAGCTTAGATTGTAAGTATGTAATATTGTCAAGTGGACCACTATATAGCTACTAAGTGTGTTCAAATAACGAGATGAAAGAGAGATGAAATTTGAACTATTTGTGCAGTTTTGCAAACTAATTTCCAAAGTTCCTATAACTGACTTTGATTATGATGATTTAAAGAGCAATAATACTCAGGTTAGCAAATGGTTTTGTGTAGTTATTGTGGACATTGGTTGCTGTAGAGAATCATAAATCAAGAAAACATAAGGAATAGTATCTGTTCTAATGGAGTCGCGCAAACTAGTTGCTGTATATGTTGCATCCCCTTTCCGTTCTACACTCACTCCCTCAATCATTAGTAGATGCACATCTTGTCTTTAATATTTTACATGTTCAATATCTTTATGAATTTGTGGATGCTGTTTTATTTTGAATTGGAAACATTGATTTAACATCCCAAGATGCAAAAACAATGACAAATCATACGCTACTAATAATGAAATTAAACATTTACGAATTTTAAATATGAAAAAATAATTGAATGCTGAAAACTATAAGTATTCACTGATTATAAAAAAATAAAAATATAGTCTCTACACTTAATTTGATAGAGTTTCAATCATTGAATAAAAATATCAAAGGTATGACTATACTTTGTATACTTAAGTATGGCTATATAACTGGAAAAGCGTTACCGACGGATGATTGTACATTGTACAGATTTCTATTTATGACTATTTGATTGATTAAATGATTAAACAATTGAATGATTGATTGATTAGACGTTATTATGGATAATAGTATCTTTCCCTCGGAAGGACTGAACTGATTTGTAGGTTTCCGTAGGAGTGTCTTATTATTGTAAGATTTTCCTAGAATTGACTGTACCGATTGAAAGGTTTTCAAATGGCATTACTGTACTAACGTTAAGCTGTGAATTAGTGTATTGATGGAAAAATTTCCCTATGAGTGACTGTACTGATGGAGAGATTTTCCCTGACATGATTGTTCTGGGTTGTTTTTCTGGAAAGTGTAAACAAAGTTATCCTTAGAAGTGGAAATTCATTGATGTTTACTGAATTTGTAACTTTCCTGGCGAAACATTCCAGACTGTAAAGTATGCGATGAAATAGGAATTGAAGTCAACTTATATTGTAAAAAACGTTATCACAGACTGCTGCTTGCATACATTTATGAATAAAACGATAAAGAGAGTTGTGATTCATGTCTGAATTTCATAACGTGTATTCAAACATAAAATAAAAAAGACATTTTCTTAAGGGTTTGTATTTTTTCAATTTCTGTTAAATATTAGTTAATGTATTCACCACTGCGTTTATGAAATTGTGAATTTTCAAATACACCCAAGCCGTTACTGCTGTTAAAGTTGTCATCGCAACCAATGCATTCTTTCGTTGATGTTGCGTATGAGATGGCGTAACATGTTGTTTCATTTGAACAGAATGACATACACTCAACAATGCTTACAACGTTTTGGATATTGAACAAAATGTTATAAATTGGACATTTCCATTTTTTTCATTTCCATCCACTAAATATTTCATAGTTGCTTAAGTATGTTAAAGAACATACTTCTTTAAACAAGAGAGTATTAGATACACAGTGTCACTTATCGTTGACATCGCTATTTCATAGCTTACCTTGATGAAAATTTTAGCGTAAATAACGTCATTCACTAGAACTTTGTATTTTGTGAATCTTGCTCCATTGAAATGTAATATATAAGCTTATGCTAAACACTTGATGTTTTTAGCACAGTTTATGTTCGGGACAGAATTGTTGTGTATCATTGTATTTTGCATTTCCAGCATTTATGACACTTGCTGTCAAATTGAAAATGTCCACCATGTTTACTATTTTTGTTATGGCGAATTAATCGAACCAAAATGCTGTTTTATCTATTTCATGTATAAAACTTAAATGCATTACAGGAGTTGTATTTTAACTGAACGGTTGTTCTTTTATGTTTTAGAATTAATGGAGTAATTCATAATAATAGATTACCATATTCTGAGATCACGGAGAAGTAAAAGTATTTAGGGACTATTTTACGGTCACTTGTGCGGAAGAAGCTGGCAAGTTTTATTGTTAGAATATCAGCGTTATTTAATGTCTGTTACAGTTTTAAAGTATATTTTATGCTATTTTCAGTTAAAATGACCGAACCATTTTGTATTGTTAGTGATTAACTTGGAACATTTTATTAATACTTTAATTTTCTTGTCCATCACAGTGTCCGAGGCCGTATAACTATTGTGCTGGATTGCTGATGCTTGCCAAATTGCTGATTGAGTTATCAGCCAGCATCCCTGCACCCTATATAAGTGGCTCATCATCTGGTCCAGTAATGGCAGCCATTTGACCAGCTCGTGCTAGGAAGTCACTCTGAAAGTATTTAAGTTGTTCCATCCTTTTTAGAATATTTCAGCCTTTAGACACGTTTTTTACTGTATTCATTAAGTAAAACTGGTAAGACCAAGTTTGGTTATTTGAAACTGCATATTACCCTTGTATAAGCTGTATTTGACCGCATGTTTGTTTATAAACAAACAGTGTCATTTATCAAAGTATTCCCATAGCAGTACTGGCGAGCATTGAAACCCTGGACCTGCCGCGATTTTTAACGTTTTCATACTTTTACGAATTGGACTATCCTGGTCACTTCCATTAAATATTTCTATGTATGATTATTACAATAATCAAATAATAGATTATTGGAACAACATTGTCACAGTTTGCTCTTTTTACTTTTGAAGAGTCTTCAATTAAATAATGAAGCCAGGTACTGGGCTAATAACTAAGCATATTATAGAATTCCAATGCTTTTAAGATTGGAAATCACTGGTTGTGACATTAAACAAACACTTCTTCTGTATAATCAATTGAAATACGTAAATGTTTTAAAGGTTTAAATATTAAGTAAACATAAGTGGTCGCAACACTTATTGTATTGCTCAACCTACTTAAATGGACATGTAATGTTTTATTTGTTTGGTTACAAAGGCTGTTATTCGATCTCAAGATTTGAATAAAACGAGTTTATTTGTTAAAACTATTGACAATGTTGCCAGTTCTTAGTTAATTCTTAACTTCTTTTGAGACATAGGAAAATGGGAAATCCGACAAAATACACTTCAAATATGTTTTGTACCTTTTGAAAAGAATGAATTCAATATAATTGATATTCGAGAATTTCAGTTTCCTTTGTTTAAGAAATACAAATTTACAGTTAGCTAAGTCAGTATTGCCTATTCTCACAAATGAAGATTCATTATAGGCCCATAATGTTTCGTCAAAACTAACGTCTTTTTACATTGTCAGTATGTTATGATTGTAAGCATTTTTCTTAAAGCATCATGCATAACATACTTTCCTTTCAAAATTGTATATTTACAGAGTATATTATATGTGGTGGATACTTTTAATGTCCTATTTCCACGATATGTGGTTACACAAAGTATCGTCGAGAATCATTTCGAATGAATTGTTGATACCATAGCAATTTGAAACAAAATAATTGTTTCTGTGCAGGAAAATAGAGTGGATAACAGTTTTTAACATGTTACATTCCAAACATCGTAGATAATGTAACTGTCGGGTTCGATCCCTACCATAGCCATGTCGGTAGTGTCGTTAGGCAAGACACATATAATTCCATATTGTCTCTCTCTCCCCCCCCTCTCTCTCTCTTCGAGATTGATTCCATCTGGAATCAGTCTCAAGAGCGATTACTCTAACTGTAAGAACTTGTTTCGCAGTCGAGAATAAATGAATTAATATAAAATTATAAATTAAAACAAATATAATTTAAGATTTGCTGATAACGATTGTAAAACTGCGCTGTGGGAAAGTAGTGTGCAAGATAGACGGCAAGCTCCTGTTTGAGCACGATAAGACTTATTACAAAAATCAGTACAGATAGCTTTAAACGACTGCAAAATAGTTCATAGCTTACGGGCACAATACACAGTATTGTTTCACGGCCTCTGGTTTTAGAAGATGCCAACTTACGCTGATTTAGGGAGATAATCATTATGCATATCACGGAAAAGTACGGATATTTACGGAACCTACTGAGCTCGATACTAGTTGATAAATAATACTGCTACGGAAGAAAGGACTCTAGTAAAGCAGGAATGCTAGATTTATGATTGCAACTGGATATTAATGTAAATATAGCCGTGATTTTTTATTACACAGATGTGTGGAAGTAATTACAGTAAACTCCGTATGTATCGACTCCGGATATAACGTAACTTCGGTTATAACGAACAGTTTTTTTGGGCCCGATTTTTCTCTTCTTTGTTTAATGTAAAACTATACGATTATATCGTACTCCGGTTATAAGGAAACTTCGGATATAAGGGACAATATTTTCTGGCCCAGCAATGCAAAATGTACAGTGAAGTAATCGTAAATATCGAACTGCAAATATGTTCCGAAGAGTCGAAAAATCTGTTGATTTTGCATTTTTCTTTTGCCGTCTGCATTGTATTTTTATAGCGCACTTGTAGCTATTATACGTAAAGGTAAATCATTACAAATGTGTAACGTTTTGGTAAACTAGTTAAATGAGAGTACAAACATAATTGCTAAGTACGATATTCAAGTGATAATATTTTACATAAATAATTCTGAGCGTTTCTAGCATGCAGACCGGATGAAATCCCATTTTGGGAAAAATACCTTGTTGAATATATAAAGTTATGGCAAGTATACACGAAAATTAGCTTTCTTTAATTGTATTTGTTTGAGTATTGCCAATGAAAAAATGAACCGTCTTTTCGTTTTGTTCCCCCCCCCCCCCCCCCTTTTCCCCCCCTCCCCCAACCAAAACCAACACCCAAACAAAAAAAAAAAAAACCCCCCGCAAAAACCCCCCAAAAAAAAAAAAAAAAAAAAAAAAACAAAAAAAAAAAAAAAAAAAAAAAAAAAAAAAAAAAAAAAAAAAAAAAAAAAAAAAAAAAAAAAAAAAAAAAAAAAAACCCCCCCCCCCCCCCCCCCCCCCCCCCCCCCCCCCCCCCCCCCCCCCCCCCCCCCCCCCCCCCCGGGGCGGGGGGGGGGCCCTCCCTCCCCCCCCCCCCCCCCCCCCCCCTTATGTTTTAGCAATCCTTGCAATAATTTTACATATATTTACGGGTAAATCGGCTTGTGAGTTGAGTGATGTGTTTGGTGGTGTTCAGGGATTATGTTTTGTTTTTATGATTTAAACATGTATAAATACGTGACATGTTAACTTTTTATTGAAACAAAAACTTTGCATAGTCAGAGTAAAGAGTAATTAACAGGCCCTTTCGGCTTGTGAGTTGAGTGATGTGTTTGGTGGTGTTCAGGGATTACTTTGAGGCTGACGTATAATACAATGGCAGATCAAACTTCGCCTAAAGGCCTTCCCCCCCCAAAAAGCTTTTTTTCCCCCCCCCCCCCCCCCCCCCCCCCCCCCCCCCCCCCCCCCCCCCCCCCCCCCCAACCCCCCCCCCCCCCCCCCCCCCCCCCCCCCCCCCCCCCCCCCCCCCCCCCCCCCCCCCCCCCCCAAAAAAAAAAAAAAAAAAAAAAAAAAAAAAAAAAAAAAAAAAAAAAAAACACCCCCCCCCCCCCCCCCAAAAAAAAAAACCCCCCCCCACCCCCCCCCCCCCCCCCCAAAAAAAAAAAAAAACACACCCCAAAAAAAAAAAAAAAAAAAAAAAAAAAAAAAAAAAAAAAAAAAAAAAAAAAAAAAAACCCCCCCCCAACCCACCCCCAACCCCCCCCCCCCCCCCCAAAAAAAAAAAAAAAAAAAAAAAAAAAAAAAAAAAAAAAAAAAAAAAAAACACAAAACACCAAAAACAAAAAAAAAAAAAAAAAAAAAACCACACCCCCCCCCCCCCCCCCCCCCCCCCCCCCCCCCCCCCCCAACAACCCACCCCCAACAAAAAACACACACCCAAAAACAAAAAAAAAAAAAAAAAAAAAAAAAAAACCCCCCCCCCCCCCCCCCCCCCCCTGTATACTTTATTTTACTAACACAATTGTCAGTCAGCATGTGATGTTTAGAGTTGACTTAGAAAAAAGTTGCTATAGATAGATATACCGTATCTAGTAAGTAGTATTGCAGCTAGAGTTACATTGCTGGTTTGTTCACATTGACCTAGTGACAGCAGAGTTATGAAAATTGACAGGTGCAAATTGTGGACATTTCCTTACATGGCTTTTTATACAAAATGTATTCATAAAATTACCGCTTTTATGCAAAATGTATTCATATAGTTACTGCTTTGGCTGTCCGTCAGTCTATCCGTCACACCAGCTTGTTTGGAGCATAACTCCAACTAAGTGGTATTTTGTTGAAAATTCAGACACTGATAGAGGACATTGGGAGAAAGTGCAATATATAAGAACCATAACTTTACCTTGCTTTATATTTTAATTGTGAAGGGGATTTATTGAAACTTCACTGAAAGATAGAAAACATTGAGAGGAAGTGCAGTGAGCAAGAAACATAACTTTGGCCTACCTAAAACTCTCTCCCTTTATCAGTTTTATCATCTAAAAGTAAGTTTGTCCGGAGCATACAACCATAAGGGGAAGTGACCAAGAACCATAACTTTTCCCTGCACCAGTTTTAATTCTCTACTTTTGTCATATGAAATTATACTTGACCAGGACATAACTCCATTTCTATTCAATAGATAAACTTGTTTCTTCACACATTGGTAGGGAGCATTGTGAGGAAAAGCAGTGACCAACCCTGCAAAGTTTTTTGATTATCGCCTTTTATCACATAAAATTATGGTTTTTTTTCTGAAACATAAACGATTGACTTGTTATTTCACACAATGGTAGAGGACATTAAAAGGAAGTGTACTGTGAAAAAATCATACTCTTTCTTAAACAAAATTTGAATTATATCCCTTTTCTATTAGAGCATAGTCTTGTCCTGAACATAACTTGAAATATTCATTGGATCAAGTTAATATTTCACATAGTGGTACATTTGTATTTGACATTCAGAAGAAGTGCGCTGCCAAAGAACAATAACTTTACGTGCCCAATTTTATAATTATCTCCCTTTGACAAAATCGGGGACCTTAAGACTTTGGCGTTATTTCGGAGGAGCATCCGTCGTTTCCAACGATATCGTTTTATAAAGATACTGGATACAGTAAGTCTATTACATACATCTGATAAATGTTTGACGTAGTTACCGTTGACATTTTCACATTTGCAGATTGTAATTTGTTTAATTTTGTAACATTGTGTTGTTCAGCTGATTACAGTGTAGCATTGACTATGTTTTATCGCTTCGGGAAAACTGTACCCTCTTCAAAATAGTTGGAAAACCTCTTGCAAATGTTTAGAAGTAAAACACATTGTGGAAATCTCCACACTTGTTTTTTAGAAACGGTTTTCAGTGTTTCCAACCCATAGAGATCCTATAGGGAGTCTCGCATGTGTCGTTGCTATACATCGAGAATATAAAAAAAGGAGTATATCCGTAAAAAGAGCTAGGGCCTGGTCGGATTCTCTTGTATCCGCTTCTGTTCTGAGGACCAAAATGGAAACAAGAAAAGCATTGATGCAAACCATCAAAGGTCGCCGGTAACTAATTTATTTACAGACTGTAAGTAGTGATGTCAAATGCAACCATTTCTTAAAATTATGCCTGTTAAATTACAAGAAATGTTGGAAATGTAACCACAGTGGTCAATAAGGTACAATTTATTTTCAAATGTGACTACTGCTAGATGTTGATACTGCAGTACTAGCTGTCGGATAAGTTATTCATGCATACCAGATCGGGATATCTGCAGTTTTTACCAGTGCTGGAAAATCTCATCTTACACCCCCTGGTATAAGATGACTTGATGATGTCAGAAAGAACTACTTTTATGAATGAATGTGTAAATTTATACATTACTAAAAGAAAAAAAACCGTAAATATAAGTCATTACTTTTATTTTATTTCTGCTACTATTAATCGAATATGGTATGCAAGAAAAAGAATCTATCACTGGCTACACTTACAGATGAGAATATCCGGCTCTCGGGTAACTACACGTACACTATACATGTATATAATACATATCCTATATGTAAAATATATACATTATCATTGGTAATAAATAAATAATATTACAGTACAGGTGTATTGTGACCCATTAAGCAGGCCTGTTAAACTGTTAAATTAACCAGATCCTAGTGGTGGGGTGCAGTCCATCTGTTTTACTATTTAATTTATAAAACTTGACCTGTGAATTACAAAAATGGGTCTTTCGTGTCAATATTAAATAAGAAGCACATTAAACTCAACGGTACCATTTCATTTTTTCCAGTGCATTGACACGTGAGTAAAGTATCCGAAAAAACGACAAGAATACAATTGATGCAAAGCATCAAAGGGCGCCGAAAATAGTTTCTATTTCAACATTTATTAGTTATACGGTTTTTGCATATCGAGATGTAGCCTGACAAAAACGTATAACGATTTTGTTATACTGCAACACCCCTGTTTTATACCCCCTTCGCACACACGGTTTTTTCTTACGAGTCCTTACGGATCGCCAACTCGTAGTCAATCGCAAGCATCCGTACATAACTCGTTGGTATCCGTTAATAACTCGTCACAACTCGCAAACACTCGTGAGGATCCGTGAAAGTAGAGGCAAATTTTTTTGACATGTCAAAAATTTTCTTGCGATTGTCCACGGATAACATTTCCGTACATAACTCGTAAATAACTTGTAACAATCCGTCAGTATCGTAAACCGGTCGCAACAACATGTAACCAACCCTCCGTAAACTACTCGCAAGAATCCATAATTGTCGCGTAAACTATTTGCTTTACGATTTGTTACGGTTAGTTTACGTTTGTTTACGGACTATAACGAGTGCTTAAGTGATGTTTACGATTTCATTCACGTCGTGTTACAATGGCTTTACGGATTGTTAAGAATTATTATGACCACTATACGTATAGTTACGACAACTTTACGAATACATACGTATACTTTAGGATTTATGTAAGGTTTGTTAGGTCGTGTGCACTTCTGGGTGCTGTGGGGCTCGTTTTGGGGAGGCTGCGTTTTTGGTTAACATGCCATTCCCTGTTTGATATTATTTTTTTTTTTTTTTTTTTTTCTCAAATATGCCATGTTGTCTCGCTGGATGTCAGTTGTCGAATGATACATAGAGAATTGCATACTTTTTTGCAAAAAAAACAACATATGGACTCGTAAATACTTGTAACTAACTCGCAACTATTCGTAACAACACGTTAACAGGTCGTAATTTACACGTAAAAGCTTTATTTAGATGAATCGTAACATTCCGTAACATACTCGTAGCAATCCATAAAAAGCTCGTATTGCTCGTATTTATCCGTGGTAACTCGGAAGCAATCGTAGATTTTTGCCGTAAATACATCGTAATTACTCAAAAAAGTGACCAAAATCGTAATCATCCGTGTACTTTTACGAATTTGTGCCATACGTAAGGATTCGTAAGACAAATCCGTGTGTGTGAAGGTAGCATTACTTTTATTCTCATGTTTAATCTGTAAAATTAATCAAAATTAATGCTTCTCAATTTTTATACGTTCTCAAGTACACGTGTGGCGTTAAGTAGCTAAAATTAGCTTTTTGATAAGCAATAATTATTAGTTTGATTTGAATGAAAAATTTTATGAATATTTGCAGAAAACATTTAAAATCATGATGGTTTTAAAGCTGAAAAAAAAGCCGGAAGAAAAATTATTTAAAAAAATTGGGTTTGACCGGGATTTGAACTCCACTCGTAAAATTAGGCGGTCATCAGTTTACCCACTACTCCACTGAGACTGACTTTAAAGCACGTGGTAAAAAATAAGCTGATATTATAATTTTGCAAAACCGATAAGGGAGAAGTTGTTTTACGTTTTCGTATTTTTTCTAAAAGATATGAAAAGGAACATTACAATTAAACAATTACGTTTTAATGAAGGAAATGTGTATAATCAATATTTTAATGTCTATTTCGTATTATTTTAGCATACAGTTAAAACCATTTTTCTTCGCATTCTAATAACCGCTCCTACCATGTACTTCCGGAAAAACTATTTCATAATAGGCCGCCGCCGTTAGCGGCGGCGCCAATAATCAGAAATTACTGTTAAATCTAACAAAACAAGCTGAAATCGATATCTGTTTTGGCTATGGAAATATTAACATATGCATATCTACTTCGTTTCTGAAAGAGTGTTCATGTTCATCGTTGTTGTTATTTTCCTGCGACGCTGTTACACCGCCACGCCAACCATTAATCAAAGGACTAAAAGTGCTGGAGGATCGATTGTCTCTGAACAACACAGTCTGCACACATACATGTGTAAATATCAGGACAACATAGACTGTACACATACATGTGTGAATATCAGGACAACCCTTGCACGAGTAAAGTTATAAACTGGAGACAAATCTGTCCACAAATTTTGACCTTTCACCATTTGTGTAAACTTTACTTTTGAGATAGGAATGCATGTGCTTACATTATGTCATTCAGTGATTATGTTCAACTACCCTATGAAGTATTAAGCTGTGAATCGTAACTGAGAAATGGATTTTGACAAAACTGAACTGAAAATTTATGGTTTGAACAACTTTAAATGTCATTAAAAAGTTATGGGATATGCCCACAAGGTTGATTGTATTGTGCGAATTAATTCGGATTTAACGTCGCACCCAACAGCTAAGGTCATATTGCAACTTCCGGCTTTCATGGAGGAGGAAGACCCTGGGTGCCAATTTCCTGTGTCATTTAGAAACTCCGAGGGTCATACCCCTCATTGTAAAAAATAAAAGGCATGACTATGTGTTAAAGAAGTTTTATTCAGTTTACTTCTGTAAAACTGCATGTGATACATCACAAAATGGTGGGTAATCAAAGGGTATCAAGACAACAGGTGTTTCTCTTTGGATGCTTTCCATTTTGTCACTGCATCTCAAAAGTCAAATTTGTCCACAAAGCGAATTTTTCATAAGTGCATTCAACCATAGACATTAAACTTGGATATTATTTGGCACACTTAAACCCCTTTCAATAGTGACAGTCTGATCGAAATGACTACAAAATGATCATTAAATCACTCAGAAAGACGTTTTTGTTTCCCCTATTAAGGTTCGTCGACCATCTCTTGTTGTGCGTCTACGATCTATGATGACGGTATTATAGGAATCAACACAAACAAAAACGCAATGGTACTAAATGCGGGTCGATCCGAAATCAGACGACAACGACGACGCAATAGGGTCAAAATTAGACATATCCCATACCGGAAGCGTATTTTATCAACAATTTATCTTGCATTTCGAAGCGTTTTGAGAGGTTTTGAAATGTTGTTTTTGTAGTAATTTGATCATACACAATTTAATTGCGTCATAGAAGACGCTCTTTGCTATTTCTGTTGAGTCATTGACAAAATGAGTGCGTCAAAACCGCAGAAAACGCGCTCTCGAGAAACACTGAATTTAGTGTATCTGGTGTAGCCATACGTATTTCACGGGTCTTACAATTCTCATGTCACACCGGTCTGACGATAATAACCGCGTAGGAAAATAGTTCTATACAGAACAGATACCTCGTTGATTTAAGTTACAAATTATAAGAAAAACAACAATATAATATTATGCTATTCTGTAATGTTTTGATATTATTTAGATCTGTTACTATATAATTTTTAAAACAGAGGACAGTAATATAGAACTACTTTTCGGTCGTATTCGACAAACATTTGTGTTAAGAGTTCGGCCGTAAGGGTCTGAAATACTCTGTTAACTTTGGATACGATTGAATAAATTCAATCGATCCAAAAAGTCGATTTGGTCTGGTCTAGGCGGATCTTTTCTCTTGGTATAAGATATTGTAAACATCGGTCTGGGGAGCGTTTTAAACAGTTATTCCCCTTTAATTAAAAGGGCCAATTTTAGCGCGAACTTCAACTTCCTTTGCGATTTTTAAAATAGTTTTTTTTATTTCTAACAACAATCTAAGATGTTAGAACAAAATTGTAACAAGTTCATACATTTTAATAACTTCTCCTACCAGCTGAAGAATCCTTTAGCATATCAAATATAGTCGCCGGTTTCGCCCGGCGACTAATAAGAGCCTGTGTATTATTTTACCCTTCAAGTTGGTACTTGTATTGAAAAAAACTTGCATACTAAGAAAAATGCTTGCCTACTTAATTTTGTTAGGAAGATTAAAGGATTGCGATAGTATTTTGTTTTCATTTTCGAACTTTATTAAAATGTTAATTTTGAAACTACCAATTGTGAACATTTCCGAGTTTTTTGGCAAAGGTTTTATGTTCATATTTGCAAAATTGGAGTAGAACAATAATGTGGAATTTTGAAAGACTATTATTTGTTACGCAAAGTAAAATTAAAATCAGTTTCTCATGCACATCACAAAATTATAAGAACTCTGTACTTGTTTCATTTAGCAAAGGTTGACTTTTAAACTGTGTTAAATGCTTTCAGAAGGATACATTTTTGTTAAATATTATTTGTATGTGTTTTACTACGCACAATTTGTCCAGTTAAAGTTTCATTTAGCTATCTGTATTACGTACGTATCAATATACACAATGCCTCCCCTCCGCCCAAGAGACAACAGCTCATTTTTCTCAATAACAAGGCTGGTGACCTATCATTTTTAAATTTGTTTTTAAGAAAGTGATGTTTGAACAATTCTTTTGCAAAAAAAGAAGAAATTCTTGAACATTACGAAATAAAACTTAGAAACTTAGAAATCCATAATTGATTAACATGAGATAGGGGGTCATTTTCACTGCTTCCGGGGGTATACTTCATAAAGTTCTCATTGCTTGAAAAAAATGATGAAACTGTAGCGATCGTCTTTAAAAATCACATCTGTATGTATACATGTATACATTTACGCACATAGAAAGACAGCTAAAATGGAAACGATAGCAAATTTAACGAAGTTTTCACATTGATAATGTTAAACGTGCAT